>LR738712.1:142290640-142323552 GCA_902687465.1 Secale cereale | reverse complement strand
GGGGGGGAAACCCTAGCCCCTTGGCCGCCGCCCCCTCCCCATCTGCCCTGGCCGCCGCCCCTAGGGATAAACCCTAGGGCGCCCCCTCCCCTCTCTCCCCCCTATATAAAGAGAGGCAGAGGGAGGGCAGCCACACACGTTCGTGCCTCGGCGCTGCCCTCCCTCTCCCACATCCATCTTCGTGAACTCCGCGGTGCTTGGCGAAGCCCTGCTGGAATCCTCCACCACGCCGTCGTGCTGCCGGTGTCTCCATCAACCTCTCCTTCCCCCTTGCTGGATCAAGAAGGAGGAGACGTCCCCGAGCTGTACGTGTGAAGAACGCGGAGGCACCGTTGCTTCGGTGCTTGGATCTTTAGCGATCTGAATCGCGGCGAGTACGACTCCATCAACCGCGTTCTTGAACGCTTCCGCTTAGCGATCTACAAGGGTATGTGGATCCAACTCTCCCCTCATAGATGCATCTCCTAGATTGATCTTGGTGAGCGTAGGAAAAAATTTTGTTTCCCATGCAACGTTCCCCAACAGTGGCATCATGAGCTAGGATCTTGCGTAGATGCTTTCACGAGTAGAACACAAAAGGGTTTGTGGACGTTGATGTTTAGATTGCTTCCCTCCTTAGTCTTTCTTGATTCAGCGGTATTATGGGATGAAGCGGCCCGGACCAACTTTACATGTCCACGTACATGAGACCGGTTCCATCGACAGACATGTGACTTTTGTTGCATAAGATGGCTGGCGGGTGTCTGTCTCTCCTATCTTAGTTGAATCGGAATAGAAAAAGGCGGTCCTTGTAGAAGGTTAAATAGCAACTTAAATATCACCGTTGTGGCTTTGCGTAGGTAAGAAGCGTTCTAGCTAGATACCCATAGCAGCCACGTAAAACATGCAACAACAAATTAGAGGACGTCTAACTTGTTTTTGCAGGGTATGTATGTGATATGATATGGCCAATGACATGATGAGATATATTTGATGTATGAGATGATCATGTTGTAATAGTTAATATCGACTTGCATGTCGATGGATACGGCAACCGGCAGGAGCCATAGGGTTGTCTTTAATTTTTGTATGACCTGCGTGTCAATCATTAAGCGCTATGTAATGCTTTACTTTATCGCTAAACGGTAGCAATAGTAGTAAGAGCATGGTGGGCGCACGACAACCCCGATGGCGACACGATGATGGAGATCATGATGATGGGGATCATGGTGTGGCGCCGGTGACGATGGAGATCATGCCGGTGCTTTGGAGATGGAGATCAAAAGCACGAGTTGATGGCCATATCATGTCACTTATGATTTGCATGTGATGTTAATCCTTTTATGCATCTTATTTTGCTTAGGACGACGGTAGCATTATAAGATGATCCCTCACTAAAATTTCAAGATAATATTGTGTTCCCCCCGAGTGTGCGCCGTTGCGAAGGTTCGTCGTTTCGAAGCACCACGTGATGATCGGGTGTGATAGACTCTACGTTCGCATACAACGGGTGCAAGCCAGTTTTGCACATGCAGAACACTCGGGTTAGACTTGACGAGCCTAGCATGTACAGACATGGCCTCGGAACACGGAAGACCGAAAGGTCGAGCATGAGTCATATAGTAGATATGATCAACATGAAGATGTTCACCATTGACACCACCTCATCTCACGTGATGATCGGACTTGGGTTGGTGGATTTGGATCATGCCACGCTCGAATGACCAGAGGGATGTCAATTTGAGTGGGAGTTATAAGTAATTTGATTAGTTAAAAACTCACTTATCATGAACAATAGTCTAAGATGTCTTTGCAAATCTTTTGTTGTAGATGGCTCGCGCAGTAGCTCCCTGAATTTTAATGCGTTCCTAGAGAAAACTAAGCTGAAAGATGATGGGAGCAACTTTGTGGACTGGCTCCGCAATCTGAGGATCATCCTCACAGCTGCCCAAAAGGTTTATGTCCTAAGTGCACCGCTAGGTGAACCCCCCGCTCCGGCCTCTGTGGACGTTATGAACGCCTGGCAGTCGCGTTCGGATGACTACTCAGTAGTGCAGTGTGCCATGTTGTATAGCTTGGAAGGAGGACTTCAAAGGCGTTTTGAACGTCATGGAGCATATGAGATGTTCCAGGAGTTGAAGTTCATCTTTGAAAAGAATGCCAAGATCGAGAGGTATGAGACCACCGATAAATTCTTTGCTTGCAAGATGGAGGAGAATTCGTCTGTCAGTGAGCACTTGCTGAAGATGTCTGGGTACTATACCCGCATAGCTGATCTGGGACTTGTGTTCCCGGAGGAGGCTATCATTGACAGAATTCTCCAGTCACTCCCACCTAGCTACAAGAGCTTCGTGCATCAGTATAACATGCAAGGGATGAACAAATCCATCGCCGAGCTGTTTTCAATGCTGAAAGTCGCTGAGGCAGACATCCAGAAGGAGTATCAAGTGTTGATGGTCAATAAAACAACCAGTTTCAAGAAAAATGGCAAGGGCAAGAAGGGTAACTCAAAGAAGGGTGGCAAGGCAGTTGCTCATCCAGTGAAGAAACCCAAGGCTGGGCCCAAGCCAGAGACTGAGTGTTTCTATTGCAAGGGGAACGGCCACTGGAAGCGGAACTGCCCCAAGTATCTGGCAGACAAGAAGGGGGCCAACAACAACAACAAGCAAGGTATATGTGATATACATGTTATTGATGTGTACCTTACCAACTCTCGTTGTAGTGCCTGGGTATTTGATACCGGTTCGGTTGCTCACATTTGCAACTCTAAACAGGAACTACGGAATAAACGGAGGCTGGCGAAGGACGAAGTGACGATGCGCGTGGGGAATGGTTCCAAGGTTGATGTGATCGCCGTCGGCACGCTCGCTCTTCGATTACCATCGGGATTAGTTATGAACCTGAATAATTGTTATTTAGTGCCTGCGTTGAGCATGAACATTATATCTGGATCTTGTTTGATGCGAGACGGTTACTCATTTAAATCAGAGAATAAAGGTTGTTCTATTTATATGGGTAATATCTTTTATGGTCATGCACCCGAAGTGAGGGGTTTATTCTTATTGAATCTCGATAGTGATGATACACATGTTCATAACATTGATGCCAAAAGATGTAGAGTAGACAACAATAGTACCACTTTCTTGTGGCACTGCCGTCTGGGTCATATCGGCGTAAAACGCATGAGGAAGCTCCATGCTGATGGACTTTTGGAGTCTCTTGATTTTGAATCACTTGACACATGCGAGCCGTGCCTCATGGGCAAGATGACTAAGACCCCGTTTTCAGGAACAATGGAACGGGCAAGTGACTTATTGGAAATCATACATACTGATGTGTGTGGCCCGATGAGTGTCACGGCGCGCGGTGGATATCGTTATTTTCTCACCTTCACTGACGACTTAAGTAGATATGGGTATATTTACTTAATGAAGCATAAGTCTGAAACTTTTGAAAAGTTCAAGCAATTTCAGAGTGAAGTTGAGAATCATCGTAACAAGAAGATCAAGTTCCTACGATCTGATCGAGGGGGAGAGTATCTGAGTTATGAGTTTGGCAATCACTTAAGAAAATGTGGAATCGTTTCACAGTTGACGCCACCTGGAACACCACAGCGTAATGGTGTGTCCGAACGTCGTAATCGAACCCTATTAGATATGGTGCGTTCTATGATGTCTCTTGCCGATTTGCCACTATCCTTCTGGGGATATGCGTTAGAGACAGCTGCATTCACTTTAAATAGGGCTCCATCTAAGTCCGTTGAGACAACACCGTATGAACTGTGGTTTGGTAAGAAACCTAAGTTGTCTTTTCTCAAAGTTTGGGGTTGCGATGCTTATGTCAAAAGGCTTCAGCCAGAAAAGCTCGAACCCAAAGCGGACAAATGTGTCTTCATAGGATACCCAAAAGAGACAGTTGGGTACACCTTCTATCTCAGATCCGAGGGCAAAGTGTTTGTCGCTAAGAACGGGTCCTTTCTCGAGAAAGAGTTTCTCTCGAAAGAATTGAGTGGGAGGAAGGTAGAACTTGATGAGGTTATTGAACCTCTGCTTCAACCAGAGAGTAGCGCAGCACAGAAAGATGTTTTTGTGGAGCCTGCAGAGGTTGAAGAGGAAGCCAATGATGATGATCAAGAAACTTCTGATCAAGTTACTGCCGAACCTCGTAGGTCGACAAGGGTACGCACTGCACCTGAGTGGTATGGTAACCCTGTCTTGGAGGTCATGTTGTTAGATAACAGTGAACCTACGAGCTATGGAGAAGCGATGGTGGGCCCGGATTCCGACAAATGGTTAGAGGCCATGAAATCCGAGATGGGATCCATGTATGAAAACAAAGTATGGACTTTGGAAGTATTACCTGAAGGGCGGAAGGCCATTCAGAATAAATGGATTTTTAAGAAGAAGACGGACGCTGACGGCAATGTCACCGTGTATAAAGCTCGACTTGTGGCAAAGGGTTTTTCACAAGTTCAAGGAATTGACTACGATGAGACTTTCTCACCCGTAGCGATGCTTAAATCCGTCCGAATCATGTTAGCAATAGCTGCATATTTCGATTATGAAATTTGGCAGATGGATGTCAAAACAGCGTTCCTTAACGGTTTTCTTAAGGAAGAGTTGTATATGATACAACCGGAAGGTTTTGTCGATCCAGAGAATGCTGACAAAGTATGCAAGCTCCAGCGTTCCATTTATGGGCTGGTGCAAGCATCTCGGAGTTGGAATCTTCGCTTTGATGAGGTGATCAAAGCGTTTGGGTTTGTACAAGTTTACGGTGAAGCTTGTATTTACAAGAAAGTGAGTGGGAGCTCTATAGCGTTTCTAATATTATATGTGGATGACATATTGCTGATTGGAAACAATATAGAATTTTTGGATAGTGTGAAGGGGTATTTGAACAAGAGTTTTTCGATGAAGGATCTCGGTCAAGCTGCTTTCATATTGGGCATCAAGATCTATAGAGATAGATCAAGACGCTTGATAGGACTTTCACAAAGTACATACCTTGATAAAGTTTTGAAGAAGTTCAAAATGGATCAATCCAAGAAGGGGTTCTTGCCGGTATTGCAAGGTACAAAGTTGAGTAAGACTCAATGCCCAGTGACTGCGGAAGATAGAGAAAAGATGAGTGTCGTCCCCTATGCTTCAGCCATAGGCTCTATCATGTATGCAATGCTGTGCACAAGACCAGATGTCAGCCTTGCCATAAGTATGGCCGGAAGGTTTCAAAGTAATCCTGGTATGGATCACTGGACAGCGGTCAAGAATATCCTAAAGTACCTGAAAAGGACTAAGGAAATGTTTCTCGTTTATGGAGGTGATCAAGAGCTCGTCGTAAAGGGTTACGTCGATGCAAGCTTTGACACTGATCCAGATGACTCTAAGTCTCAAACCGGATACGTATATATTCTCAACGGGGGAGCGGTAAGCTGGTGCAGTTCCAAGCAAAGCGTGGTAGCCGATTCTACATGCGAAGCGGAGTACATAGCTGCCTCGGAGGCGGCAAAGGAAGGTGTCTGGATGAAGGAGTTCATGACAGATCTTGGAGTTGTGCCTAGTGCACTAAACCCAATGACTCTGTTTTGTGACAACACTGGTGCCATTGCTCTAGCCAAGGAACCAAGGTTTCACAAGAGGACCAGACACATAAAGCGACGCTTCAATTCCATCCGCGATTCAGTCAAGGAGGAGGACATAAGCATTTGCAAAGTACACACGGATTTGAATGTTGCAGATCCGTTGACTAAGCCTCTTCCACGGGCTAAGCATGATCAACACCAAGACTATGGGTGTTAGATTCATTACCTTGTAATGCTAGATTATTGACTCTAGTGCAAGTGGGAGACTGTTGGAAATATGCCCTAGAGGCAATAATAAAAGAGTTATTATTATATTTCCTTGTTCATGATAATCGTTTATTATCCATGCTATAACTGTATTGATTGGAAACTCAAATACATGTGTGGATAAATAGACAAACTTTGTGTCCCTAGTAAGCCTCTTCAGGACTAGCTCGTTGATCAAAGATGACCGCGGTTTCCAGGTCATAGACATGAGTTGTCATTTGATAACGGGATCACATCATTAGGAGAATGATGTGATGGACAAGACCCAAACGTTAAACATAGCTTTTGATCGTATCAGTTATCGCTATAGTTTTCTGCATGTCAAGTATAAGTTCCTATGACCATGAGATCATGTAACTCACTGACACCGTAGGAGTGCTTTGTGTGTGCCAAACGTCGCAACGTAACTGGGTGACTATAAAGGTACTCTACAGGTATCTCCGAAGGTGTCTGTTGAGTTGACATGGATCGAGACTGGGATTTGTCACTCCGTGTGACGGAGAGGTATCTCCGGGCCCACTCGGTAATACGTCATCTCAATGAGCTCAAAGTGGCTAAGTAGTTAGTCACGGGATTATGTATTACGGAACGAGTAAAGAGACTTGCCGGTAACGAGATTGAACTAGGTATGGAGATACCGACGATCGAATCTCGGGCAAGTAACATACCGACGAGACAAAGGGAACTGTATACGGGATTGCCTGAATCCTTGACATCGTGGTTCATCCGATGAGATCATCGAGGAACGTGTGGGAACCAATATGGGTATCCAGATCCCGCTATTGGTTATTGACCTAGGAGTGTCTCGGTCATGTCTGCATAGTTTCCGAACCCGCAGGGTCTACACACTTAAGGTTCGGTGACGCTAGGGTTGTTAGTGAGAACAGTGCATGGTTACCGAAGGTTGTTCGGAGTCCCGGATGAGATCCCGGACGTGACGAGGGTCTCCGGAATGGTCCGGGGACGAAGATTGATATATAGGATGAGAGTGATCGGAGTCCGGAAGTGTTCCGGGGAGCAACAGGAAGTCGGCGGATGACCGAAAGGGGTTTCGGGGGTCCCGGAAGGAGTTTCGGGCCTAATGGGCCACAAAGGGGGGACACAACAGCCCTCATAGGGCTGTGCGCCCCCCCCCCCTGGGCCCTCTCCTCATGCGCCAAGGGGGCTGGCCCCCCCTAGGGCTGCCGCACCCCTATGGAGTAGGGGGCAAGGCACTTGGGGGGGGGGAAACCCTAGCCCCTTGGCCGCCGCCCCCTCCCCATCTGCCCTGGCCGCCGCCCCTAGGGATAAACCCTAGGGCGCCCCCTCCCCTCTCTCCCCCCTATATAAAGAGAGGCAGAGGGAGGGCAGCCACACACGTTCGTGCCTCGGCGCTGCCCTCCCTCTCCCACATCCATCTTCGTGAACTCCGCGGTGCTTGGCGAAGCCCTGCTGGAATCCTCCACCACCATCTCCACCACGCCGTCGTGCTGCCGGTGTCTCCATCAACCTCTCCTTCCCCCTTGCTGGATCAAGAAGGAGGAGACGTCCCCGAGCTGTACGTGTGAAGAACGCGGAGGCACCGTTGCTTCGGTGCTTGGATCTTCAGCGATCTGAATCGCGGCGAGTACGACTCCATCAACCGCGTTCTTGAACGCTTCCGCTTAGCGATCTACAAGGGTATGTGGATCCAACTCTCCCCTCGTAGATGCATCTCCTAGATTGATCTTGTTGAGCGTAGGAAAAATTTTTGTTTCCCATGCAACGTTCCCCAACATTAACAACACTAAATGCTTGATTGTTGTTGCTTTAATAATTACTAAACATGCTCATGAGGATTTTCCGGACATGTTGTTGTTCTTTTCCGGCCTCATTTAAAATGTCTAATTAGTGTAGTTTCTTTATGCTTCACCTCTTGCCATGTTAAAAACATTTAATCTTGTCTTGTAAATAACTAGAGTCATTTAAATAATTAAAATGTGGTGTTTCATCAATATGCAACTCGTTGCATATTGATCTCCACTTAACTTGTAGATTTGTTTGTGCACTTTGCCATGCCATGCATAATTAATCCGGTCATGCATCATACTTGAATGTGCATCGTATGTCATGTTTATGCTTGTGTGTTTACCGTGTTGTTTCTTCTTTCCGGTTGCTTCTCTTGTTTAGCTTCGGTTTCGTTCCGGAGTTGTGAGGATTCTCTCGACGGTGTTGCTTCGTCTACTTCGTGGATCCGTTCTTCTCCCTTGTGGAATCCCAGGCAAGATGATCATACCCTTGGATACCTTTTCTACCATTGCCATGCTTAGTTGTCTCGATGCTATCGTTTCATGTCGCGCTACCCATTTTTATGTCAGCCCTCTCCTTGTTGCCATGAAACCTTTACCCTTGACACCTTCCTAGCAAAACCACTGTTTGGCTATGTTACCCGCTTGCTCAGCCTCGCTTGCTCAGTCCCTCTTATAGCGTTGTTAGTTGCAGGTGAAGATGAAGTTCGTTCCAGGAGGGAACTTGTTGTGGGATATATCACAATATCTATTAATATTATTAACACACCTATACACTGGGCATGGGTGGAAGGCTTGGCCTTTTGCTCGGTGTTTTGTTCCACTCATGCCACCTTAGGCGCCGATAAACCGGCATTATGTTCCTTGATTTTGCGTTCCTAACACGATGGGTGTAATGGGGACCCCTTAACAGTTCGACTTTGAATAAAACTCCTCCAGCAAGGCCCAACATTGGTTTTAATTTGCCTCATAATAACAACTTAATTAATTAATTAAATTTGCATAGGGAGTTAGCGCTACCCGAGGATTCTTAATTCTACATAGCAGGGGGGGCCAGTGCTGATGGTGTTGGTCCCAAACGAGCGGACTGCGGGGCCGCCTTGGGGAAACCCGAGGTATCTGGTATAACCTGTAGGACGTCTCATCCGGTTGTGGCCTGAGACGAGATACGCGCGGCTACTATCAGGGTGTCGGCACGCCGGGAGGTCTTGCTGGACTTGTTTTACCATTGTCGAAATGACTTGTGCTACAGGGATTTCGAGCCTGATCGGATTTTCCCTAAGATAAGGAGTGATGATATTATATTTATCACTTCAGCTAATCGTGAGAGCTTGTGATGGGCTAAGTTGGAACACCCCTGCAGGGTTATGAACTTTCGAAAGCCGTGCCCGCGGTTATGTGGCAGATTGGAATTTGTTAATGTCCGGTTGTAGAAAACTTGACAGATGATCCAAAGTAAAACACACAACTGTGTGAGTAACCGTGACTGTCTCTTTTCACTTTGAGAAGAGAACACGGTGGGGTTATGTTTGACTCGTATGTAGTTAGGATCTTTAGCGATCACCTCTTTTGTGACCGTTTGCGTAGCTTCTCATCTTATTCTTGTAGTCGTAAGCTAGCCACCATATTATGCTTAGCCGCTGCTGCAGCCTCACCACTTTACCTCTTCCTACCCTTAAAGCTTTGCTAGTCTTGTTACCCATGGTTATGGGATTGCTGAGTCCTCGTGGCTCACAGTTACTACAACACCAGATGCAGGTTCAGCCGAGTTGATGCAGAAGCTGGTTCAAGTTCTTCACCGGGAGTCCGATGAAGAGAGTGCTTGTGACGTATTCGACGATCAGTAGTGGTTTCTACTAGGATTCGATCCTGACCTGTGGTTTTATGTTGTTTTGGTATCTTTCTTTTGGATCTTCACCCGTAGTCGGGTTGTGATGTTTTGTATGATGATTTGTTTATTTATTGTATCGTGTGAAGTGGCGAGTGTAAGCCAACTATCTCCTTTTGCAATTTAATCCCTCTTTTACATGAGTTGTGCAAAGATACCAAACTTGAGATCATTCTAGGATGGGCTTATACCTTTAAGTCGTGCCTCGACACGTAGGAGGTATAGTCCCATCCTGGGCATTACACCTGTGTCATGCAAAAACAAAGTCTAACTCTCTTCCTATGCATAGCCATGTCATACAAGAACAATTCATGCACATCAAGTAAAGGCCAATGCATAGTATAAGCATTTTCTTGCAATTTTATCGTGTTGGAAACATAGAGAGGCGGAGATGTAGTTCCTCTCTCATAATAATTGCAAGTAGGAGCAGCAAGCACATGCATATTATATTCATCAAAAACATCATGTGTAATGGAAAAGGCAACCCATCAATATAATCCTTAATAAGTGCAAACTTCTCTGATATAGTGTAGTTTGGAGAATTCAAAAAGATAATAGGACTATCATGTGTGGGTGCAATAGCAACAATCTCATGTTTAACATAAGGAACTATAGCAAGTTCATCTCCATAAGCATAATTCATATTGGCCATCTTGGCCACAAGCATAGCAAGCATCATCAAAAAGGGATATTTCAAAAGAATCAACGGGATCATAGCAATCATCATATCAATCATCCTTCGGTAAGCACGAAGGGAAATTAAACAATGTATGAGTTGAAGAGTTACTCTCATTAGAAGGTGGGCACGGGTAGCTAATCCGCTCTTCCTCCTTTTGTTCTTCGCTCTCCTCCTCATCTTTATCATCCAATGAGCTCACAATGTCATTGATTTCTTCTTCCATAGACTCCTACAAAATATTAGTCTCTTCTTGGACTGCAGATACCTTCTCAATAAACGCATCAATATCGGAGTTATATTCATAATTCAAATAGCAAGATTTCAATATAGCAAGATTTTCAGGCCTAGAAACATCATCATCAAAAGCATCATTCTTTTTAAACAGAGATTCAATTTCATAAGCACCCTTAAAAGCAACGAATTCTTCTATTTGTTCCACATCAGAATAATGATATATACCATTATCATAATAAGCTAAGGTTTCATTATCATTAAATTCGCATGAAAAGGGAAGGTGTGGAGCCTTCATCCTAGAGCAACAAGTATAATCATAACTCAAGCATAGTTGCCGAGCATACCATTGCAACATATGAATTTGATCCCATAATAGTTTCCTTTTTTTCAACCAATAATCCCTAAAGTATTCACGTTGATCCAACGTTACTCCCATTACATAGTTGAATGGGGTTTTCTCAGGATTATCAAAGTAGTACATACTATCTTTTACATAATGAGCATCGAGGGTTTTAGGAGGTTCCCCATCTCCATGAGTAGCAAGTACACATAAGTTTTTTGGTATTTCTTGTTCCATATCCATAACTAAAGATAGAGAACAACTTAGAACAGCAAATAAAATATACTTAGTGATAAAGCAAACAAGTACACACGAGAATATTCACCCCACGCTATTGCTCCACGGCAACGGCGCCAGAAAAAGGTCTTGATAACCCACAAGTGTAGGGGATCAGTTGTAGCCTCTTTTGATAAGTAAGTGTGTCGAACCCAACGAGGAGCTAAAGGCAGAACAAATATTCTCTCAAGTTCTATCGACTACCAATACAACTCTACGCACGCTTGACGTTTACTTTACCTAGAACAAGTATGAAACTAGAAGTAGTTTGTAGTTTTTGTGGGATAGGTTTGCAAGAATAAAAAGAACACGTAAATATAAACTAGGGGCTGTTAAGATAATGAAGTTAATATAGCGAGTATGGAAAAGTGGTGGTAGGAGTTGAGAAATTGCCCCTAAGCAATTGACTACGTTACTAGATCGATAGCAAGTTTTATGTGGGAGAGGCCACTGCTATCATGTCATCCCTTACTTGGAATTACATGCACTTATGATTGGAACTATTAGCAAGCATTTGCAACTACTAACGTTCATTAAGGTAAAACCCAACCATAGCATTAAGATATATTGGTCCCCCTTCAATCCTGTATGCATCAATTTCTATGCTAGGTGGAACCTTCTGTCACTCTTGCCCTCCAATACGTAGTCCTATCAACATAGAACTAACCCTATGGTGTGATCCACGCGCGCGCTCATATGATGGGCACCAAAGGGAAACAACATGACCACAAGCAATTTAAATCAATCATAGCAATAAACCTATCACCGATAGGACAATGATAATCTACTCAGACATCATAGGATGGCAACACATCATTGGATAATAATATGAAGCATAAAGCAACATGTTCAAGTAGAGGGTACAGTGGGTTGCGGGAGAGTGGACCGCTGTAGATAGATGGGGGAAGGTGATGGAGATGTTGGTGAAGATGATGGAGGTGTTGGTGTAGATCGCCGTCACACGATGATGGCCCCGGTGGCACTCTGGTGCCACCGTAGGCGAGGGGGAGAGATCCCCCCTCCTTCTTCTTCTTCCTTGACCTTCTCCCTAGGTGGGAGAAGGGTTTCCCCTCTGGTCCATTCTACAAATGGCAGTTTTCTATGTGAAGAGAAACAGGCAATCCAAACTTCAAATGATATAAGTGAAGCACATGAAGCATTCTATAAAGCCATACTCAAAAGATATAAGTGAAGTGCAAAGAGCATTGTATAAATCAACCAAGGACTATCTCATACCAGCATGGTGCATTTATTAAAAGGAAAATAAAAAGCACACGACGCTCCAAGAGTTTACGCATATCATGTGAACGAAATGAATCCGAAAACATACCAATACTTGTTGAAGAAAGATGGGATGCCTTGCGGGGCATCCCCAAGCTTAGACGCTTGAGTATCCTTAAATATTTACTTGGGGTGCCTTCGGCATCCCCAAGCTTGAGCTCTTGCCTCTCCTCCTTCCTCTCACACCGAGAGATCCTCGGTCTTCGAACACTTCATCCACACAAAACTTAACCGAACTTTTAGTGGCGGGGTTAGTGCATATGATCAATAAAATCCCGTCATGTACTGCTCTAACATTATTGTATAATTATATACAAAGATTACCCACTATATGCTACCATAATTATATGGCCCCAAGTCAAGGAGGAATCAACAAGAATTCAAACATATGCAAATAATGAAGCTATAACAGCAATCTATGTAAACAGGACAGTCTGTAGTAATCTGAACATTAACCATACTTTTGTAAACCTAAAAATTCTAGAAAAATTAGGAAAAATCAGAAATTTGTATATTAAGGCTTTGCAAATTGTTTCAGATCCTTTCGACGTTCCAGTAAAAAATGTAAAATCGCGCACTACATCCAAAGTTTCTATTTTTGCGCCGCACAAACCAACAAGCAGTTTAGTCATCCTAAAGGCAAATCTTGGCATATTATTTTTATAATACAATGGAATTGTACAAGGGGATAATTATTTTTGTTGAATTTTTTCTGTAATTCAAGATTTGCAAAGTTTCTGTAATTCAAGATTTGCAAAGTTTCCATGGGCATGAACAATGTTCAAGGAGCTCCCCCATTTTAACGGTGCTCGTCCTTCTTACTTTCACTTTTCTTTTTGAAAAAGTTTTAGGTTCCCCTCTTTATTTTTATTTTTAAAAACTTTATAAAAGCACACAACAGAAATAAATGACTCTCTAAAACTTCTGGTTGTCTCCCTGGCAGCGCTTTCTTTAAAGCCATTAAGTTAGGCATATAGTGCTCAAGTAATGGGTCCACCCGGATCCCAAGGTATATCAAAGCCAATTTTAATTAATAATGATTTGGCATTTAGTAGTGAGCACAAAGTGACATGTGTCATGCAAAAACGAAGTCTAACTCTCTTCCTTTGCATAGGCATGTCATACAAGAACAATTCATACATCAAGTAAAGGCCAATGCATAGTATAAGCAGTTTCTTGTAATTTTATCGTGTTGGAAACATAGAGAGGCGGAGATGTAGTTCCTCTCTCATAATAATTGCAAGTAGGAGCAACAAGCACATGCATATTATATTCATCAAAAACATCATGTGCAACGGAAAAAGGCAACCCATCAATATAATCCTTAATAAGTGCAAACTTCTCCGATATAGTGTAGTTTGGAGAATTCAAAAAGATAATAGGACTATCATGTGTGGGTGTAATAACAACAATCTCATGTTTAACATAAGGAACTAGAGCAAGTTCATCTCCATAAGCATAATTCATATTGGCATCTTGGCCACAAGCATATCAAGCATCATCAAAAAGGGATATTTCAAAAGAATCAACGGAATCATAGCAATCATCATAGCAATCATCCTTAGGTAAGCATGAAGGGAAATTAGACAATGTATGAGTTGAAGAGTTACTCTCATTAGAAGGTGGGCACGGGTAGCTAATCTGCTCTTCCTCCTTTTGTTCTTCGCTCTCCTCCTCATCTTTCTCATCCAATGAGCTCACAATGTCATTGATTTCTTCTTCCATAGACTCCTGCAAAATATTAGTCTCTTCTTGGACTGCGGAGACCTTCTCAATAAACGCATCAATATCGGAGTTATATTCATAATTCAAATAGCAAGATTTTCAGGCCTAGAAACATCATCATCAAAAGCATCATTCTTTTTAAACAGAGATTCAATTTCATAAGCACCCTTAAAAGCAACGAATTCTTCTATTTGTTCCACATCATAATAATCATATATACCATTATCATAATAAGCTAAGGTTTCATTATCATTAAATTTGCATGAAAAGGGAAGGTGTGGAGCCTTCATCCTAGAGCAACAAGTATAATCATAACTCAAGCATAGTTGCCAAGCATACCATTGCAACATATGAATTTGATCCCATAATACTTTCCCTTTTTTTGTCAAGCGATAATCCCTAAAGTATTCACGTTGATCCAACGTTACTCCCATTACACAGTTGAATGGGGTTTTCTCAGGATTATCAAAGTAGTACGTAATATCTTTCACATAATGAGTATCGAGGGTTTTAGGAGGTTCCCCATCTCCATGAGTAGCAAGTACACCTAAGTTTTTTGGTATTTCGTGTTCCATATCCATAACTAAAGATAGAGAACAACTTAGAATAGCAAATAAAATCTACTTAGTGATAAAGCAAACAAGCACACACGAGCATATTCACCACACACTATTGCTCCCCGGTGCCAGAAAAAGGTCTTGATAACCCACAAGTGTAGGGGATTAGTTGTAGCCTCTTTCGATAAGTAAGAGTGTCAAACCCAACGAGGAGCTAAAGGCGGAACAAATATTCCCTCAAGTTCTGTCGACCACCGATACAACTCTACGCACGCTTGACGTTTACTTTACCTAGAATAAGTATGAAACTAGAAGTAGTTTGTAGTTTTTGTGGGATAGGTTTGCAAGAATAAAAAGAACACATAAATATAAACTAGGGGCTATTAAGATAATAAAGTTAATATAGCGAGTGTGGAAAAGTGGTGGTAGGAGTTGCGAAATTGCCCCTAAGCAATTGACTACGTTACTAGACCGATAGCAAGTTTTATGTGGGAGAGGCCACTGCTAGCATGTCATCGCTTACTTGGAATTCTATGCACTTATGATTGGAACTATTAGCAAGCATCCGCAACTACTAACGTTCATTAAGGTAAAACCCAACCATAGCATTAAGATATATTGGTCCCCCTTCAATCCCGTATGCATCAATTTCTACGCTAGGTTGAAGCTTCTGTCACTCTTGCCCTCCAATACGTAGTCCTATCAACATACAATTAACCCTATGGTGTGATCCACACGTGCGCTCATATGATGGGCACCAAAGGACAACAGCATAACCACAAGCAATTTAAACAATCATAGCAATTCACCAATCACCGATAGGACAACGATAATCTACTCAGACATCATAGGATGGCAACACATCATTGGATAATAATATGAAGCATAAAGCACCATGTTCAAGTAGAGGGTACATCGGGTTGCGGGAGAGTGGACCACTGTAGATAGATGGGGGAAGGTGATGGAGATGTTGGTGAAGATGACAGAGGTGTTGGTGTAGATCGCCATCACACGATGATGGCCCCGGTGGCACTCCGGTGCCACCGGAAGCGAGGGGGAGAGAGCCTCCCTCCTTCTTCTTCTTCTTCTTCTTCCTTGACCTTCTCCCTAGGTGGGAGAAGGGTTTCCCCTTTGGTCCATGGCCTCCATGGCGGCGGAGGGGCGAGAGCCCCTCCGAGACTGGATATGTCTCTCTGTCTCTCTTGTTTCTGCGTTCCCAGATTCTGGCCCTTCACCGTTTCTTATATTATCGGAGATCGTAACTCCGATTGGGCTAATTTTTTGACACAATTTCTATCTGGATATTAGCTTTCTTGCGGCGAAAGAAGTGCATCAACCGCCTTACGGTGTGGCCACGAGGGCCCAGGGCATGCCTACCCCTGGTGGGCGCACCCCCTACCTCGTGGCCCACTCGGGCATCGTCTCATGTTGGTTCCGCTTCCCAAAATTCACATATATTCCAAAAAAATATCCATCAATTTTTATTCCGTTTGGACTCCGTTTGATATGGATATTCTGCGAAACAAAAAAACATGCAACAAACAGGAACTAGCATTGGGCACTGGATCAATATGTTAGTCCCAAAAAATAGTATAAAAAGTTGCCAAAAGTATATGAAAGTTGTAGAATATTGGCATGGAACAATCAAAAATTCTAGATACGACGGAGACGTATCAGGCACCCTGCCTCAAAAGGCAAGTACCCGCCCCCGCCGAGTGCGGGCTCGTCGATGTTGGAGCCGACGCGGCCATCGGGCTGGCAGTGGTCGCCGCGGCGTTGGTTGATGATGATGCACGCGCGCTCCCGCTGCCTGCCCTCTGGGGCTCGTTGTTGGTGTTGTTGCGCTCGTGGATTCGATGAAGCCATCGAGACTTCGTCGGGCTCCTGGGTGCGTAGCCCCCGCTCCTGTGGTAGCGGCGGGGACTGCACCATGGGAGTAGCACCCTCGACACGGACGACAGCGTGGGCCGTTGCCGTTGCCGTTGCTTGGGGAGGCTGTGGCGGGCCATCTTGCCGTGATCTCTCTGCGTCGGCGAAACCAATCAGACTTTGGATGGTGGCTCGCCACTCGTCCATCTGATCAGCTGCTGGTGGGAATTTCAGCAGCAGCTGAGCCGCGCCATAGCCTCTGACGCAGTGCTTGGGAGTGATGATGATGTGGATTGTAAGGTCGCTCGGCTCTCTCTCGTCGCTGGGAGCCAGCTGCTTGGACAGCATGGTGCTGAGGTGGAGGCGCTCGAGGGCCGGTGGTCCCATTAGGCGCAGCGGTCGGGTCCACACATCCTGGAGGTGGTGCAAGCTCCAAGGCCGCACTCGCAACGGGGGCGGCTGGGGAGTTGTGGTTTGCTCCAGAGCAAGCAGCGTCACCGGTGATGTGCCCATTGGTTGGACGAGGATGCCCAGAAAGGAGGGCTTCTCCACCCGTACCTTGCGGGACGTCGCCGCCGGGGTGTAGCTGGTGTTGTTCTTCTCTGACATTTTCGACTTCCACTTCAGCCGTGGGAGAGGCAGTGATGACACCACCTGTGTCTCCCGCCGCGTCCGTATTTTCGTGCTCCTCCTCATGCCCCGCAGCGTCGGTGGATGCAGGCGGCGGGACCCATGAGGAGGACAGACAGGCCGCAGCGCCGGACTTCTTCTTGGGCGCCATGGTTGATGGAGCCGAAGAAGACGAAGCTAGCGATGAAGATGATGCGTTGTTGACGCTCTCAGGTTTGCGCAAGTGACCCCCCTACCTGGCGCGCGAAAGATGCCGGGGTATAACCATGGCCACCTATGGGACAGAGGTCCCTTTTGGTTCGGCAAGGGGACATGCATGTTGCACAAAGAGCAGAGTAGCGCCGAGCAGCGTGTCAGGGAGCACACGAGCAGTTTTTACCCAGGTTCGGGCCGCCGCGAGGCGTAAAACCCTACTCCTAGTTTGGTGGATTGATTGTGGAAATGGTGGAAAATGGTCACGCCACTCTTGCCCGGCAAGGTTGCCTCGGGGTGAGAGTGGTTGCACGTATGGGTGTGTGCGGGTTCGAATGGCCGAATCCCTTCTATGGTTGCCATGGGCCTCCTTTTATAGGTTAAGGGGTCACCACAGTGGTAAATCAGTCTTTCTAGGCTGATTAGATGGCAAGCAAAGCTATCATACCTAACTCTGCAGTTGACAGAACGCATTTAATGCACCGCTTAGTGTCACATCATAGCTTGTCCAGCAAGCCTTGCTGGACTCATCTTGCTAGTTGCGCTCTTGTTTGCTTGACACGTCTCTGGATGGGTGTCATTTGATGATTCTCGTGGTAGGAGATGGCTGCCACGTATCCAGGGTGGCCACTAAGCCATATTAGAGCTTGACACTGCACTGATTGGTGATGGGCGTTGTTGCGCGGTGGAGTTTTACCTCCGCATACCCCGACAAGCCTACCGGGGTGGTCCTGGTGACTTGCTGCTGGGCGAATCCGGCTAACCGCCAGGCTCACCTGCCCGGCAAGGATTGTTTCCTTTCTGGTGGCGTCTCGCACCTTGGTTGTCTTGATCTCCTCGACCAGCCCACTGATTCTTCAAGGGGCTGATCTCTCCGTGTCTTGGTATGGTGCTTGATGTTGTAAACTTGCCCTCGAGCATGTGCACAGTTTGGTACAATGGTCCCAGGGTCTGTTGCACTGACAGATCTAAAACATTATTGTGGATATGAGATCCTCTGTTGAATGCTTAGTTTAATAACTTCATGGATGTTGTGAAGGGGCCCCACTCAGCATTTTTTCCTTACAGCCATGAAGTATATCACTTTCTTTGTAAAAGGCTTGGTTGTGGAGGTAATTCGAGGTGACAGCAAAACCCTACTGCTCCTAACCTTTGCAATTGACCGAGGAATTACGGAGAACCTTTAGAGAGGCCACGTCCATGGGTAACCCTTAATTATCATGAGTTGTTGCCCTCTGGGGAGACTATGATGGTGGCGTGAGTGGCACGACGTCTATCTAGAGTAGAACATGTAATGTATCCGTCTTCACCCAGCATAATTGTCAACAGTGGCTCAAGTATCCATTTCATGATATGCTTATGCATAAGTGCGCTAGAAACATACCAATGGGGATTGCGGACTCCCGGAGAACGCCTTTCCATTATGTTGTTTCATCCGTCATTACAGTCCTTGCTCTTTATTTACTTATATGTTATTTTGTTACAAGTCACTACACTACTCAATTATCATATTCACCCTCATTCTGCTTTAGGTCTACAACTATCTGCAGACACAGAAATACATAACTCCCTACGAGAGGCAAAAGTCCGATTCATGTGCTCCTTGTGGGATCGATACTCTTACTCCGAAAATGCTACAACTAAACCATGTGCATTTGTAGGCTATCAGACCCCCTCTAAATAGCGCGGTTGTTGTAATAATTCAAAATGAATATAAAGCCATCATCAAACACTCGTTTTTTCCTTTTGAAATGCTCGGGGGGAGGGGGGTCCAACTATGCATGTTTTTCTTTATGATTAGGCGGCATTGTTTATAAACTCAAGCATGTGATAAGAACACAAATATGTAGTCATCAACACTAAAATAAATAAGGGGCACCTATTTTGGGGCCAGTGGTTTTAAGGTACATTTGAGCAACCATTGGATTTTCTAGAAAAATAAGGCATGACATTCATGTCTTGTCCCGAGGTTGTGGGGTGGCTCTGGGCAACCTCTCGGATGTCCAAAGAGTTGCAACATTTGGCCAGGAGGCTTCAAGGCCTTGGTCTCTTCCATGGTGTTGCCCAGGGACACTTCCTTCACTCCCTATCCAACTCACCGCTCCTTGCCTTGGCTTTCTCCCACTGTATTTTCGGTGCTATTTCTTTTGTACCTAAGCACACAGAGAGTATCATATTGAGACAGCATCCATGTCTAATTCAAATGCATATGAAGCTCAAAGAGGAGTGAAGTCGACTCGGCTTCTATGGCGCATGCATGTGCCCTTATCATGGGTTCACTAGGAGTTTGAGGACTTGGGGTAAGTCATGGGATGCCCCACATCTGAAAAAAGTATGTTGCGAGGGAGACGACAGGTAAGAGCATCTCTAGTAGACCCCTTCTTTAGCGCGATCTGTAAAAATCCGGCGACTATACGGGTTTGGACTATTTTTTGGGCCGGACCAGAGCCCGTATAGTCACGCGGCCCGTAAAAGATTTTATGGTGGCCCGCAAACCACCCCCACGTGGTATATCTACAGGTTTGTAGAAAGTATACGGGCCGAAACCCTATCCCGGCCCTCCGCTTCCGTGATTACCCAATCCCCTCTACGATTTTTCTCGCCCCGGTGAGCTTAAATCCGCCGCTCCCGCCCGCCAACTGATCTGCGATGATGTGGAGCTCTGGTCGGTGCAGTGGCGGCGGCGACCCAAAGCGCAAGCATTGCATCACCGCCGACGCGGCGCGCAAGCACGCAGCCAAGCGCTACACCACTATGGGCTCCATGTGTCAGCATCCCTCCTCCGTCGCGAGACGGAGGAGTACGACCTCCGCCATGCGTGGAGCTTCGATCCGGGGAGCTCTTTCGGCACAGGGAGTTCTTCGGGTGTGCCGCTACTTTCGGTGAAGAGGGAGCCCGGCGAGCTTCCTCCACTTTGCGCCATCAAGAACGAGCCAGGGAAGGATTGACCACGCGCATCGGCCCGGATGACTACCTCGTTGGGTCCAACGCGGACGCCTTTGAAGCGGTGCTCACTCAGCACACCGTGCATGAGTAGGAGGACGCGCTTCACCCGTGGGACGAGGAGTGGGACAAGGAGTTGGATGAGGAGGCCGCATGTCGCCGTCAGGACAAGGAGCAGGATGAGGAGGACGTGTGTCACTGTCGTCTTCGAGCAGGCGCTTTCCACCATGCGTGAGTTCGACGCCAAGAAGGCAGCATAGCGTCGTGAGCAGGAGGATCAAGACAGAAGTACATTGATCTTGTCTCCTCCAATGATGATGATGAGTGAGCATCGCCGCCGCCGGACCCGGAGAGCTCCGGCGAGCTCTGATTTTGGCTATTTTAGGGTAGGGCCGCAATGCGATGTAAAGTAACTTTCGAAATGTAGCAATGATCAAACTATGAATGTAGTATGTCTTCTTCATTTAGCCTAGGAATGTTTTCTTTCAAATTTACAGTTTCAAATACGGGTTATGTTTGACCGCAACAGATTTTGCCCCACAAACATCTAATTTCTCATCCCTTATCCATGATATATGGGCCGCTGATATATGGGGTCTGTTAGAGATGCTCTAAGGACAACTCCAACGCATGACCCCAAATGGCCTGGTCGCGTTTGTTTGGGGGTAAGCGGATAGAACAAGCCACCCAACGCGCGGGATCAAATGATCGTTGTCCGTTTTTGGTCCGCTTTCTACCCATTCCCAACCCAACTTTGGGTCGCGTTTGCGGCCGAACAGACAGCGCGCGGACAGGTGGGACGCACACCCTTGTCCTCCCCTGGCCCGCCTGTCGGGGACAAGACCGCCCACACTTTCCCTCCATTTTGCCCAAAACTCTCCCGCGCCCTCTCCCGTCTATCCTCCTTGATAAGACACCGTCTTTGGAGAAGGGGTGTTCAAGGGGAGGTCCGACCTTCATGGCGTAGGATCGATAAATGGATGGGGATAACTAGCTGCAAGTAGCCGGAAAATAGAAAATAAGAGATTATGACCTGACGAGGAGGATGCTCATCGAAGCTTACGATCCAAACATTCTACGATCCACAATCCGCAATAGTACCCCACACAACCACGCTCAAGTCATGGAGCACAGGATAGGTGCAATCCGCGCGGGAAACCATGAACTCTAACCCACACAACACAATCTAGTCGTGGAGCACGAATTAGGAGCAATTTCTCAAGGAATCACTAGAATAAGGATAACAAGATCTCTCCAATCTCAGGAGGAGTCTATGTCTTTTGTCTTTGATATAAATGGCAAAAGTCCCCAACGAAGGGAAGAGCTAGCCTATTTATAATCGGGACAACCCCTGGATAGGTGTGAAAGAGAACCAGTTTTGGTTTGACTAAATGGCTTAGAGACTTCATGAGGTAGCTTCTGGAAAACTCTCGTTGGAGGTATTTGGCAGTTCTCGACCAAACATTTTTCATTGGGGTCGAACAATGTTTCCTTCAGCAGAAAACTCGAGTTCTGGGAACCTTTCGCAAGTCGGGATATCCAAACTCGTGCAAAACATTGTTTCGTCAGAATCGGAACAATGTTTCTTAAGCAGTCAACTCATTTCATCATGGATTCCTACTTTGTTTCTTCGCCATAAAACAATGTTTTGCGCGGACTGAAATTTGTTTGGCCTTCTTTGATATCGCACCTGAGTTCAACCAACAACAAAGGAGGTGAAGGTACAACCATGTTTTCAAGGTCAAATGATAGAGTTAAGTCAGCGTTCACCTAATCATGTATTTGCATTGCGCGACTTCTTGTGATTGGGCCGTTGATGATTGGTGGTGTGGTGCCCATGGTTGGGATGTCCTCGTCATCCTCCCCCTCTTGAGAAGGAGTCGTCCTCGACTCTAAAGGACCAAAGTATGGGGAAAGATCGGAGACGTTGAAGGTTGGGCTAACACCATATTCTTCTGGAAGATCAATCTTATAAGCATTGTCGTTGATCCGCTCAAGCACCGCAAATGATCCATCACCGCGTGGCTGCAAGTTGCACTTGCGTTCCTCCGGAAAACGGTCCTTCCGAAGGCGTAACCATACCAAATCACCTTGCTCGAGCACCACCTTCTTCCTGGTCTTGTTGACCCGCTTCGTATATTGTTCAGTCATTTTCTCAATGTTCTCCTTTGCATGGGCCTGAAGTTTCTTGACAAAATCAGCACGCTTACTTGCATCAAGGCTGGCTCATTCCTGTAGTGGCAAAGCCGAAAGATCGATGGGAGCAATAGGTTTGAATCCATAAACAAGTTCAAATGGGAAAAAATTGGTGGTTGAATGTACTGCCCTGTTATACGCAAACTCTGCATGAGGTAGGCACTCTTCCCACATCTTCAAATTCTTCTTGAGGACTGTTCGTAGCATCATGGACAACGTTCGGTTGACAACTTCAGTCTGTCCATCAGTTTGTGGGTGGCATGTTGTGGAAAGTAGGAGCTTGGTGCCAAGTTTTCCCCACAAGGTCTTCCAAAAGTAGCTTAGAAATTTGGTGTCACGGTCTGACACAATCGTGCGTGGAACTCCGTGTAGCCACACAACTTCCCTAAAAAACATATTAGCAATGTGTGAAGCATCATCGCTCTTATGGCATGGGATTAAATGTGCCATTTTGCTAAAACAAACAACTACCACAAACACCGAGTCACTCCCCCCTCTTAGTCCGTGGTAAAACAAGAACAAAATCCATAGAAATATCTTCCCACAGAGTATTTGGAATAGATAGAGGAGTATATAAACCATGAGGATTCAAGCAGGGCCTAGCTTTGTGGCAAATCTCGCATGTCATCACGTAGCGTTCCACGTCACGTCTCATGCGCGGCCAAAAGAAGTGATCAATGAGCACACTTTCAGTTTTCTTGGCTCCAAAATGTCCCATGAGACCACCAGCGTGAGCCTCCTGCAAGAGCAACAAACGAACAGAACAATCTGGGATGCACAATTTGTTAGCTCGAAATAGAAATCCAACATGCAAATGAAATTTCTCCCATCCCTTTCCCTTGTCACACTTTGAAAATAGTTCAGCAAAGTATGAGTCGTTAGCATACAATTCTTTGATGCTTTCTAAACCAAGGATTTTAACATCAAGTTGGGAAAGTAAAATGTGATGCCTAGACAATGCGTCGGCAACAACGTTATCCTTCCCTTTCTTGTACTTGACGATATAAGGAAAAGACTCTATGAACTCACTCCATTTTGCATGTCTACGGTTCAGTTTGAGTTGGCCCTTTAGATGTTTTAAAGGTTCATGGTCAGAATGTATTACAAACTCTTTTGGCCACAAGTAATGTTGCCATGTTTCCAAAGATCGAACAAGTGCATACAATTCTTTATCATAGATGGAATAATTAAGAGTTGGACCATTAAGCTTCTCATTAAAGTAGGCAATGGGTTTACCTTCTTGCATGAGAACTCCACCAATGCCAACACCACTTGCATCACATTCAATCTCAAATGCCTTACCAAAATCAGGAAGTGAAAGCAATGGGGCAGAAGTCAATCTCATATTTAGTTCTTGCAAGGACTTGTATTGGGCATCACCCCATTGGAATGGACTGTCTTTCTTCGTTAACTCATTCATGGTTGCAGCAATGGTGCTGAAATCCTTCACGAACCGGCGGTAGAAAACTGCAAGTCCGAGGAAGCTACGTACTTGGCTCACATTTTGTGGATGCATCCACTCACGAATAGCCTTGATCTTCTCTTCATCGATCTCCACACCTTTTGCTGAAATAACAAATCCAAGAAAGACAACCTTGTTTCTGCAAAATGTGCACTTTTCCACGTTAGCGTACAACTTTTCCTCCCGTAGGATAGCAAGCACACATTTTATATGCCCCGCTTCGGTGGCACCTCCTTGGGAAACACATCCTCATACTCCTGCAAAAGATCAAAAACAACACTAGGAAGAGTTGAGGGTAATTCGTTAGCAGCCAATAAAGTATCATTGTACATGAGTACAAAGAATGGAGTATTAGGTTCTCTCAATTCCCGCATATCCCTTTTCCTAGCCATCATAACTAATCCTTGTTTTCCCCGGGGCATGGTCATATTTGGATGTGGAGCTTTTGGCTGCGGAAACACTCCCTCACTATTTTGGTGGCTCACTCTTTGTGTATGATCACTCTCTCCCTTGTTATTTCATCAAAGTAAACTTCCCCGGGTGTCATGGGCAACCAAGTGATTTTTTTCTCCTCTATGGACAAAACATTAGCGATTCGCACGACCGCTGATTTGCACATCACGGTCATGTAACCACGGTCGTCCAAGAAGTAAGTGACAAGCGTGCATTGGCACCACATCACACTCAACATCATCATGATATGTCCCTACTGAAATTGGTATTCGCACGCTACTAATCACCTTAATGGCGCCACAATCATTTAGCCATTGCATGAGGTATGGGTGTTGGTGACGTTTTGTTTGCAATTGAAGCTTCGCACCCATCTCCGTGCTTGCAATATTGTTGCAGCTGCCACTATCAACAATCACTCGACATATCTTTGAGTTGATAAGGCAACGAGTGTGAAAAAGATTATGTCGTTGACCCTTTTCCTCCTCCACAACCTGGGTATTAAGTGAACGACATACAACCAAAGCTTCACCATCAAGTTCTTCATGAGATAAAATAGTTCCTCCTACTTCCCAACCTTACTGCTCTTCCACTTCATCATTGCCACCTTCAGGGTCACCTTCATACTCACATTCACCTCATTCATTGAGGATCATAGTTCTTTTGATTGGACATTCCGAAGAAATGTGACCTCTTCCTTTGCACTTGTGGCATTGGATGCCGCTGCTATGTGTAGAACTCTTTCTGTAGGTGGAGCGGTGGATACTCCTGTTGTAGGTGATGACCTCTTATCTTGATTGCGAACAACAGGTGAAGAAGCCGTCGAGGCATGTGGGTGCCTAGTTGGTGCACCCTCAAACTGAGGTCCATATGGCTGTTGTGTTTGCTGCCATGAGGATGTGGTGGCGCGGCCTTGGAAAGCACGAGTATGACCATTACGCATATTCTTCTTCTCAGCTCGTATAGCTTGATGTGCCACATCTTGTAGTGTATCATAAGGAAACATCTCCACAAAGTCTGATATTTCATCGTTCAGCCCATGTAAAAATCTTGCCATCTTCGCCTCATCACTTTCACGGGTTCTTGTTCGAATTAGCAGCACCTCCATCTCTGCATAGTACTACTCAACGGTGTGGGGCCCTTGAGTGAGCTCCTGCAATCTCATGTACAGTTGCCTCTCATAGTATGATGGAACAAAACGGCGCCTCATGACTTGCTTCATCAAAGTCCAGCTGCGGATATAATTATTGCCCGATAGCAATCGATCATCTTGCAGCTGATTCCACCATGTAAGAGCATAACCAGATAACTCCATAACAGCAAGATCAACTCTCTTGGCTTCAGAAAACCCATGGATGCAAAAGATTTGATGACACTTCTCCTCCCACTCAATATATGCATCTGGATCCTCTTTTCCAGTGAATGATGGCACATGCAACTTCACTCTCGCTTGGTTGTCACGGTCATGTTGATCACAACGGTCATAATGATGACCATTGAGACCAAAAACAGCACCACGACATGGAGGGGAGTAGGTTTCATACTCCCGCATGCCTTCATCTTCGTCACCATGCTCGGAGAGATCTTCATGAGAGATGTCATCACCATTGTGTGCAGCTCATCACCGGTGATTAGCAGCAGACCCGCGGGGGTCATGGCCTTGCCCGTGAGCTTCTCCTCCATGCAGCCCACCCTCACGAGGGCAGCAAATTCTCCACGCCTCCGTTGAGCCCCAAAAATAGGGTCGCCATGGGCATCAGCTCCTACCGCTCTTCCATGACCATCGTGGCGATCCTCGTTTCCTTGACGTCGTCGGTTGTCAGCGGCCAGCGAGACAGCTGGGCCGTGTTGATGTTCATCCCCATTACCCGCGATAGGAAGATGGCCTCCGAACAACCTTCGCATAGCTGCAGCTATACTCTCCTCAATCATTTCACCAAGTGCCGCACGAGTTTTCGGGAGATCATCTTCCACATGTTGATGTCCATGTACACTCAAGTTGGGTCCTGTCATGTTAACTCTCGGAAACAAGTGGACAAAAGAAAAATATATGTGGAAAACACTCAGCTCACCTTCTTGCTTACCCAAATTCTAATGATTCCTTGGCGGCTGTGCGGTGGTAGAAAATAGGAGTGGATCATTAAATGGAAGGAAGGAAGCTGACGGTTTCTAGGTGGATCTGGGTGAGATAAAAATGGGAAGGGCTAGTGCTAAGATCAAATTGATGCAAACCAAATGAACAAGAAAAATTTGTAGATCTTTGCACCACGTTTGAGCTGCAACACTTGCCACTGCAACTTCTAAAATTTCTCACCCAACAGAATTTGATTGCACACTTGCTCAACACTTTCTCTTCTCTTTTTTTTTGCTCTTTTTTCTCTCTCTCTTTTTTTGCTCTTTTTTGCAACATAATAGATCCAACAACAAGACTCAAAGAAAACAGTAGCAACTTCGGATCGAACTTGGTGCAAACACAAAGAGGAAAGCAAACAACTAGATCTCAACAAACAAAGGCTTGGATTTTCTTTGTGGCTTTTCTGGCTTTGTACTTTAGGATGGGGAAAACCCAAACTAAAAGGATAGATCTAGCAACAAAGATATGGATCCTACCGTGTAAACCTTGCTCTAAATACCAGATGATAAGACACCATCTTCGAAGAAGGGGGTGTTCAAGGGGAGGTCCGATCTTCACGGCGTAGGATCGATAAATTGATGGGGATAACTAGCTGCAAGCAGCCGGAAAATAGAAAATAAGAGATTATGACCGTCGAGAAGGATGCTCACCGAAGCTTGCCATCTGAACATTCGCCGACACACAACCCACAATAGTACCACACACAACCACGCTCAAGTCGTGGAGCACGGGGTAGGTGCAATTCGCAAGGGAAACCACGAACTCTAACCCACACAACACGATCTAGTCGTGGAGCACGGATTAGGAGTAATTTTCAAGGAATCACGAGAATAAGGATAACAAGATCTCTCCAATCTCAGGAGGAGTCTATGTCTTTGGTCTTTGATAGAAATGGCAAAAGTCCCCAACGAAGGGGAGAGCTAGCCTATTTATAATCGGGACAACCCCCCTGGATAGGTGTGAAAGAGAACCAGTTTTGGTTTGACTAAATGGCTTAGAAACTTCATGAGGTAGCTTCTGGAAAACTCTCTTGGAGGTATTTGGCAGTTCTCGACCAAACATTTTTCACTGGGGTCGAACAATGTTTCCTTCAGCAGAAAACTCGAGTTCTGGGAACCTTTCGCAAGTCGGGATATCCAAACTCGTGCAAAACATTGTTTCGTCAGAATCAGAACAATGTTTCTTAAGCAGCCAACTCATTTCTTCATGGATTCCTACTTTTTTTCTTCGCCATAAAACATTGTTTTGTGTAGACTGAAATGTGTTTGGCCTTCTTCGATATCGCACCTGAGTTTAACCAACAACAAAGGAGGTGAAGGTGCAACCATGTTTTCAAGGTCAAATGATAGACTTAAGTTAGCGTTCACCTGATCATGTATTTGCATTGCGCGACTTCTTGTGATTGGCATGTTGATGATTGGTGGTGTGGTGCCCATGGTTGGTATGTCCTCATCACTCCTCCACCATGGCCGGTGACCCGTTGAATCCCGTGGACCAGGCCGCAGTCGTGTGCCCCGTGGTGAACAAGAAGGGTACCAAGAAGCCATGGTCGGAGCTCACGCCGGCAGAGTTCGCCAAGCTTGACGCCAAATCGGCCAAGAGGAGGGACCGGTGGGAAAAGGACAAGCACAAGAAGCCCGCTGCAGGCTACGCTGCCGAGGCAGTTGCACTGTGTGCCATGCAGCACCAGGCGAACTCGACGACAAGGAGTCCATTGTTGCCAAGGTGCATGCCCTCCTCATGTTAGGGTTCTGCCGACCGTGCCGGCCATCCTCTCAGTCGTTGCCTTGGCCACGGCCAGAATGAGCTCGTCGGCCGCTCGTCCTGCACAACACCGTTCCCTGAGCTCGTCCATCATGCCCGAGACGTTTCGTGTGCCATCGCTCCACGGTCATGGGCAGACACGGTTCTCCGCATCGCCAAACTTCGCCATGGTTACTCCAGCCACACCCACGGGCGTCTTTGACCTCAACGTCACGCTGGGTGCATCGGCGTTGTCCAGTCGTCCGACGGGACGCAAAGGAAGCAACCCCGTTTGTTCCCTTCAGCGAACATGGCCGAGGCCCGCAGGCTGTTCAATGAAATACCAATGCCGACGCCCACGGCTGACGACCCTAACTACACGGGGTTCATGGAGAATGTCATCTTCGAGGGTTGTGGTGAGGCCTTCCACGTCGACGGCCACACCCAAGCTTTTGATCCCAACGCAACCCAAAGTCAAGACGGCCACGACCAGTATGAAGACACTCAATTCGCCGGCCATGATGAAGATGGGGATGACCATGGAAACTCTTGGCATGAAGATGATGACTTGTATTATGAAGATGAGGATGAAGAGGTTGACATCTCGGCCGAGCCATTGGTGTTTATCGATGTGCTCATCCAAAGGGTCGAGGCACAAAAGAGGAGGCAAAGCATTCGCATGGGATCATACACCCAAGACGAGGACACTTTGATTTGCGAGAGTTGGATGGAGATAGGCCAAGATCCCATGAAAGGTGTCGAGCAAAAAGGTGCTATTTTTGGACAAGAGTTCGCAAGAACTTTCATGGGCGAAGGAAGTTTTCCCCATACCAATCTGCGAGCACCGACGACATCAACTCAATCCAAAAGAGATGGGGGTTCATCCAACAAGAGTGCAAAGTATTGTGCCACGCTTAAGAGCATTCAAGCACGTCCCGTGAGTGGCCTTGGCCTTGGTGACTTGGTATGAACCTCTCGTTTTTTCATCATGTATTCATTCATGTTGGCATGCCATTTATGTTTGATGCATTTTTGTGTCCTTTCATGTTACAATTGTGGCCGCGTCTTTAATTGTGTGGGCATTCCAATCTTTTGAGGCCTTCAAGGCCCGGCACAAGAACAAGTCGTTTACTCTCACGCATTGTTGGACGCTCATCAAAGATTACCCCAAGTCAGAGACCAATATGCCGCTCGTAAGAAGAAACGAGGGAAGGCGGCCGTGGCTGATGAGGGAGACTTGCTCAAGAGGCCGAGGGGGAAGACAAGCTCAAAGGCCGATGAGAAGTGTGATGCGTCTTCCATAGCTTTGCAGGGAACTTTGGAGAACATGATGAGCCAAAAGGAAATGAGGGAAGAGAGGAGGAACAAAGGGAAGGAGGAGCAAATGAAGATATACCTAGATCTCCAAACAAAAAAGCTTGACATGGATGAGACCGTAAAGAGGAGGAAGCTCGACATAGAGGAGGCCGCTCAACTCAAGAAGCTTGAGATCGAGGCCACCAATGCCGAGAACAAAGCCAAAGAGGTGGCACTCGCGTTCATGAGCGTCGACAAGAACAACATGTCACCGAGGAGGAAAGCTTGGTTCGTGAACCGACAGAAGGAGATGTTCGCTCGCGACGGCCTGAACTAGGTGAGACCATGGCCACGATGGTTGTCCATTTGAAGGCTGGCTGCTGTGCTGGCCGCTGGATTTGTTGTCAGCGCCAAAAAACTTGTCATTTTAAAGGCTGGCTCGTGTGCCGGCTGCTGGCTTTGTTGCCAGCCCAAAAAAAACTTGTCCATTTTGAAGGTTGGCTCGTGTGTCAGCCGCTGGCATTGTTGTTGGCGTCAAACTTGGGTGATGATTTTGTAGGCCGTTGGCTTTGTTGCCGGCCGGCATGAACTGCCAAGAACGTGGGCGTAAACTATGGCCATTTAGCCACATCATTTCTTTTTTTATATATTTTGCATGTGCAGCGAACGAGATGTGACCGAAATGCGGTCGCCCGTTGGACGCACGACCGACGCATCAACAAATCTGGACGAACACAATCCCATTTCCACTTCCAAACGGACAAAAACAAACAAAATGACGTTCATTTGAGGTCGTGTGTTGGAGTTGGTCTAAGAAAAATACGTAGTAGGTGGGAGGAGGAGAGACGTAGGGAGAAGAAAGCAAAGCCACGGCCAACGGGGTCCCCAACGGAAGGAAACGGTGAGGTGAATCGACCTGGCAGGTGGGGCTTGGGAGCAAGTGTATGAGTAGCTTTGCCGGGGTGACACTTTCACCGTCTAGAGCGCGCTTCCTCCCATCCCCGCCTCCACATTTCGAAACCCGAATCCCAAAACCCTCGTCCGCCGCTCCACCCATTCCGGCAGCGGCGGCCACCCGTCACGATGAATCACGGGGACCCTGGACACCGCTGTAGGTGTTCCCATGGACCGCGGTGTACCGGTGCGCCGCCCCAGGAAGGCCTCGCGGCGGCGGCCCTGGACACCCGTGTGCGGCCCCTCCCCATGGGCGCCGAGGCGGAGTCCATGCTGCGGCAGATCGGCGCGTACACGCCCAACCTAGACGGGCACACGGTGACCCTCCTCTCCTGCATCCACTCCGTCCTCCCTCCTCGGCCCGTCGTCTCCAACCACGCCACCCCCTCCGCCCTCCTCCCCCCGCCCCAGCACGACGACGGCGACCGCATCAGCAACCTCCCCGACGCGCTCCTCCGCAACATCGTCTCCCGCCTCCCCGTCAAGGACGGCGCGCGCACCGCCGCGCTCTCCTGCCGCTGGCGCGGCGTCTGGCGCTCCGTGCCGCTCGTCCTCGTCGACTCCGACCTCCTCCCCGCCCGAACCGGCTCGGGCCTGCAGGTCGCGCACGCGGACGCGCATCGCGTCGCCTGCGCCGTCACGCGCATCCTCGACGCTCACCCGGGCCCCTTCCGCTGCGTCCACCTCATCTGCACCTTCCTGGACGAGTGCCCCGACCTACTCTTGCTCTGGCTCCAGCTCCTCGCCGTCAAGGGCGTCCAGGAACTCGTCCTCGTCAACCGCCCCTGGCCGCTCAACATGCCCATCCCTCCCACCTTCTTCGCCATGGCAACCCTCACCCGCCTGTACCTTGGCGTCTTCGAGTTCCCTGACACGAGGATCCTCCCGCGGGCCGCGTCATTCCCACTCCTCCACGAACTCGGCCTCTGCTGCGTGCAGATCCCGAGGCGGGAGGACATGGACTTCATCCTCGCCAGGAGCCCTGTGCTGGAAATCCTATGCATCCAAGTGAACATGCTGATGAAACACCTAATCCTCGTCAGCCGCAGCCTCCGTTGCGTGCAGATCATCGAAAGCATTGATCTGAGCATGGCACTGAAAGACGCCCCGCACCTCGAGAGGCTCATCATCTGGGCAGCAACGGTCCGCGATGGCGTGCCCAGGAGGGTCAAAATTGGCCATGCCCCTGCACTAAGCTTGCTTGGCTATCTGGACCCGGAACGGCACAGCCTAGAGATCGGCAACACCGTCATCAAGGTGCATACAACACCTTCAAGTTTGTGTTTTGTTCGATTCGCCAATGTAAATGCGTGAACCTGTCTCTGAAAAATGGGAATTTGGTGAATTGCAGGCTGGGACAACGGCGAGTCCGAGCACAATGGTCCCAAGCGTCAAGATCCTCGGCATAAGAGTGTGCTTCGGAGTCCGCAACGTTGCTAAGATGCTGCCCAGCTTCCTCAGATGCTTTCCCAACGTCGAGAGGCTCCACCTTGAGGTGACACCACTATCACTTACTTTGGCATCAATTTCCATCTTTGTGCACTTGCAATCATCAATTTATATTGCTGACAATAATGCTTCCATCTAGAGCCAAAGTTGTAGCTGTTCTTTGCCGAAATGGTAAATCCCGAACGTTCGGAATTTGCCCATGGCAAATCAAACGTTTTTTTATGGCAGCTTTAGTTGATCTGAGGATGGCAAGTTTACTTGACAAGCACAAGAATTTTCTGGCAAAAGACAAACTGAGGGCGGAATTGCCATGCTTACCAACTAAACTTGCAATCCCTTGCGTATATAAATTGCCACAAAAAACGTTCGATCTGCCATGGGCAAATCCCAAACGTTTGGGACTTACCGGCGTCCTTTCTTTGAGATGAGCCGAAGTTCTCAATGATTTACTTGACCATTCTACAGTCCAACGAAACTGATGAGCCCACCGGCAAGCTCAACAACAAGTTCTGGCAGGAGGTCGGCGCCATCCAATGCGTGCAGTCACACATGAAGCTGATGGTCTTCTACGGCTTCCGAGGGGAGCGGGGCGAGCTTTCCTTCCTCAAGTTCGTCCTGGAGAGCGCACGGGTGCTGACGAAGCTGGTGATCGTGTTCACCAAGGGAAGCTTCACATCGATGGCAGAGGCTAGCTCCAAGGTGAAACCTCTGTTTGCTGCAAAATGGGCCAGCAAAGACTGCTCGCTGGTGCTCCTTGAGAGTGTGTTTCAAGCAGGGGAAGACAAGTGGCTGCTCAACTTCAGAGCAGGGTCTGATTTCTCTACAGGGGACCCATTCACGCGCACCGCTGCTCTTCGTGGCTGCAACTTTTAAGGAGAAGCCGGGTGTTTGCGGAAGATCGAAAAGAGGTTTTGAGTTCTCTACCAGGTGAGAGTGATTCCAGGGAAACAGATGGTTAGTGCTATGTTGCCGTCTACGAGCAAGTCACTGTTCTGGATCGTTGGCTTGCGGGTTTTTTTTT
>LR738712.1:142259087-142290546 GCA_902687465.1 Secale cereale | reverse complement strand
TTTTTTTTTTTTTTTTTTTTGGTCAGAGTTCCTGGTTTTTATTTGCCTGGCGACCTTGAGATGTTGATGCATAAGACAAGTGTTGCTCAAATGCAGTCTCTGTATGGCCTATTTACTTTGCTTTGGCCTGGCGTTGGTCATGTTAGAACTCACTATTTCTGCTGATTGTGTCGCTGAATGCTGCTAGAAGACAGAGATATATTCGTGAGCTATTTCATGCTTTACCAATTTCCTTTAGCATATTCCATCGAATGTGTGTTCCATCTGATGTACCCTGGTTGATTGTGCCCGTCTGGAATGTTAAATTATCATCAGAACTCAGCTGTCTTATGTAGTACTGCCTATGCTGTTATGTGTTATGTGCAATAGGTATCATTTGCATCATACATGCTCTGTTCACATAACTAGGGATTCAGATCCGAGCCGTGGATCGGAAACTATTTGTATTAGAATTGCCATCTATGGTAACATCTGAAGGACCAAGCCAACATATCAGTGTACCCAAATAAGTCTAAACTTGATGGGTGTCGCCAACCCCGAGATATGCAATGGTTATTGTATTCGATTAAGTGCTAGGTAACAAGTGAAAAATAAGCTCATTAGAACAAATCTTGCTGCAATTGAGAGCAAGATGAATCTACTACACCGATGAAGTAGAAATCATAAAATTAATGAAATCTGAGGGTTAACAGGATAGAACAACATCTACTATATTATGGAGAACAAGGCTGATATTACGAAGAACGACGCCTTTACACCGTGTTAGCCTGCCATGTGAGCCACTGAGACTACGAAACAGCAAACCCTTTTTCTTTTCTGTGGTGGTCACTATATTGGTAGTATATATGATGATCAGCATTGCTGCTACTGTGCAAAGGGATCGTTAGTTGTGTGCTTCGACGGGGATCTTTGCGGGGTTGGGTCTTAATGCCGCAGAGACCTTACAGGCGATGTTGGTGCTTCGGCTCACCATATTGCTGTCCTTCAAAGAACTCGTTCAAGAGTTTGTCCACCAGTTCGGGGCTGTACCTGATGTACTTCAGCGGATTCTTGCCGCTCCCAACAAGATTGCTGCATGGCAAAATTGGTAGCACAGTAGTTATTATTAAGTACTACCTCCGTCCCAAATTATAAGACGTTTTTAAGGCTGTTTTAGCCTACCGAAACATCTTATAATTTGGGACAGAGGAAGTATATCAGAACAACTGAGATCATTCTAAGTTGAATGGAGTCCTGGAGAAGATAAGGAAGTGTTCTCCAAAGTACAAAGGTTTGGGGCCCACCCCGTCAGTCAACCATAAATGATGGGTGCTTTAGAGGACAGACAAAATAGAGCTAATTTTGTAATTCTGGAACTGCAATCATGTGATATAGCCAACTAATCAATTCAATGGAAGCTAATGGGTGGAGTTCAGCACAACAACCAAAAATCAATAGGAGATCATGCAAAGTGATTGGTGCGGTGACGTACCCAAAACGTTTTATGAAAGATCGATAGGCTGGTAACAGAACCTCAGCTATAGCAAGCCTCAAGGATTCACGCAATTCTTGATCAGGTACAATCCATAGAGATTGCTTCGCATGAAGCTCTTCAAATTGCGTATTGAAAGCTTTAAACCTGCCATGGCAAAAGCCTGTCGTCTTAGGGCTAATGATTCTTCTATCATGTTATCCCAAGCAACAAACCAAACTGCCAAGGTACTGACCGTTCTTTGATCACAGCTCTTGAAACTCCGCTGCTGTTAAGGTCTGCTGGTGTCGACGAACCAGTGCTGCCTGGCGCACCTTGTACAGAAAGTGCCTGAAGAACCTGAAAGAAATAAAACAGAAGCAGTATTCAATTGTTAATTGATATGTCCAATCATGTAAATACAGCACGACAATGATGTTAATTACTGAAGCACAGGACATGGAAGAGAACATTGCCAAACAAAGATAGATACTGGCAACCATAGTAAAGCCATGGACAGGGGTGTGTGGAAGCTAGCTATCCATGTGCCAGAACCATGAGTTGTGACTAAAGGCTTTGTTGCTGTTGTTGTAAGACGACGTGTGTACTAGAGTTACAAAAGGAATCCAGAGACATTGACTCTTTACTATGGTTTGGCTTCACAAAAATTCCTATTGGGATGTAAGCAACTGAACTTGACACCAAAATGCAGGCAGGTGGAGCACAACTTTGATGTGTCTAGATTTGGTTCGTAGGTTTGTAGACATGACATGCAGGCCGATTCCAGCGCACCGGGCTGTGGTGACTGGTGAGAAAGTTATGGGGGTAGGGTTGAGAAAATAGAGAGGATATAGAACAGAAAACTGGAGAGAGTCATACATACTCAATTTAATACTCCCTCTGTCCCATAATGTAAGATGTTTTTCGACACTACACTAGTGTCAAAAAACGTCTTAGGCCTTGATTGGATTGTCGTGTTTCCTCCAATACACGTGTAAAATAAATACAGGTCTCAGCTCGTCGTTTCGTTTGCAGCCCAAATTTGCTATGCGGCTTGTAAGATACAAGTGTAAAGTATACATCCTTGTATTTACTTACAACTATTCCAAGCACACCCTTACATTATGGGACGGAGTAGTAGAAGATATAAGGTTCCTTATCCTTCCCTAATATGACAACACTTCCTAATGTGTCATAACTCCTAATTCTCCCTCAATTGTAATCCTAGTTCTGGCCAGACTCTTTTCCTAGCCGAATTCCTCCTCGACGGTATTATCTTGGATGCCAGATTTTGGAAGTCAATGCTGATGTTGACATAATTGTTATGGTGTCCACAACAGTTATACTCTCATAAGTGCCAACAAACTGTGATATCTTAAACAGGTAACTCTCCATATTGCTTTCACATAACTACCATGCTAATCGCAAAGGAATTACTAACAGCAAAGAGTTAAAAAGACTATATCGTGGTAAGGTAAAGATATCCATACATGTAACATCATGCAGCCAAAAAGAAAGGGGACATGATGAGGGTTCGATGATCCACTAACCTTTGCCCAAGCAACACGTTTGTACTGATTGGCATTTTGCTGCACAATTCTACGGTGCCTCTGAATCCAATCATCGCCAAGTATATCCTTTGCTTCTGATCTGTGGCAACACAAGAGATCACTAAGTGAGCAGATTGCCAGATTATTCTAGGATGCATTATCTATAGTAAAAAAAAAAACATACCTGCGAACAGATCTAACCATATAGTGAACATTGTTCATAAGAAATAAGTGAGTTAGCGCAGGATCCTTATATTGTTTAGATTTTCCATCTAGGTTATTCTGTAGTGCTTGCATTATCCTCGTAGTAACAACAGCAAGCTGAGATTCTGTCTCATTACCAGTTTCGAATTCCTGAAACAGAAGCTTCAGCGTCGACTGATAACTGCTCATATGAAAATAACATTTGTTAGCGCGCTATTTGAATAACAGTAGCAGGAAGGCTACCAATAAATTAGTTTTTCCTTAGTTGTCAAATGAATAAATTAATACTCCCTCTGTAAACAAATATAAGAGCGTTTAGATCACTAAAGTCGAGGGAGTACAAAACAACTAAATGCAAGCCAAAGACATAGTAGAAAGTGAATATGCAAACTATTTTCTTGTTTACAACTCTATATAGTTACGACAGACTGCCTGCTACGATATTGGCAATGAAAATCGTTTCTAAGACCATTGGCAGACAGGCTTTATGCATACTTTCTCTTCAGTGGAGATGAAGTTCAGAATAATTCTTGAAGGATGTAAACATATGGCCCCAGAATTAACTCATCATGGTCCGCATATCTTACCCAGATTTCGTGAAATTACTGTTCTACAGATGCATAAATTGACTACAGATGAATAGGGGAATACTTACTCAAATAGGAATTTAACATAATTAATCACATAGCTTGTCAGAGGATGCACAGTTCCATCTTGAACGATAGTCTTTGAAGCATCCTTTTCAACTGCCTCCTCAAAATCAGCAAAGGTTTCTTGAGCAGTTTGTGCCAAGCGCTTAGTCAAGCCCAATGCAGCCTCTCTCATCTCAGAGCAAGCCTTTCCTTCGAAAACCACCTCAATCTGGTAACAAGTTCAAACAAAGACGGCGCTGAAATTTGGTAGTGCTCACCAAAAGCATCATAGCATAAGTTGAAAAGAAAACAACAATGACATGGAACCCCATAAATAAATCTGCAAGCAGAAGAAATTAAGCATTTGGGAAGGAAGGTACAGTAAATTACTCCCCGAATACCTCCGATTGAAGTTCACGCATTACTTCGTACATGTCTAGCAATACAAACAGCTTTTCAGGAGACCTTTTGCTTTTCGCAACAGCATCTCCAAAGCTGAGAAGAGTCACGACACTATTTGTTGCCATTTCTGCAAAACATTGGTCCTTGTTAAAGTTGGCACCCTCAAAAATCTGATCGCAGATTTTTCTTTCTCCAGCTAGTAGTAGTTTAACCTGCTCAAAAAGCATAATATATTAGGATGATTTTTTGTTTAAGTCCAAACTAGCACACACAATATTGGCCTGTTCACAGAAGGGCCCTCACCGCAATACGCATAAACTGTATCCAGTTTCCAATCTTAGCCTCCAAAGCCTCCCATTGCATCTTTTGCACGTCATCTTTAGTAAGTTTTTCTACTCCCAGCTTCCGAAGGCTCGACTCTAGTGCTGAACCACGGGATTCTCTGAAGAAAGAGTATAAATTTAACTTGACTTTGCACAAGGTGTTAGTAACTCAGGAGTCAGGAGACACTGGACGGAAATCAAGAAAGGAAGTAGAAAAAGGAAATAGATTTGGAAACCATAATCCAAACCTACCTATAAATTTTGTAGCATGACTGTTGATTTCCAGCCTGAACCAACTGCTGAGCTATGTCATTCATGAGTGGCAGTATTCTTGGAGGAACTAGTGTCGGGGTCTTGTATACAGCAGTTTCCAAGCCTTTGGATGGATGGTCAGACTGGTTAGCATTCTCATCCTCGTCGTCTTTTGATGGCCGCAGAGACTTGGGTAGACAATCAAAGAGACGATCGGGCTCAATTGGTTTGCTGAAAGAACAGATAAACCATCGTAGACAACATTTTTTTACTGACATAAGAAATTAACATGAATGTAGCTCTGGCATGAGTCTGCAATAAGAATGACTATCTTACCTGTACGTACTCATCAGCTGCTTAAATTCTTCTTCGATCTTCAGAGAAGACTTCGCTAAGAGACCGTTGACGTGATTCAGAATTCCTTCACTGCTTCTGAAGTTCTTATTCGAGGAAAAGAAGCGGGCGATTCCTTTCAGTGTATCCACTGCCTCCAAGTAGCTCTCCAAATCCTCATGGGGACCTCTTAATATTGTTGCCTCGGCCTTTTTAGTTTGAAAGCAATGTTTACACAAAGTTAGTAAGTTCCCAAAAATCAAAGCCGTTTGTAAACAATCATATTCGCAATGAGCTCAGACAGCTATCATTTCCATTCCTTCTCTTTCTGCGAGAAATCGCTGCCATTTTCACATAACAAGATGATCCAGAAATGACAACTCTTGATTAGAGATGAAACAATCATCTACAGTGACCCAAATTGATGACCTAAAAGTGCCAAACTATATCACTCACTGGATCTTCCAAATCCAAAGAACAAAAATATACGAATGGTATTATCTTATTTAGGAATAAAAGAAAACCATATTTGTTTCAATGACGGCAGTGATGATTGAATTTAACATGGTAGTATACCCCACAGAACGCATATTAAATACCGTAACGAATTTTAATCATTGCAACCACCAGGCCCATGTGGCACATTTCAATTCCCGAAAGATCCATAAGACGTCTTCCAACAAAAAAGATTGTAACAAATTGACCACCACGCATCCAGGTAAAATGTTTGAAATTTTTGCGGTTCATGTACCCGACGGGTGAGGTCGAACTGGGAGAGGATGGCTTCGCCGGCCTTGAGCGTCTTGTCGATGTTCTCGTGCGCCATCCGGATCGCATGCGTCCTCACCTGCATTTCATTTCACCAGAGAAAAGCGAACCAGGTCAGTCGAGTGGATGCGAATCAAACGGGGATGACTGGAATGTGAAGGAGGAGGGGGCGCGGGACCTGGGTGGGGCGCATGGCGGCCTCGAGCGCGGAGAGGCGGTGGTCGAAGGAGCCGAGGATGGCGACCATGCCGTCGGTGTTCCCCTGGCTCTTGTGCAGCGAGTCGCGCAGCATGGTCGCCCGCCGCGTCAGCGCCTCCATCGTCCGCGGAAGCGCCGACGCCGCCATCCCTCCCCGAAGTCTCCTCCTCGCGGATCACGCGACGGCCCCCTCCGCTCTCCGAGGCCGGCCTGGGAGATCTCGAGCAGGGGACGGGGAATGCGCGCGCTCCGAGAAGGGAGGGGTCCCCCGAACGCGCGCCGTCGCCGAGAGAGATCCTTCTGGAAGCCTCTAGAAGGGCCGCGGAGGCTTTGAGGTTGGCGGGAACGGTGGAGAGGCGCGGTTCGGCGGGTGGGGTCGTCGGCGACGACGTGGTTGTGTCGCCGCGGGGAGGAGGAGGAGAAGAATATGGTTCGAACGCCTGCCTCCGCTCCGAGATTCGGGCGCGTGTTGACCCCGGACCACGCGGACGGCGGGGATGGGCTCGGCGCACGGAGTGGGTCCAGGGAGTGGTGGTTAGCGGGCGCCGGTCGTCCGGGCGCGCCGAGAGCCGTGGCGGTGTGGACCGGGTCCAGTCCACGGCGCGTGCTCCTTATCCCGTGCTGGGTTTGATCGTTGGCCGCTACGGTAGCATTCCAAAATGAAACCTCGTGATTTGAATATTATTCCCTCCGTCCGAAATTACTTCTATGTATCTTGACATATTTTAGTTCAAGATACATTCATTTCCGAGATAAGTAATTCCGAACGGAGTATCATTTTGTTGACCGAGAATCTGTAAACACTATGGCCCTGGTGTCGAATATAAGCCGAGGCTGAGCTGGTCGATAACTATAGTTTCTTTTTTCTTTTTTCGAGAAAATTTTCAATCTATTCATCTTGAATCATGGCAGTACAACGAATACCAAAAATAAAAATTACATCCAGATCCATAGACCACCTAGCGACGACTACAAGCACTGAAGCGAGCCGAAGGCGCGCCGCCGTCATCACCACTCCACGCCGGAGTCGGTCACAACTTGTTGTACTCCCTCGGTCCAGAAATACTTGTCATCAAAATAAATAAAAGGATGTATATAGATATATTTTAGTTGTAGATACATCCATTTTTGTCCATTTTGATGACAAGTATTTTCGGACGAAGGAAGTAGTAGACAGTCGAGAAATCGTCGTGCTAAGGCCTCATAGGACCAGCACCCCAGAACAGCAACCGTCGCCGATGAAAAATAACGTAGACTGGAAGGATCCAAACCGAAGACATACGAACGTAGTCGAACAACGACGAGATCCGAGCAAATCCACCAAAGATAGATCTGCCGGAGAAACACCTCCACACGCCCACCAACGATGCTAGACGCACCGCCGGAACGGGGACTAGGCGGGGAGACCTTTACCCCATGTCACACCCTGCATTTTGTAACATGTTATTTGTATCTTTGAAGCATGAAAATTTGGACCAGCAAAAATTTTTTAGCATCATTTGGCTTTTATTTGGAATTGAGTTTTCTTCATATGCTTTTTCATGTGCTCATTAAAGTCAACTATGACCTCTTGTAGAATTCATCTCCATACCCAAAACTTCTGCCCAATGATCATGTCAAGTGTTATATAACAGTATAGTATTTTCCTACAAAATTATTTTGGCCAAAAAGTATTTTATAAAATTAGTTTTCCAAAAACCCCTGAATTGAGATTTGCACTGCAAGTACTTGATTTAGGGTGAGAAAATTATTTCAAAAGGTTTATTTGAGACCTAGTAGTCATAGGACTCCCAGAAACCACAAAGGCATAATTTTAAAAGTTATTTTCCTATTTTATTTAAAAGCTTTTTCTTAAGGCCAGAAATGGTCTTTAATAGGGAAAAATTATTTAACTATTTCAAAAATATTTGCCAAAATTCAGAGAGACTCAGGGGACATATATTGTCCACATATAAGAGTTTCAACACTTGGTCATGTTCAAAATAATGGGCTAAACCCTCTAAAACCCTTTCTGAATATTTCAAGCTTTTGAAATATTTACAAAGGAAACTTTCTCCAAAAAGTTCAGGGAAATTCCATCATGTCATATATGACATATTTGATGATCTTGCCAAGTCCCATGCCTTGGGAAGCAAGAAAACATCCTCAAACCCCTTCATAACCATTCTGTTCATATTTGAAGTTTGAGCAACTTTACATTGTCAAACTTGTCCAAATGCTCTCAAACTTGGTGCACATGCTAGAATGACCTAATAAGGCATCTAGACCAAATGGCACAAGATTTGCGATAGAGCAACTTGATCAGATCACCTCAAAACACTTTCTGTTCAAATGCAAATTTGAACAACTTTACATTACCAACTTTTTACCTGGAGCTTCAAACTTTGTGGGCATGTTCATAACCCCAAATGATGATGCTACACCAAGTGGTGCATCAAGGGGAGATGATTAGCTTGACTCAAACAAGATGAAACTGTTTCTGTTGATTTCTAGGGTTCACCAAAGTTACATTGGCTAGTTTCTTCAAGTGAGCCCAAATTTGGTGAAGCACCCTATTTTCTCATGTCTTTCAACCCTGTTAAGTGCCATGTCAAGTGAAGGTCATTTACTTGACCAAACACTGATCAAACACCTTCTGCAGAATTCCTAAAACCCCCATCTTGATCACTTTTACTTTTCTCCATGGCCTCAACTTCTTACCACATGATCATTGAGTTACTAGCAACCTCCAGTAACTTCCCCAGCACCCCAGCTCCATGATTGAGGGGTGAAAGCCCTGTTTTACCTTGCTGGACAGCAGGTTTTCACCAAGTCACTAGCCTCCTCCCTCTCTCTCAGCATCTCCAGGGCATCCAAGGCCTCAAGCCATTTCTTTACTCCTCCCTCAACGTGCTAGACACTGCTAGACACGTTGGTTTTGACCAGAACGGCGAGAGCGCGGCGATGCCCGCCAAACGCGCGCTCTGGAGCACGCAACAGTGCAGACAAGCACTGTAGCTTCAGCCAATCGGCCTCCCCCGACAGCCTCGGGCTCCTCCTTCGCGCCAGTCGAGGCGTCTCGACGTCCGCGACCTCCCCGGCGCTGTCCCCCCTCCTCATGCGCCCTCCAGTGGCCGTCGTCACACGCGCGCTGGCCGCCCGCGGCGGCCACTCTGCTGCTTCACACGCGCGCGTCGACTGGAAGGTCCCCCGCTCCTCTTTTCCCCTCAGCTGGACGTGGAGCAAGTCCACGGTCCTCCCCGACGTGATCCCAGGCTCCAGAACCCCTCCTAGCCGCGCCTGCAACCTCGCCGGCGCACGGGTCCACGGTGGACCATGGGCGCGGCTATATAAGCCCCTCCCGAGCCTCTCCAGCAGCATCAGCGACCTCCCCTTACTCCACTGAGTCCCCCAGCACCATCCACTCCTCCCCAGGACGTCCCAGTGCTCGGGATCGACCGGAGCTCCGCCGCGTCGGGCCGCCGGCGATCTCGTGGTACGGGCCTTCCCTGCCCCTCCTTTCACCTGATTCGGAACCGCCGTGCTCCACTAACCCTTTCCCCCTTGTTTCCCCTCTCTGTGGCAGTCGGAAACGACCAGAACCACGACCCTCCGACGAGCCTCCGCCGTCCCACCTCGCCGCCGGCGAACCTGACCTCCCTGGCGTACCGCACCACCACCCCTACATCCGCGACACGACGCTGAGTCGATCCCTGCCCTCCGTTGCCGTCGCCGTGGTCGGAAACGTCGCCGGTGAGCTCGCCGTCGCCGTGGCCGTGGGGTTAGAGATGACAGGCGGGCCCCGCCTGTCATCCCCTCACCTCTCTCCCCCTCCTCTCTGTCACTGACCCATGGGCCCCGCCCGTCAGGTTTAAAAACCTGACGTGCGCGCGCAGGCTCCCGTGCGGCCAGGCTGGACCGCCTGGGCCGTGCACTGTGGCCTTCTCTGGCCCAGTGCACAGGACCCTTTTTTTTCCTTTTTCTTTTCTGTAAATGCTTTAAACATTTCTACAGAAAAGAATAATGGTCCAAATTAAATAATTCTAACTCCAAAAATCTTGTAATATTCCAACCTATTTAATGGTACCACTTTCATTCAAATCCATGAAACTTTTCTGTTCTGTTCAAATTTAAATTCAAATTTGGGCAGTAATACTCCTGTTCTAAAATTAGTAGATTCTTTTCTGTTACTCCAAAACTCCAACTAAGATTTTTTTCCCCATCTTAGAAATTCCTCTAGTATTTTACAAATATGAGTTGACATTTTTTGAGCACTTTGATTTTTCTGTTTTGTTTGTATTCTTATTTTCCTGTGGTTATTATGCGACGTATAGATCCCGTATTTGATGAAGTTGCTGTGGAAGAAGAAGGAGAAGGATTTGAAGACTTTGTAGACCAAGCCAATCCAGGCAAGCAGCCCTTTGACCATGATACACTTGTTCCTCGGAACCCGTTTGTTTCCGATGCATGATGTTAGGGTTACGAGAGTGACCTAGTTGATTCCACCATATGATGCATGCCATGATCTTGATCTTGCTATGTGCTAGATGACTTGCGTATGGTTAGTGGTTATGATTAGTGATGCATGTGTGACATGAACCTTCGTGGTTGAAGCATTTGCATGAACCCATCGGGTGCCCCTAATGCCCGAGGGTGATGATGTGTTAGGTCATCACTTGAGAAAGAAGTGATGTGCCGGTAAATCATGTGCATGGTGGAATGATGGATTAGATTTATGTGTGACTACCGTCCCAACCAAACATGTGCAACCATACTACCCCTTATGGGACGGGGCTTTATTGATTACTTAGGTCGATACTAGCATGGTGCCCGCATTACTAGTGACGGGAAGACTTGAGGTCTTTCCCGGGACGGGGTCGTGCTTGGATAGACGACCATGACTGTTTTCACAGGGCACCGGACACACCGTTGGTCCCTTCGGGTATGCGTGACATTGAAATTAGGGCAAGCCCCGTGATCTATTGTTTGTACCCGAGGGCCGTGTACCAACGAGTGGACTCTATGTTAGTGTCGTCTAAGGAAAGATAATGACCGGGTGCTTACCCCGGGTACTTGAGGTACCGCGGGTCGTGGATGACACGGAAGTTCCCCGGATCTTGTGGGTAAAGTGCGCAACCTCTGCAGAGTGTAAAACTATTCGAATAGCCGTGTCCACGGTCATGGACAGTTGGGTGGTGCTACTTAAACTATGTCCAGAATTTTACTTCATCGGTGTTGGTATTCGTGTGATGAGTCAAGGTGGTGACTTGACTCGATGAGTTGAATCTTATTCATGTTGATATCGGTAACCTGTCTTCGAGGTTACGCGAGGTTACTGATGCATAAACTTGATGATAGCATATTGTTCTAGCTTTGCTAGATTGTTCATTATTATTCCATTGCATTGTTACCTTGAACCACATCATGGGTTGCTTGCGAGTACATTCAAAGTACTCATTGGCTTGCCACTGGTTATTTAATTGGTCAGGCATGGAAGAACAGGAATATGAGGAAGAGTTCTTTGGAGACGACCATGCGAACTAGGACGCTATCCCAGTCAGAATGCCTGTAGGGTTAAGGCAGATGGCATGGGTTCTACCCGTTATCGAAGACTTCCGCTATTTGAGTTATTTGCTATTCAGCCCGTGAGGCTCTATCTATGTAAGACTTGGCCTTAATGGCCCTAATCTGTGTAAGACTATTTGTATGGATGTAAGACTCTTGTTATTTCAGCTTATGTGTGTTCAGTGAGCATTGATCTCTGGGATCACTGTACACGTGCATTCGGTGATCTCGACCTCTGAGTCGGGGTCCCCACAGAGCTGGTATCAGAGCCATCCTGACTGTAGGAAGCCTTAGTTAGCATGGGCGTTAGTTAGTTGAGACCCCTTTTTCAAAAAACCTTCTGAACCTCTCTTCTTTTCTAAACCTGAGATTTCATCAGCTTATTAACCCCTCCTATTCCACCTTTGTAGATGGCCGCTGTTCCCGAAGAGCACCTGACCACTGGGTTTCCCTTACTTCTCGAGGATAGCCTCCAGGAGTGTCAGTTCCACCGAGCACCCATCCTCACCTACCTTGAGCATTGGGTGAGCGATACTGAGGTGGAGTACCATGTGGAAGTGATCGTGAAGGCAAACGATCCTCCCACAAGTTGGTTCTTCGAGGGACCCCAGATGGCAACTCTACCACTCGCTGTCGAGGCTGCTGCACTCAAGGCACTAACCCGTCTCCGCGAGCTTCTTCCGGAGATGGCAGCCAAGATGGCAACTCGCTTCTTACCTTACCGGAAGGAAGGTGAAGAGGAAAGCAGCGCGCTAGCCCCTCCACTGAAGGAAGGACTCTCACTTCGGTTCCAGACCTACTTCAGTCTATGTGCCGACAGCTTGGCACAAGACTTGGCCTCGGAATCAATGAAGCTTCGAGAAGAACTTCACAAGACCAAGGCACTTCTTCGTCGAGCTCAAGAGAAGGCAAATAGGATCAAGAAGGAAGGAGCACCTTCTGGACAATCCGCTATCGCATATCGAGGCGGAAGGCCCTCCGAGGATGTATCTTCCAAGGGTGAAGAACCACCTCGGCGACGCCGGATGACGGCAAGGGAATATCGCAAGCTTTTCCCTGCACCACCGACGAAGCACCGTCGTATCCAACTCCTCCACTCCCCCACACCCTCTAGTGGCAAGGGAGCCCAGACAGATGAAGACAAGGAGGAAGACCCAGAAGAGCCGGAATACGCGACCGAGCATTCCGCCGCTTAGGCATTATTCGCTACTCGGATATGCCAGTTGTAACCCCTACGGTAGGATAGGTCGTGTAACCCCTATGCGCAGTCGAGTCCTTGTATGGTTCATGTGAAACCATCTAGTGTTTGCTTTTGTCGTGTATGTCGTATTCTTCCTTCGGGAATGTGTAAACGACTACATCACCCATTTGGATTTTAATGGATGTGTTTTGGCCTTTCGGCCCTTGCATGATTTGATTTAGTGTCACACCCACCCCCTTACTAGGCACCTATCTATCTTGCTTTCCCTCTTCCGAGTCATGAGACCTTTTACCGCTCCAACAGGATGCCTGTTGTAACTCGTACTGGTACCTCTACCCAGCAGCCCGAAGCCGGAGCATCCTCTCAGCCAGAGGCAGGCCACGACCAAACCAACGACCAAGCTCCACCACCACCACCTCCTCCAAGCATGGACATGGCTCAGCTTCTCCAAGCTTTCCGAGAGGAACGCCAAGCCAACACTGCAGCTCTTCAGCTGATTGCTCGAGCTGTCACCAACAACCGCCAGCCGGCGGGGAATGGCAATGGACGTTCCACGTTGGCAGAGTTCAAGAAGCATGCACCGCCAACCTTCATCGAGACTGCAGAACCCCTGGATGCAGACGACTGGGTCCGTTCCATCGAGGAAATTTTGGAACTAGTCGGATGCACCGAAGACCGCGAGAAGGTGGCTTATGCAGCCCACTGCCTCGGGGGAACTGCTAGAGCTTGGTGGGATGGATTCAAGGTCATGCATGCTGAACAAGTCATCACTTGGGTTAACTTCAAGGCAGAATTCCGCAAGGCCCACATTCCTTCCGGAATCATGGCTATCAAAAAGCGCGAGTTTCGAGCCCTGAAGCAAGGAAGTGGCACTGTCAAGGAGTACATGCAGAAGTTCAGTGTTCTGTCAAGGTATGCCCCTGAAGATGTCAGCACTGATGCTGCCAAAAGGGAGCGCTTCATGGAAGGCCTCAATCAGACTCTGCAATACTCGCTTGTCGTGTGCGACTGCCCGTATTTCCCTGACCTGGTGAACAAGGCACTTATGCTTGAAGACAAGCGGTGTGCTTTGGAAGACACTCGCAAGCGCAAGTTGGTCAGTAAGGGAAGTTCCAGCAACCAGAAGCCTCGTCCGTGGCAGTCAGCCCCGGCCAAGCCAACCTATCAGCAGCCGAGAGCTCCTGCACCTCGTGCCAACCCTCAGCCTCAGCAGTATGCCAACCCCAGGCCAGCTTTCAACCCCAATACCAATGGTGGCAACAAGATCAATCCAAACCAAGTCACTTGCTTTGGATGTGGTCAGCCCGGACACATCTCAAGGGTGTGCCCCAACAAGAAGCCTGATGCCCCGCGCCCCAATGCGCAGAACCAGGGACAAGGCCGTGGAATGCCACCAAGGAATCCAGCTCCTCGCAATCCACCGAACTATGGGAAGGGGCATGTGAATCACGTCACTATTGAAGAAGCCCAGGAAGACCCGGACGTCGTTCTGGGTACGTTCCTTGTCAACTCAGCACCTTGCAACTGTCTTGTTTGATTCTGGAGCAACGCATTCATTTGTCACTCAAATATTTGCATTAAAAAGTGGCATGACCCCTACACCCCTGAATAACCCCATGGTGGTACAAACCCCCGGAGCCGAGATGAGAGCCAAGATAGGCTGTAAAGGAGTTGGTGTTACCATTAACGGTGTAGATTTCCTAGCAGACCTTATCATCCTGAGATCGCAAGGCTTGGATGTGATCTTAGGGATGGATTGGCTCAGTAAACACCAAGGCTTGTTAGACTGTGCCAATCGGACAGTCACTGTGACCAACGACCAAGGAGTCGAAGTCAAGTTTGCTTCCAACTCCTCTTCCGCTCAAGCCGCTAAAGTCAACTGTCTGTCTGAAGTTGGGCTAGATCAAGTACCGGTGGTATGTGAGTATCCTGATGTCTTTTCGGATGAACTACCGGGAATGCCCCCTGACCGTGACATTGAGTTCATCATCGAGCTCGTGCCCAGAGCAGGACCCATCTATAAGAAGCCTTATAGAATGGGGACGGAAGAATTAGCCGAGTTGAAGAAGCAGCTGGAAGAGCAGCTAAGGAAGGGATTTATCCGCCCAAGTGCCTCCCCTTGGGGATCTCCTGCTCTGTTTGTGGCAAAGAGGGACGGTACCATCCGCTTATGCATTGACTATCGTTCCCTCAATGAAGTTACAATCAAGAACAAATATCCACTTCCCAAGATCGAAGATCTGTTTGATCAGCTCAGCGGAGCCAAGGTATTCTCCAAGATCGACCTCAGATCTGGGTACTACCAGCTGAAGATCAGACCCCAAGATATTCCGAAGACGACATTCGTAACCAGATATGGCCTGTACGAGTGCACGGTCATGTCTTTTGGGTTAACCAATGCCCCAGCTTACTTCATGTATCTCATGAATAAAGTCTTCATGGAATATTTGGACAAGTTTGTTGTTGTCTTCATTAATGACATTCTTGTGTTCTCGAAGTCGGAGGAAGAGCACGAGCAACACCTGAGGATGGTCCTAGACAAGCTTCGTGAGCACCAACTGTATGCTAAATTCAGCAAGTGTGAGTTCTGGCTGCATAAACTTGGATTCTTAGGTCATGTCTTGACCGAGGAAGGATTATCTGTTGATCCTGCAAAGATCGAAGCTGTGACCCAATGGCAATCTCCAACGACCGTCAAGGAAGTAAGAAGCTTCCTCGGATTAGCGGGCTATTACCGCAAGTTCGTGGAAGGATTCTCTAGCATTGCACGACCAATGACTCAGCTCCTCAAGAAGGACAAGAAGTTCGAGTGGACGCCAAAATGCGAAGAGAGCTTCCAAGAGCTCAAGAAGAGATTGACCACCTCCCCAGTTCTGGCAACACCTGATATTCACAAGGAGTTCGTGATATGTTGTGATGCCTCTCGAACCGGATTGGGAAGCGTTCTAATGCAAGAAGGCCGTGTCATAGCATACCTCTCCAAGCAGCTATGACCCCATGAGGAGAACTACGCTACTCACGATCTTGAGCTGGCGGCAGTAGTTCATGCCTTGAAGACATGGCGACATTACCTCCTAGGGAAACGGTGTGAGATCTACACAGACCACAAGAGTCTGAAGTATATTTTCACCCAAAAGGAATTGAACATGAGGCAGCGGAGATGGTTGGAACTCATCAAAGACTATGACCTCAGTGTTCAGTATCACCCTGGGAAGGCTAACGTGGTGGCCGATGCCTTAAGCAGGAAGGCTTGCTCTTTGAATGCCGTTATTCAAGAAAGACAGCCAGCCTTGTTTAAGGAGATCGAACAATTCAGTTTGGAATTGGTCACCCCTGGATTTCTGGATCATTTGGAAGTCAGACCAACCCTGATGGATGACGTCAAGAAGGCACAAGATGGACACGCAAGCATTGAAGGCATCAAGAAGAAGATGAAGCTGGGCAAGGCCCCCGGATTCTCCGAAGACGAGCACGGGATTGTTTGGTACAAAGGTCGCATCTGCGTACCAAACAACACCGAGCTGAAGACGCTGATTCTACAAGAAGCCCACGACACTCCGTATTCCATCCACCCCGGAGGAACCAAGATGTACCAAGACTTGAAGGCACGATTCTGGTGGCACGGTATGAAGAGAGAGATTGCAACCTATGTTGCAAAGTGTGATGTGTGCCAAAGGGTCAAGGCTGAATATCAGCGACCTGCTGGATTGCTTCAACCACTCAAGGTTCCTGAGTGGAAGTGGGATAAAGTCGGAATGGACTTCATCACTGGATTACCAAGGTCGAATAGAGGACATGATTCTATCTGGGTCATAGTCGATCATTTGACCAAGGTGGCCCATTTCATTCCTGTCAAGACCACCTACCCAGGCAACCAGCTGTCAACTCTCTATATCAACCGAATCGTAAGTCTTCACGGTGTTCCCAAGGAGATTGTGTCAGATCGAGGCACTCAGTTCACTTCAAGGTTCTGGAAGAGATTCCAAGAAGCCTTGGGAACCAAGTTGTCTTTAAGCACAGCTTTCCACCCACAGACCGGAGGTCAAACAGAGCGAGTCAATCAGATTCTCGAAGACATGCTCCGAGCCTGTGTCCTGGCGTATGGAGCCAAGTGGGAAGATTGTCTCCCATTTGCCGAGTTCTCCTATAACAACAGTTACCAGTCAAGCCTTCGGATGGCACCATTTGAGGCGTTGTACAGACGCAGATGTCGCACACCCCTCAACTGGTCGGAGACTGGAGAAGGACTAGTCTTTGGACCGGATAATCTCCGCGCAGCAGAAGAGCAAGTCCAACTAGTCAGAGAGCGATTAAAGGCAGCCAAGTCAAGGCAGAAGAGTTATGCTGACACTCACCGTCGGAACATGAGTTTCCATGTCGGGGACCATGTGTACCTGCGGGTAACTCCTCTGAAGGGAACCAAGCGTTTCCACGTCAAGGGGAAGCTGGCACCAAGGTTCATTGGACCCTTTGAGATCACTGCACGACGAGGAGAAGTGGCTTACCGGTTGGAACTACCACCTGAGCTATCCGATGTGCACAATGTATTCCATGTGTCACAACTCCGGAAATGTCTCCAAGTTCCAGACAAGCCCAATCTCTACAAGGATGTGGATCACCAAGCCATTGATCTGCAGCCTGATTTGACCTACCGCGAGAAGCCCATTTGTATTCTGGACGAAGCAGAACGACGTACGCGAAGCCGTACCATCAAGTACTTCAAGGTCCAGTGGAGCAACCACACCGAAGCAGAAGCAACATGGGAACGAGAAGACTATCTTAGATCCGAGTTTCCCGATCTCTTTTAAGCCCTAGTTTAGGAATCTCGGGGACGAGATTCTTGTAAGGGGGGTAGGTCTGTCACACCCTGCATTTTGTAACATGTTATTTGTATCTTTGAAGCATGAAAATTTGGACCAGCAAATTTTTTTTAGCATCATTTGGCTTTTATTTGGAATTGAGTTTTCTTCATATGCTTTTTCATGTGCTCATTAAAGTCAACTATGACCTCTTGTAGAATTCATCTCCATACCCAAAACTTCTGCCCAATGATCATGTCAAGTGTTATATAACAGTATAGTATTTTCCTACAAAATTATTTTGGCCAAAAAGTATTTTATAAAATTAGTTTTCCAAAAACCCCTGAATTGAGATTTGCACTGCAAGTACTTGATTTAGGGTGAGAAAATTATTTCAAAAGGTTTATTTGAGACCTAGTAGTCATAGGACTCCCAGAAACCACAAAGGCATAATTTTAAAAGTTATTTTCCTATTTTATTTAAAAACTTTTTCTTAAGGCCAGAAATGGTCTTTAATAGGGAAAATTTATTTAACTATTTCAAAAATATTTGCCAAAATTCAGAGAGACTCAGGGGACATATATTGTCCATATATAAGAGTTTCAACACTTGGTCATGTTCAAAATAATGGGCTAAACCCTCTAAAACCCTTTCTGGATATTTCAAGCTTTTGAAATATTTACAAAGGAAACTTTCTCCAAAAACTCCAGGGAAATTCCATCATGTCATATATGACATATTTGATGATCTTGCCAAGTCCCATGCCTTGGGAAGCAAGAAAACATCCTCAAACCCCTTCATAACCATTATGTTCATATTTGAAGTTTGAGCAACTTTACATTGCCAAACTTGTCCAAATGCTCTCAAACTTGGTGCACATGCTAGAATGACCTAATAAGGCATCTAGACCAAATGGCACAAGATTTGGGATAGAGCAACTTGATCAGATCACCTCAAAACCCTTTCTGTTCAAATGCAAATTTGAACAACTTTACATTACCAACTTTTTACCCGGAGCTTCAAACTTTGTGGGCATGTTCATAACCCCAAATGATGATGCTACACCAAGTGGTGCATCAAGGGGAGATGATTAGCTTGACTCAAACAAGATGAAGCTGTTTCTGTTGATTTCTAGGGTTCACCAAAGTTACATTGGCTAGTTTCTTCAAGTGAGCCCAAATTTGGTGAAGCACCCTATTTTCTCATGTCTTTCAACCCTGTTAAGTGCCATGTCAAGTGAAGGTCATTTACTTGACCAAACACTGATCAAACACCTTCTGCAGAATTCCTAAAACCCCCATCTTGATCACTTTTACTTTTCTCCATGGCCTCAACTTCTTACCACATGATCATTGAGTTACTAGCAACCTCCAGTAACTTCCCCAGCACCCCAGCTCCATGATTGAGGGGTGAAAGCCCTGTTTTACCTTGCTGGACAGCAGGTTTTCACCAAGTCACTAGCCTCCTCCCTCTCTCTCAGCATCTCCAGGGCATCCAAGGCCTCAGGCCATTTCTTTACTCCTCCCTCAACGTGCTAGACACTGCTAGACACGTTGGTTTTGACCAGAACGGCGAGAGCGCGGCGATGCCCGCCAAACGCGCGCTCTGGAGCACGCAACAGTGCAGACAAGCACTGTAGCTTCAGCCAATCGGCCTCCCCCGACAGCCTCGGGCTCCTCCTTCGTGCCAGTCGAGGCGTCTCGACGTCCGCGACCTCCCCGGCGCTGTCCCCCCTCCTCATGCGCCCTCCAGTGGCCGTCGTCACACGCGCGCTGGCCGCCCGCGGCGGCCACTCTGCTGCTTCACACGCGCGCGTCGACTGGAAGGTCCCCCGCTCCTCTTTTCCCCTCAGCTGGACGTGGAGCAAGTCCACGGTCCTCCCCGACGTGATCCCAGGCTCCAGAACCCCTCCTAGCCGCGCCTGCAACCTCGCCGGCGCACGGGTCCACGGTGGACCATGGGCGCGGCTATATAAGCCCCTCCCGAGCCTCTCCAGCAGCATCAGCGACCTCCCCTCACTCCACTGAGTCCCCCAGCACCATCCACTCCTCCCCAGGACGTCCCAGTGCTCGGGATCGACCGGAGCTCCGCCGCGTCGGGCCGCCGGCGATCTCGTGGTACGGGCCTTCCCTGCCCCTCCTTTCACCTGATTCGGAACCGCCGTGCTCCACTAACCCTTTCCCCCTTGTTTCCCCTCTCTGTGGCAGTCGGAAACGACCAGAACCACGACCCTCCGACGAGCCTCCGCCGTCCCACCTCGCCGCCGGCGAACCTGACCTCCCCGGCGTACCGCACCACCACCCCTACATCCGCGACACGACGCTGAGTCGATCCCTGCCCTCCGTTGCCGTCGCCGTGGCCGGAAACGTCGCCGGTGAGCTCGCCATCGCTGTGGCCGTGGGGTTAGAGATGACAGGCGGGCCCCGCCTGTCATCCCCTCACCTCTCTCCCCCTCCTCTCTGTCACTGACCCACGGGCCCGCCCGTCAGGTTTAAAAACCTGACATGCGCGCGCAGGCTCCCGTGCGGCCAGGCTGGACCGCCTGGGCCGTGCACTGTGGCCTTCTCTGGCCCAGTGCACAAGACCCTTTTTTTCCTTTTTCTTTTCTGTAAATGCTTTAAACATTTCTACAGAAAAGAATAATGGTCCAAATTAAATAATTCCAACTCCAAAAATCTTGTAATATTCCAACCTATTTAATGGTACCACTTTCATTCAAATCCATGAAACTTTTCTGTTCTGTTCAAATTTAAATTCAAAATTGGGCAGTAATACTCCTGTTCTAAAATCAGTAGATTCTTTTCTGTTACTCCAAAACTCCAACTAAGATTTTTTCCCCATCTTAGAAATTCCTCTAGTATTTTACAAATATGAGTTGACATTATTTTGAGCACTTTGATTTTTCTGTTTTGTTTGTATTCTTATTTTCCCGTGGTTATTATGCGACGTATAGATCCCGTATTTGACGAAGTTGCTGTGGAAGAAGAAGGAGAAGGATTTGAAGACTTTGAAGACCAAGCCAATCCAGGCAAGCAGCCCTTGGACCATGATACACTTGTTCCTCGGAACCCGTTTGTTTCCGATGCATGATGTTAGGGTTACGAGAGTGACCTAGTTGATTCCACCATATGATGCATGCCATGATCTTGATCTTGCTATGTGCTAGATGACTTGCGTATGGTTAGTGGTTATGATTAGTGATGCATGTGTGACATGAACCTTCGTGGTTGAAGCATTTGCATGAACCCATCGGGTGCCCCTAATGCCCGAGGGTGATGATGTGTTAGGTCCTCACTTGAGAAAGAAGTGATGTGCCGGTAAATCATGTGCATGGTGGAATGATGGATTAGATTTATGTGTGACTACCGTCCCAACCAAACATGTGCAACCACACTACCCCTTATGGGATGGTGCTTTATTGATTACTTAGGTCGATACTAGCATGGTGCCCGCATTACTAGTGACGGGAAGACTTGAGGTCTTTCCCGGGACGGGGTCGTGCTTGGATAGACGACCATGACTGTTTTCACAGGGCACCGGACACACCGTTGGTCCCTTCGGGTATGCGTGACATTGAAATTAGGGCAAGCCCCGTGATCTATTGTTTGTACCCGAGGGCCGTGTACCAACGAGTGGACTCTATGTTAGTGTCGTCTAAGGAAAGATAATGGCCGGGTGCTTACCTCGGGTACTTGAGGTACCGCGGGTCATGGATGACACAGAAGTTCCCCGGATCTTGTGGGTAAAGTGTGCAACCTCTGTAGAGTGTAAAACTATTCGAATAGCCGTGTCCACGGTCATGGACAGTTGGGTGGTGCTACTTAAACTATGTCCAGAATATTACTTCATCGGTGTTGGTATTCGTGTGATGAGTCAAGGTGGTGACTTGACTCGATGAGTTGAATCTTATTCATGTTGATATCGGTAACCTATCTTCGAGGTTACGCGAGGTTACTGATGCATAAACTTGATGATAGCATATTGTTCTAGCTTTGCTAGATTGTTCATTATTATTCCATTGCATTGTTACCTTGAACCACATTATGGGTTGCTTGCGAGTACATTCAAAGTACTCATTGGCTTGCCACTGGTTATTTAATTGGTCAGGCATGGAAGAACAGGAATATGAGGAAGAGTTCTTTGGAGACGACCATGCGAACTAGGACGCTATCCCAGTCAGAATGCCTGTAGGGTTAAGGCAGATGGCATGGGTTCTACCCGTTATCGAAGACTTCCGCTATTTGAGTTATTTGCTATTCAGCCCGTGAGGCTCTATCTATGTAAGACTTGGCCTTAATGGCCCTAATCCGTGTAAGACTATTTGTATGGATGTAAGACTCTTGTTATTTCAGCTTCTGTGTGTTCAGTGAGCATTAATCTCTGGGATCACTGTACACGTGCATTCGGTGATCTCGACCTCTGAGTCGGGGTCCCCACACCCCATATTCAGGGAGCCGCCGTCGTCTCGCCTTCCTGAGCAGAACACAAACCCTAGCAAGATTGACAAAATCAACTAAAACGAAGCCCTCCCGCCGGCCCTTCTCAGGATTCACCGCGCCTCCATGACCCTAGGGCCACGGGTGTGACGCCCGGATAATTAGGCTACAGTAATCCCATGTTAATGATGCCACGTCACCACTGTTACTGTTGCTAATCTCGCTTAGATTCAAATCAGGTTCGAATTCAAATTCAAATTTAAGTCCAAGTTTAAAATTTTCAAATGTCAAAACTAAAATGTACAATGTGTTGAAAATATTCCATAACTATTTACGATGGAGAAACCACTTTATTATAAAGTAGTTAAATGCACTATAATAAATAAAACTGTGGCAATAACAATTAATAGAATGCCATTTTAAAATTATAAAATATTACACTATTTTATTTGGGGGTCAAACCTTTTGTGGCAATGGTATAATTAGTAATACTAATTTAGGTACTAACATCATATTTTATAAAGCTAAAATAATAGAAACTAAAAGTGAAAACAGAAAGAAAGAAAAGATAAAAGAAAAACAACAGTTTAGACAAAAGAAAAGAAAAGGAAAAGGGGCTAAGCCTAGCACTGTGCACTTGAGGCCCAAGTGCACAGCACCAGGCCGAGCCCACCAGCGCCCTGTCCTCCCCCCTATTCACCATCGCGGTGCACGCCCGGGCTCCGTCCATGGCCGCGGGAGGCCACACGCCGGCCATCCCCCCCCCTCGCCTACTAGGTCGCTCCTGACCTAAACCCTAACCCTAGCGCCCCTAGTCCCCCTCTCCCTCGCGCCGCTCCTCTTCCCCCCTCTCTCCCCTCGGTGCTCTGCTTGACCCCGACGCACTCATGGCCGCGCCATCGCCGCCCGCGTGGCCACCGGCGTTGCCTTGCCGTTTCACCGCCTCCAGGAGAACCGCTGACCTCTACTGCTTCGACTCCGGGCCTCAATTCGAGCTCTGCGGTGCTACAAGGACGCCGGCGAGCTTGTCCTCTTCATCTGCTCCGCCGTCACCATCGCCGGAATACGCGCTGCCCCGAGCACCTCGAGCCTTCCCCGGGCCTTCTCTGCAACGAGTGTGAGCCCCGCTCTCCTCCCCCTCTCTTCCCAGCCTCTGCCACGGCCGTAGTTGCCCTCCCCGTCGTGCCCGAGCTCGTCGCCGCGGTGGTGCTCGCCGCCATGGCCACAGCTCGCGGATCTCGCAGCCGAGCACCCCACCGTGCTCAACGTTCTCGTAGGATGTCGTAGCACCCCCAGCTCTTTCCCTCGTGCCCCTGCGTCTTTCCCGTCGGTGTCGTGCTCCGGTCGCCGCCTCGACTCGTCGCCAGCCTCGTTCCGGCAACCTCCGGCCGCACCCGCCTCTGGCTGCATGGCCGTGCCCGACCACCGCACGCACAACCGCGCGCCCGCGGCCACGCCCCCCCGCTGTTGCTGCTGCTCTATCGTGCTGCTGCTCGCGTGCTGTTGCGCGCCATCCCCGCCTCCTCTGCTCCGTCCGCCGCCGCACCGCGTTGCGCGCCGCAGTCGTCCTTCGCCGTTTCGCCGCTGGCTCCGCCGCCTACCGCCTGGCCATCCCCGCCTTGCTCCATGGCGCCCCTCCACCGCGCTCGCTTCCGCATCGCCACCACCGAGCCGCTGCCGATCCACCGCCCCGCTCACCTCGCCGTAGCTCCGCCTGCTCGCGCCGCCGGCACTCCCCCGCGGCCGTGCTGGCTCGCCCCACCGGCGACCCCGCCCCGGCCGGCGCTCGGGGCCAGAGAGCCCTGCCGCGCCCCCGTGCTGGTGCCTCGCCCCGGCGGCCTCTTCCGCGGCACCTACGGGCGAGCGCCCACTTGGGTGCCCGTCGCCGAGCGCCCGAACCCACTACGGCCACTAGAGCCTATGACAGACGGGCCCCACGGCCCAAGAACGGTTAAAAAAAATAATAATTAATTAATTAATCTGGTTTAGTTAAACTTAATTAATCCTGCTTAAATAAAATCATAATTAACATTTTAGTATATGACAGGTGGGTCCCACTGGACCCATAGGTCAGGTTTGACATCAGTCAACCACACTGTTGACTACTGATGTCACACCTACGTCATGCTGACGTCATCACGTACTATTCTGGATAATGTTGATTTAAAATAATTAAATAAATTCTAAAAATGATTAAATCTTTTAAAATTAATATAAAATAAACCGTAGCTCGGATGAAAAAGTTTTATATATGAAAGTTGCTCAGAACGACGAGACGAATCCGAATACGCGGTCCGTTCGTCCGCCATACACCTCTATCATACCGAACATGGAACAATCCCCCTCCGTCCCATCTAACCGAAAATGCCTAACACCGGGAATACTTTCCCGGATGTTATTCCTCTTCGCCTGTATCACCGAGCACTGCGATAGGTCACACGTAGCACCGCGTATTGCTTTGTTATATTTTGTGATGCTTTGTTTGCTCTATATTTATTGTTTCTTCCCCCTCTTCTCCCCGGTAGACGACGAGACGGACGTCGCTGCTGCCTCGATCGACTACGGTGTTGACGACCCCTCTTTCTTGCCAGAGCAACCAGGCAAGCGCCCCCCTCCCTTGATCACCAGATATCGCCTATTCTCTCCTCTCTTACTCTTGCATTAGAATTTCTACTATTGATGATTCGATGAATCCTATTCTGTTGCATAGCCTGTCATTCTTGCTACATTTGTTGATACACGTATCTGCTATCCTAATGCTTAGTATAGGATGCTAGTATTCCATCAGTGGCCCTACATTCTTGTCCGTCGGCCATGCTATACTATTGGGCTGTGATCACTCGGGTGGTGATCACGGGTATATACTATACTATTACATACACATGATGATGTTTCAGATATGGGGGCTGTAGGGGCAGGTGGTTCCACACAGGTAGTGGTGGGCCTGTGTTCCCGACAGCCCCTTGATGGTTACTTTGTGGCGGAGCGACAGGGCGGGTTGCGACCACCTAGGAGACAGGTGGGCCTGGCCCTGGTCGTTGTCCGCGGTTATTTCATAATAACACGTTTAATGAGATCTTAGTATTTGATCTGAGTCTGGCCATTGACCTATACGCACTAACCAGTTACGTGGGAATAGTTATGGGCACTCGACATCGTGGTATCAGCCAAAGCCTTCTTGACGTCAGCGACTTAGCGGCGCGCGCCGAGTTGGACCGCGTAATGCAACTTCCTTAGTAATGGAGGTTGCTAGGTCTGCTGATCGGCCGCCCTCGCAACATGCAGGTGTGCATTGGGCGATGGGCCCAGACCCCTGTGCGCTTAGGACTTAGACCGGCGTGCTGACCTCTCTGTTGTGCTTAGGTAGGGCTGCGACCTGTTGATCTTCCGAGGCCGGGCATGACCCAGAAAAGTGTGTCCGGCCAAATGGGATCGAGCGTGCTGGGTTATGTGGTGCACCCCTGCAGGGAAGTTAATCTATTCGAATAGCCGTGTCCCTCGGTAAAAGGACGGTCCGGAGTTGTACTCTGACCTCATGACAACTAGAACTGGATACTTAATAAAACACACCCAGACAAGTTCCAGATATAACCCGGTGATCGCTTTCTCACAGGGCGACGAGGGGAGGATCACCGGGTAGGATTATGCTATACGATGTTACTTGGTGAACTCTTCAGCTACTCAAGACGGAGGCTGCTAGAAGCTTTGACACTTGTTACTATTCCATCTACTCTCTTCTACTGCTGCAAGATGGAGGTTGCCAGAAGCATAGTTTTCGTTTGGATTAGCTATCCCCCTCTTATTCTGGCATTCTGCAGTTTAGCCCACAGATATTACCCCCTTACACGGATATCATTGCATATGTAGTATAGATCCTTGCTTGCGAGTACTTTGGATGAGTACTCACGGTTGCTTTGCTCCCGCTTTTCCCCCTTTTGTTCCTTCTTCTCAGATGATACAGCCAGATTGATGGAGTCCAGGAGCCAGAAGATCCCGAGGATGTTTCTACGTGGAGTTCGGCTTCGAGGAGTTGTTAGGAGGTCCCAGGTAGGAGGCCTTGCCTCTTCGATTGTTGTTACATTTGTGCTAGCCTTCTTAAGGCAAACTTGTTTAACTCATGTATGTACTCAGATATTATTGCTTCTGCTGACTCTTGTGTATTCGAGCTTATGTATTCGAGCCCTCGAGGCCCCTGGCTTGTAATATAAAGCTTGTATTACTTTAATTTGTGTCTAGAGTTGTGTTGTGATATCTTCCAGTGAGTCCCTGATCTTGGTCGTACACATTTGCGTGCATGATTAGTGTACGGTCAAATCGAGGGCGTCACAAGTTGGTAACAGAGCCGACTGTCTGTAGGAATCCCCCTTCCAAACTCCTTGGCCGAAGTTGAATCTAGTCTTTGAAAAACAAATTTACTAACATGTTGTGTGGCTTATAGGCCCACAACACCATTGGGTAGCATTAGGATCTTTTATTCCTTGTCTTTACTCCGGGACTCTGATCTCTCTTCTATTCAGGTTAAAAGATTTTACTAACTCTGACTCTAGGTTCTCGTAACTATTTCTCCTGGAGAGCCCTCATTCTGGAAGGTCACCGGCTTCGTCAGAAGATTCTGAGGATATCCCTTGATATTTTCCCGAGACCCTTGTGCTCATTGCCTTTGCAATTCACTACCGCCGATATATCCCTATGGATATCTGCATGCTCTTGTCATTCTCATGATCATTCCTCGTCGCTCTTGTTGTTACAAGATGCCTCGGAATATTCTCCGTTGTCTCGAGAATCCTTTGAGTTTACTGTCTTGCAGTTTTATTTCGCATGAAAACCCTTACGGTTATTTCCTCACATCTATCGAGGATCCGTTCTTCTCAATTAATCATGTATCTCACAAAAATTCTTCGGAATACTTTTCGGTCTTTTGATAATCCGCTGCAGCCTGTTACTCTTGAAATTCTTGCCTGCTTGCATTATGGTTAATTCCATATGACTAGTAGTCTTCATTAACATCCCTTGTCTTAGCCTTTTTGAGCCTATTGGTTCAATGTGTGCGTATGCACACAGTCATCAGGTTATCCTTTTTAAAAATTATCTTTCCGGCTCAGACGTCATTCCGGACATGAGTTGGTTTTCGGTAATTCAAACCTTTATTGATTTCCAACTAAGTGTTTTCAACTTATCCATCCTTGATCAGAGCGTCTGCTTCTGATCCTTTGTTTTGGAAACCATAATTTCTTTCTATTTAAGCATCAGACTAATAAGGTGATTCTTGAATCTGATGCCTCTGCATTCTTTCTTCCTCTGTGTGAGTACCGATACTCACATCAGCTCCGTTGTGGATCGCCCGATCCATTGTTGGATTGTTATCTGACAATGTCCTTCATATTCAATCACCTTGTGAATTCTTCCCCTGATACATAATGCCTTCGATAAATTGTATCCTCTGCTTGGCCAACCATTCTCTGCTTTCGAGCTTGTGTATTTACTTTTGAAACTTGTGGTATATGTTACTAAGATGCTCGATGGGTTGAACCTATGCCTTTCCCTAATCCGTGAGAACCCAAAAGTTTTCACAAGTCATACCCTTCCGGTGTTCTACCAAATAAAATTCCAACACTACAGCTTTATCAAAGCGAGAGGTGAATGAAATGATATGCATTAAAGAAGTGGGAGTCGACCTTGAACTTTGTGTTCATGCCCATGAAAATGATGTAGACCGTCTCGGAAGCTTCTTGCAAATGATAATCCAGTTATATGATTCCTTCGGAATTCTTGAATTGATTCCTTATAGTTATGGTTCCGACCATGCTGTCCTGATCTAATATATCTGATGGGAATTCATTCCAGTGCCTCGTCTATTTTTGGCAAGGTTAAAGTATCTACTGTCATAGGTCAATGACCCGGTTCTACTTCTATCATGGTCTACCTTCGAGTATTACCCCGTGGTATCTCGAAGATGTCTTGCCATTGCACCACATCTTACTAACTTTGTTGAAGTAATGTCTTTCCTTGTCGTAATCACTCTACGGGTTCTGGGTAGGTGTCAACCGAGGACACCGACTAGTGAAGTTATTCCGCACTACAAATCAAAACCCCTAGTATTATTACTGGGAAATTCTAAACTCAATCTGGTCATTCCTAGACTATCGGCTGCATCCTGGTCTTGCTATCCTTGACTGTGCTACCTCGTCCTTCTCTGGTGCACGAATTATTCAGTGTGTGAGCATGACTTACGTCGAGCTTTCAACATCATGTTGCTTGTCTTGAAAGGCAACTTTGGTTCTGAGCTTGCATCTTTTATATTGATCCTATAACTTGCCACTTCGTCATTCCCTTGTTGCCATTGTTGTTTGATTGCATCCTCCTGAAACCACCGGTAAATGTGTCGGATCACCTTCAACACTTTGACTTCTTCCGAGATGTCAACTGTGTTCATGATGAGGAATACCCTCCTTGCCCTCGATGATTTTTATTATCATCGACAACACCCTTGACTTCCTTTCATCGCAAACTTGTCCACATTATGAATACAACTTGCTCTTCAACTAGTGTTGTGTTCTACCTTGAAGTATTACTGTCTTTTATGTCGAGAATGTTGTGGGGATTGCTCTACCCCTTAGAAATTCTCGGTATGATGATACCTCTCACCATCACCATTCTTCCCTAGACCCTGTGTTGTTTTTAATCAGGATACCAATATGCTAACGATGCCGCTTGAGTTCTGTACTTCTAGCAACCCTATTGCTTTGAAGTTAACGATCGACAGTTCATTCTTAGACTGTTTGTTATTGAATTGTCACTCTAACGTTGATCTTGCTGCCTAAGGTCATATTTCGGGCACACCTTTCAACTAATGATTAATGGTGTATGTTTTCCTCGAGCATACAACATTGTATCATTAGAATTGACAAGTGTCTTCTTCTTGTTCACATTATTGTAGAAATCCATCCATTTGGAATTCTCGATGAATTGTCGTTGAGCCCATCAGCCACCTCCTCATCCTCCCCTTGGATTAATGATGAACTATCGTTTTGGGAACCCGCTCCCATAGTTCATTTCCCGAGAATCTTACAATGTCATTTCGTCGATTTGAGTTGCACCTTTTCTTCTCAAACATCCTGAGTCTGAGGTATCATGACACCAATCGGATCTGAATCTCGGTCAGATATGATGGTTGGGACGACTTTCCAGTAGTTATAATGTTGGTCCTTTGATGACCCGGTAATATGATGTCATGCCTAGCACCCCTGGCTGGAGGACCAATCATTATAATTTCTTTTGCAAGGATAGCCATTCTTCCAGGAGGAAATTGTAAGACTTATTCTATAAGTTGCTTCTGATGGATCATTTGTGTATCCAAAGTCTGGCCCTTGATTGAAACACCATATCATGGCTACCTAGAAGCATGACTATGATACCCCGCTCATCAGTAAGAACATTGGAGGCGTGATGCTAAATGTTTCTTGGTCAGTTATCCAAACACCGTTGTATGGGTAACATCTTGATTAATCCTTGCCTCTTTATCTGAATGGTTGGGTACTTGCTCTCCTATCCTGTATGCCATGTTCTTCTTGTCCATGGGATGGATATACTCCTAATAATTGTGTTCAATCACAATTTTCCTTTCCATTTGTTTGTTTAACCTTTCCTTGATCTACATATATTCTAAGCAGTAATAATTCTCTGCTTATATAAACAACTTGTTGTACAACTCTGTCGGTAAGACCCTGTTACTATGGTGAGTAACATTCTGGTAACCACTGATGGAAGAAAACTTTGCCTACCGGTCCGCCTCGTTTCAACGAGCAAGAAAATGGTTCTCTTCATCCCCCGTCCTTGGTACCGACATTGTTGCCAACTTAGCTGACAGACTATCCTCTGACATGCCTTGCTTTCTGTGCAAGATGTCATCGCCCTTCCTATTCTCAACCCACATGGTGGGCCCATAACCCACAGGTCTACTGGATCGAAACCCGACTCTTCTTTACAACCCGGAATCTAAAGTATCCTTTGCACCTGGCTTCGTATGTGATTCACGAACTAAATTCTATACCATTATTCATCCTGGAATCAAACACCCTGTTATTCTCGTTGTTCAAGCCCCCATTCCAGCTTCTGATTGCCTATCCATTTGAAACTTTTGTACCACCGCGTGTTGCTCTCAATGAGTTCACTGAAATGCAACTCTTGTAGTACTTCGTGTATGTTCCCCTTGAATTCACTGTCAGATGCCCAACTTTGTGGAGATGCGTTCTTCCAAAGTTTTTCCCCCTTTATCGCGTTCGTAGGACGATGAAGACCCCGGAGGAAGGATGACGACTTCATCATGATGACCCGAGACAAAAAAAATCAAGACATCAATATATTGGATCAACCTCCTCGAAAGGGCAGCCAAGACTGAGAAGACCTGTTAGGATTTCGCAACCAGAACTTTCCCCTCTTACTCCACCGCGTAAAATCTCGGGACGAGATTTCTTGTAGTGGAGGAGAATTGTGACGCCCGGATAATTAGGCTACAGTAATCCCATGTTAATGATGCAACATCACCACTGTTATTGTTGCTAATCTCGCTTAGATTCAAATCAGGTTTGAATTCAAATTCAAATTTAAGTCCATGTTTAAAATTTTCAAATGTCAAAACTAAAATGTACAATGTGTTGAAAATATTCCATAACTATTTATGATGGAGAAACACTTTATTATAAAGTAGTTAAATGCACTATAATAAATAAAATTGTGGCAATAACAATTAATAGAATGCCATTTGAAAATTATAAAGTATTACACTATTTTAATTGGGGGCAAACCTTTTGTGGCAATGGTATAATTAGTAATACTAATTTAGGTACTAACATCATATTTTATAAAGCTAAAATAATAGAAACTAAAAGTGAAAACAGAAAGAAATAAAAGACGAAAGAAAAACAACAGTTTAGACAAAAGAAAAGAAAAGGAAAAGGGGCTAAGCCTGGCACTATGCACTTGAGGCCCAAGTGCACAGCACCAGGCCCAGCCCACCAGCGCCCTGTCCTCCCCCCTGTTCACCATCGCAGTGGACGCCCGTGCGCCGTCCGTGGCCGCGGGAGGCCACACGCCGGCCATCTGATACGTCCAAAACGTATCTATAATTTCTGCTTGCTCCATGCCACTTTTGGGTGATATTTCTATGATATTTATACACTTCCATACACTTTTGATCATATTTGGACTAACCTACTAATCCAGTGCACCCCAGTGCCGGTTTCTGTTTTCGGCTGTTTTTGTATTTCAGGTTTTCACATTACGAGAACTGTCAGGAAAAATCCAGAAATAATATATAAAAAATCAGCGTTCCAGAACCTACCTTGCGCCCGAAGTACAGCCGGGGGGG
>LR738712.1:142202350-142259034 GCA_902687465.1 Secale cereale | reverse complement strand
GCACCAGGGCCCCAGGCGCCCTGGCGACGCCCCCCCCCTGGGCCGCGCCTGGGCCCCCCGAGCCCCGTCTGGTGCCCCCCTTTGGCATATATTTAGAGCGTCCTTCGAAACCCTCGGGACGGGAACTCTTTTTCGTGATCTCATCTCTGTTCCGCCTCCGCCGCCGCTTCCAAGATCGGGAGCACCAGGAGAACTCTTCCCGGCACCCTGCCGGAGGGGAGGATCACCATCGGGAGCCTCTCCACCACCATGGACGCCTCCCGGATGAGTTGTGAGTAGTCTCCCTTGGACCATGAGTCCATGACCAGTAGCTATGTGATGTTCTCCTCCCGTTCTTGTGCTTCACTAATTAGTCCTCGTGAGCTGCCCTACATGATCGAGGCACATATGTAATCCTTATGCTGTTGCTATGATGAGTTTGCTGGGATCCGATGGATTATGAGATTATGTTCAGATTGTGTTTGAGTAATATATTTGATCTACCTCTTTTATATTTATGTTCGTAAGTAATTCTTGCATGTTCTCCGTTGTTATTTATTGCTTTGGCCAAGTAATAGGTAGTGACTCCAAGAGGGAACGTTATGCTCGATTGTGGGTTCATGCCCCTCGATGACTAGCTTGAGTGACAGAAACATGAGTCTAGGGGATGTGCTGTTGCCACAAGGGGGAAAACAACGGTGCTTGTGCCCGCGAGTGCAAGGATTGTTTACTTTACGCAAAGTTCTTTTAATGCAGTTGTCTGTTGCATTGAGTTTACACTATGGGTGGGGCTCGCAGCTTAATACCAGCGAGATGTTCTGGATAGATATCTCAAGGTGGATGATTAGTAGTAGATATTGATGGATTTCGGTCTACTTACTTTGGCGTACCGCCCATGCTTTGAACCTCAACCTTTCTTGCAATGTAGTCAGCATTGGTTTGCGTTCGTGGCCCTGTCAATTGCCCAGCTGTAATTCATTTACCTCACATAGCTGTTTTATCGTCTTTTGGGAGAGAGACATCACTAGTGAACATCATGAGACTCCGGTCCATATTACCATCATTGATCACATCCGCTATTTACTTTTCGCTTTTACTTACTATTGCAAACATTATTTATCACTACTATCATTTGCGTTTAATCCTTTGTGAACTACAAGGCCGAAGGGATTGACAACCTCTCTGTACTCGCTGGGAGCAAAGTTATTTGTATCTGTGTGCAGGTCCACGTTGATTGCTAATATCTGGCGCCGTTAGCAGTTGACACCTACTTGTTGAACCTAGGAGTCTCTGGGGATTCGATCATTGGCATCTTTGCTAAGGGAAAAACTTCCACAACACTGCATCTCACACCTTCCACTTGGGGTAACCAACGAGGGGTTAGAGGCCCATCAAGGAGTTTTTCTGGCGCCGTTGCCTGGGACTCCACTCTTCAGGATAGGGGAGTTGCACGCTATCTTTTACCTTTGCTTTTTAGTCTTGTTAGTTCACCTTTCAGTTTTTGCTTTAGTAACTTTTATCGAAAATCACAAAAATAGTTATCTCGTTCTTTAGTTGTCATTATGTCGGGTCCTTTTGTCTTTGACGAGGCAAAAGTTCTCACCTTTAAACAAAGAGGTGGGGAAAGTTTGAAAGATGCTTGGTATAGAATTAATGATTCACAAAAAAGAGCCACCAAGAAGCAACGTACTACTATCTTGCTTAGAAATTTTTATGTTGGAATTACTTCTTGGAATAGGTTTATTCTAGATACTGCTATCAATGGGAATTTCCTAGAGGCCCTAGTTTGGGAGTCTCTTAGTATTATTGAAAATCTTGTTGGGAATCTCCCTGTTGTTAGCATTCGAGAGGACATCACCCTATCTCACATTATGAAAAAACTTTAAAAGATAGAGCTAGAGATGCCAAGCATTAATAAGATAAATGAGTTGGATCGTAAGATCCAAGGGAATTTGTATAGACTTGATAGCTCCATGCATAATTTTTTTAAAATTTTGGAGACCGTCAAATTCCATGACTTGGACTCTTCTAGGATAGACAAGATTGAGGAAATATTTGATACCCTAGGAACTACCTTCTCCTCGATCAAAACCAAAAAGGTAGAAACTCCGGCAAAGAGGGAGCCTAAGTTCGTTCACGTTCCAAAGGCTCCCCGTTCTAAAAGTAATCCATCTATTGCCAAAGGGGTTGCAACTGTAAAGACCTTGGAAGAAACACCTGTCTTTGATAAATTTATAAATGAATCTTCCCTTGACTTTTATCCTTTTGGTCTTCTACCTAGGAGTATCTCTATGAGGCCTTTATTTGAGAGTCCTCTTAAGACTAGTTGTATTATTGAAGAGCTTTTTGATGATCTTGATGATGTTTCAATTGATACAACTTGATCTATATGCATTATGCCTAGCTTAAAGGCATAAAAGAAAGCGCTTTTGGGAGGCAGCCCAATGAATAAATTTATTTTGCTTTTGTTGTGTCTTGATGTTGTTTACTACAGTAGCATCATCATTGTATCTTTGCTTTTCATATTTGTGCCAAGTATAGCCTCTGATTGCTAGAAAGTTCAAATGTTGTGAGGTGCTGTCCAGGAAACAGATTCTGTCCTTGGATAGAAAAATTCGTATAAAATCACCAGATCATTTTTTGGTCTGAATTTTTTCGACAGCGTTCTCTATATAATTTTCTTTTGTGCGTCTGTTCTGAGTTTTTTGATTTGAGTTGCAGAAGTACCCCGAACAAATCAATTACTACCTGCTGTTCTGTTTTTCACAGATTCTGTCCTGTTTTGCCTTTCCTTCATTTTGCAAACCAAGAGCTTGCTTTTTCTTTGCAAAAACCTTTTGGCAATCTTGAGAAACAGTAGAACTTCAAGAATATCTTTATTTCCAGCAAGGAACAATTATTTTATTAAGGGTACTAACCTCGCTAATCAGATTATAATGAGTTATGTATGAAGGGAGTTTTCAAGTGTGCGAGGGAAGATGATAAAAAGATTCAGGAGTGTCAAGCGCTCAAGCTTGGGGATGCCCCCGTGCACCCCCAAGAAATATTCAAGGAGATTCAAGCGTCTAAGCTTGGGGATGCCCCCGTGCATCCCCTTCTCCATCAACATTATCAGTTCGTCTTTCGTTCCGCTATATTTTTATCACTTCATGTGTTATGTGCTATGCTTGGAGCGTCTTGCTTTTAGTTTCCTTTTTAGTTTTTCATAACGAGTCGGAACTCATCGTTCTTTATGTGGGAGAGAAACACTCTCCACTTCTACCTAGAACATAGCATAGAATTTTCATGTCTATCTTTGCTGTGTGTGTTCTTTGTCTTTTAATAGCTACTATCATGCTCTGCTCTTAGTATTCATGCTTATCTTTTCGAAGAGCTTTTGTTTAGTTGGTTGCTTGAACTCTCTTTAATTACCATGCTTATCTTATTAAGATAGTTTGCTTCCATTGCATTGGTTAATATGTCTATGATAAAGATGCTACGTGCATAATGGCACTTAGTAGTTCAGGTTTTCTTATGGTTAGTCTCAAATAGCTGGGGGATTCCCAATGTGTTATTGGAGTACCAACTTGATTTGTTTGCCTATGATGTGGTATGGTTTAGTAATATCTTCCTTCGAGAATTTATTTTGATTGACTTGGCGTATGCTCACGCATATTTAAGACTGTAAAGAAAGTCTGTCAAGCCTTGATGATCTTTTATTTTTGAGTAGCGATATAACTTCCATGCCTAATTCAATATTGCTTTGTCGCTCTGCATGATTATGACCGTCATTGCTCTCTTAGTTGGTCGCTCCCAGTCTTTTGCTAACCTCCACCTGTACTAAGCAGACTAAATTTGCAATACATAGCTCATGGGAAAGTAGCTTATTAACTATTGTGGTAAAGAATATGTTGCCTATGTATCTTATTTCTTATAAGTTGCTTGCTGAGCGGTAACCATGTTTCTGGGGACGCTATCAACTGTCACACTTTTCTTGAATATCATGTGAGTTGCTATGCATGTTCGTCTTGTCTGAAGTAAGGGTGATTTGCCATGGGTTGAATGAGTATGCATATTGTTAGAGAAGAACATTGGGCCGCCAACCAAAGCCATGTATCATGGTGGAAGTTTTAGCTTGGACATTAATCCTCAATCTCTTATGAGAATATGCTTATGCATTAAAGAGGAGTCCATCATCTATTTTCTATGTTGTCCCGGTATGGATGTCCTCAAGTTGAGATCTATCAAAAACGAGAAATCAAATGCGATTTATCTCCTTGGACCTTTGTACAGGTGGCATAGAGGTACCCCTTTGTGACACTTGGTTGAAACATATGTAATGCAATGATAACCCATGGAAATCCGAGCTAATTAGGACAAGGTGCGAGCACTATTGGTATTCGATGCATGAGGCTTGCAACTTATAGGATGTTTTATGCATGACACATATGAAGTACTACTACCGTTGACAAAATTGCTTCTATGTTTTCAAAATAAAAAGCTCTAGCACATAACCATTCTTTTACTTTTTGAGTCTCCACCTTCTTCCTTCAAGCACCAACTACTGAGAGCATGATTGTCATTCTAAGTGTAATGTGCATTGTCCCAAAGTAGCATTGTCTTTTGCATGATTGTGATATCGTTTATTTTGAAATCATTGTATCTAGTCATCACTTAAACCTTGAGGGTGCCCCTGCATTTATGTTTTGCTTCACTAAAGGGGGCAAGCTAGATATCACTTTATCATATTTGCACATCATGTTCATTGCAAATCTATTTGATGCTTCAGTTTCATATTGTAAAACTTTCAGTCATTTGTGATTTTCTCATGAGGCAACTTAATTACTATAGAATCATTGTCTCAGTAAGCTTTTGTCATATGACTATAAAAAGTCCTATATGGTTAATAGCATGTCACCACAGAAATTATTCTTGTTATCATTTACCTACTCGAGGACGAGCAGGAATTAAGCTTGGGGATGTTGATACGTCCAAAACGTATCTATAATTTCTGCTTGCTCCATGCCACTTTTGGGTGATATTGCTATGATATTTATACACTTCCATACACTTTTGATCATATTTGGACTAACCTACTAATCCAGTGCACCCCAGTGCCAGTTTCTGTTTTCGGCTATTTTTGTATTTCAGGTTTTCACATTACGAGAACTGTCAGGAAAAATCCAGAAAAATTATATAAAAAATCAGCATTCCAGAACCTACCTTGTGCCCGAAGTACAGCCGGGGGGGGGGGGCACCAGGGCCCCAGGCGCCCTGGCGGCGCGCCCCCCCTGGGCCGCCCCGGGGGGCGCCTGGGCCCCCGAGCCCCGTCTGGTGCCCCCCTTTGGCATATATTTAGAGCGTCCTTCGAAACCCTCGGGACGGGAACTCTTTTTCGCGATCTCATCTATGTTCCGCCCCCGCCGCCGCTTCCAAGATCAGGAGCACCAGGAGAACTCTTCCCGGCACCCTGCCGGAGGGGAGGATCACCATCGGGAGCCTCTCCACCACCATGGACGCCTCCCGAATGAGTTGTGAGTAGTCTCCCTTGGACCATGAGTCCATGACCAGTAGCTATGTGATGTTCTCCTCCCGTTCTTGTGCTTCACTAATTAGTCCTCGTGAGCTGCCCTACATGATCGAGGCACATATGTAATCCTTATGTTGTTGCTATGATGAGTTTGCTGGGATCCGATGGATTATGAGATTATGTTCAGATTGTGTTTGAGTAATATATTTGATCTACCTCTTTTATATTTATGTTCGTAAGTAATTCTTGCATGTTGTCCGTTGTTATTTATTGCTTTGGCCAAGTAATAGGTAGTGACTCCAAGAGGGAACGTTATGCTCGATTGTGGGTTCATGCCCCTCGATGACTAGCTTGAGTGACAGAAACATGAGTCTAGGGGATGTGCTGTTGCCACAAGGGGGAAAACAACGGTGCTTGTGCCCGCGGGTGCAAGGATTGTTTACTTTACGCAAAGTTCTTTTAATGCAGTTGTCTGTTGCATTGAGTTTACACTATGGGTGGGGCTCGCAACTTAATACCAGCGAGATGTTCTGGATAGATATCTCTAGGTGGATGATTAGTAGTAGATATTGATGAATTTCGGTCTACTTACTTTGGCGTACCGCCCATGCTTTGAACCTCAACCTTTCTTGCAATGTAGTCAGCATTGGTTTGCGTTCGTGGCCCTGTCAATTGCCCAGCTGTAATTCGTTTACCTCACATAGCTGCTTTATCGTCTTTTGGGAGAGAGACATCACTAGTGAACATCATGAGACTCCGGTCCATATTACCATCATTGATCACATCCGCTATTTACTTTTCGCTTTTACTTACTATTGCAAACATTATCTATCACTACTATCATTTGCGTTTAATCCTTTGTGAACTACAAGGCCGGAGGGATTGACAACCTCTCTGTACTCGTTGGGAGCAAAGTTATTTGTATCTGTGTGCAGGTCCACGTTGAGCTAATATCTGGCGCCGTTAGCAGTTGACACCTACTTGTTGAACCTAGGAGTCTCTGGGGATTCGATCCTTGGCATCTTTGCTAAGGGAAGTACTTCCACAACACTACATCTCACACCTTCCACTTGGGGTAACCAACGAAGGGTTAGAGGCCCATCAACATTCGTCGCCCCCGTCGCCTACTAGGTCACTCCTGACCTAAACCCTAACGCTAGCGCCCCCAGCCCCCTCTCCCTCGCGCCGCTCCTCTTCCCCCCTCTCCCCCCTCGGTGCTCTGCTCGACCCCGACGCACCCATGGCCGCGCCATCGCCGCCTGCGTGGCCACCGGCGATGCCTTGCCGTTTCACCGCCTCTAGGAGAACCGCTGACCTCTACTGCTTCGACTCCGCGCCTCAATTCGAGCTCAGCAGCGCTACGAGGACGACGGTGAGCTTGTCCTCTCCATCTGCTCCGCCGTCGCCATCGTCGGAATACGCGCTGCCCCGAGCACCTCGAGCCTTCCGCAGGCCTTCTCTGCAACGAGTGTTAGCCCCGCTCTCCTCCCCCTCTCTTCCCAGCCTCTGCCACGGCCGTAGTTGCCCTCCCCATCGTGCCCGAGCTCGCCGCCGCGGTGGTGCTCGCCGCCGTGGCCACGGCTCGCGGATCTCGCTGCCGAGCACCCCACCGTGCTCAACGTTCTCGTAGTATGTCGTAGCACCCCCCAGCTCTTTCCCTCGTGCCCCTGCGTCTTTCCCATCGGTGTCGTGCTCCGGTCACCGCCTCGGCTCGTCGCCAGCCTCGTTCCGGCCACCTCCGGCCGCACCCGCCTCTAGCTGCCTGGCCGCACCCGACCACCGCACGCACAACCGCGCGCCCGCGGCCACGCCCCCCCGCTGCTACTGCTCTGCCGTGCTGTTGCTCGGGTGCTGCTGTGCGCCATCCCCGCCTCCTCTGCTCCGGCCGCCGCCGCACCGCGTTGCGCGCTGCAGTCATCCCTCGTCGTGTCGCCGCTGGCTCCGCCGCCTGCTGCCTGGTCGTCCACGCCTTGCTCCATGGTGCCCCTCCACCGTGCTTGCTTCCGCATCGCCACCATCGAGCCGCTGCCGTTCCACCGCCCCGCTCACCTCGTCGTAGCTTCGCCTGCTCGCACCGCCGGCACTCCACCGCGGCCGCGCTGGCTCGCCCCGCTGGCGACCCCGCCCCGGCCGACGCCCGGGGCCAGAGAGCCCTGTCGTGCCCCCCGTGCTGGTGCCTCGCCACGGCAGCCTCGTCCGCGGCACCTGTGGGCGAGCGCCCGCTTGGGTGCCCGTCGCCCAGCGCCCGAACGCACTACGACCACTAGGGCCTATGACAAACGGGCCCCACGGCCCAAGTACGGTTTAAAAAAACAAAAAAACAATAATATAATAATAATTAATTAATTAACTTAATTAATCCGGTTTAGTTAAACTTAATTAATCCTGCTTAAGTAAAACCCTAATTAACATTTTAGTATATGACAGGTGGGTCCAAGTGGATCCATAGGTCAGGTTTGACTCCAGTCAACCACATTGTTGACTGCTGATGTCACACCTACGTCATGCTGACGTCATCCCATACTATTCTGGATAATGTTGATTTAAAATAATTAAAAATTCTAAAAATGATTAAATCTTTTAAAACTAATATAAAATAATCCGTAGCTCGGATGAAAAAGTTTTATATATGAAAGTTGCTCAGAACGACGAGACGAATCCGAATACGCGGTTCGTTAGTCCGCCACACACCTCTATCATACCGAACATGGAACAATCCCCCTCTGTCCCATCTAACCGAAAATGCCTAACACCGGGAATACTTTCCCGGATGTTATTTCTCTTCGCCTGTATCACCGAGCACTGTGATAGGTCACACGTAGCACCACGTATTGCTTTGTTATATTTTGTGATGCTTTGTTTGCTCTATATTTATTGTTTCTTCCCCCTCTTCTCCCCGGTAGACAATGAGACGGACGTCGCTGCTGCCTCGATTGACTACGGTGTTGACGACCCCTCTTTCTTGCCAGAGCAACCAGGCAAGCCCCCCCCCTTGATCACCAGATATCGCCTATTCTCTTCCCTCTTACTCTTGCATTAGAATTTCTACTGTTGATGATTCGATGAATCCTATTATGTTGCATAGCCTGTCATTGTTGCTACATCTGTTGATACCCGTACCTGCTATCCTAATGCTTAGTATAGGATGCTAGTATTCCATCAGTGGCCCTACATTCTTGTCCGTCTGCCATGCTATACTATTGGGCTGTGATCACTCGGGTGGTGATCACTGGTATATACTATACTATTACATACACATGATGATGTTTCGGATATGGGGGCTGTAGGGGCAGGTGGTTCCACACAGGTAGTGGTGGGCCTGGGTTCCCGACAGCCCCGTGATGGTTACTTTGTGGCGGAGCGACAGGGCGGGTTGCGACCACCTAGGAGACAGGTGGGTCTGGCCCTGGTCGTTGTCCACGGTTATTTAATAATAACACGTTTAACGAGATCTTGGTATTTGATCTGAGTCTGGCCATTAGCCTATACGCACTAACCAGCTACGTGGGAATAGTTATGTGCACTCGACGTCGTGGTATCAGCCGAAGCCTTCTTGACGTCAGCGACTTAGCGGCGCGCGCCGGGTTGGACCGCGTAACACAACTTCCTTAGTAATGGAGGTTGCTAGGTCTGCTCACCGGCCTCCCTCGCAACATGCAGGTGTGCATTGGGTGATGGGCCCAGACCCCTGTGCGCTTAGGACTTAGACCGACGTGTTGACCTCTCTGTTGTGCTTAGGTAGGGCTGCGATGTGTTGATCTTCCGAGGCCGGGCATGACCCAGAAAAGTGTGTCCGGCCAAATGGGATCGAGCGTGCTGGGTTATGTGGTGCACCCCTGCAGGGAAGTTAATCTATTCGAATAGCTGTGTCCCTCAGTAAAAGGACGACTCGGAGTTGTACTCTGACCTCATGACAACTAGAACTGGATACTTAATAAAACACACCCAGACAAGTTCCAGATATAACCCGGTGATCGCTTTCTCACAGGGCGACGAGGGGAGGATCACCGGGTAGGATTATGCTATATGATGTTACTTGGTGAACTCTTCAGCTACTCAAGACGGAGGCTGTCAGAAGCTTTGACACTTGTTACTATTCCATCTACTCTCTTCTACTGCTGCAAGATGGAGGTTGCCAGAAGCGTAGTCTTCGTTTAGATTAGTTATCCCCCTCTTATTCCGGTGTTCTGCAGTTTAGCCCACAGATATTACCCCCTTACACAGATATCATTGCATATGTAGTATAGATCCTTGCTTGCGAGTACTTTGGATGAGTACTCACGGTTGCTTTGCTCCCCCTTTTCCCCCTTTTGTTCCTTCTTCTCAGATGATGCAACGAGATTGATGAAGTCTAGGAGCCAGAAGATCCCGAGGATGTTTCTACGTGGAGTTCGGCTTCGAGGAGTTGTTAGGAGGTCCCAGGCAGGAGGCCTTGCCTCTTCGACCGTTGTTAAATTTGTGCTAGCCTTCTTAAGGCAAACTTGTTTAACTCATGTTTGTACTCAGATATTATTGCTTCCGCTGACTCTTGTGTATTCGAGCCCTCGAGGCCCCTGGCTTGTAATATAAAGCTTGTGCTATTTTAATTTGTGTCTAGAGTTGTGTTGTGATATCTTCCAGTGAGTCCCTGATCTTGGTCGTACACATTTGCATGCATGATTAGTGTACGGTCAAATCGGGGGCGTCACAACGGGAGACGAGGCGAACCTGCAATGGCGCCGGCGAGAGGCAGGAACCCTAACTTTCTTTCTTGGAGGAGGAGGAGGACAAGAGAACGTGTGCGGTGTATTTTTGATGCGCTCAGCGAACCGTGTTATGATGAAAAATGGTCGAGAACTATAGTTAGAACCCCTTGGTGTTAGGTTTAGATAATGTTTGAGTCAATCACGCACCTAAAAAGGTGGGGTTGGTTTATATCTTTATCTTTATCTAATAATAAAGGTCGGATGCTTTCATAGTTCTTCATTCGTCATCGTTTTATATCCGTTGATTTTGTGCTAACAAAAAGATTAACGACTGGGATTTAAAAGGATATATACTCTATACCTCCTGGAGTTGCGAGCGTGTGGTCCACTTTTTTTACGTAGGCCACTCGAGATTTTGATCAAAAAGGCTAGGGGAAAACGATCAGTAAGCCAACCCACCCATGAAAACGAGTCGAAGAATCCCAGCATCTAACAAAAAAATCCCAAGCCAATGGTGTCCGATACTCACACGCCGAAGAGCCACATACTATATTAGTTGGAAAGGAAACACTCGGAAGGAAAAGATCTCGATGCTCCGGGATATGTTCGCAAGGTCTCATCGACCTGAAGCTAAAGCTAGAGGCGGCCAATGAGGAAGCACCGATAGACAAGGATCAATGTCATCGTGGCCATGGTGGCCATTGCAGCGGCATCGACCAATGGTGCGGGAAGCTCGGCCGGCCATGAGGCGCATGCAGAAGAGGATCAGGTTGAGGTGGTCGTTGGCGCCTGCAGACGAGGATCAGGTTGAGGTTGTCATGGTGGCCGCGGCGGCGGCGTCAACGAGCGCTGGATGGAAGATGAATATCGCTTAACGTGGATGAGAGGAGGTGTTACTGTTCGACTAACGAATAGATACGAGGCCATCCAGAGGTGCGACCGAGACGACGGCCTGCCACGTGCTACACCCCCGGCTTTAATATCCCCGTGAAGCTGAGGTATGCACAAAAGTTAATGTTAATTCATATCAGCGTTTTCATTGCATGCTCTATATCGTGGTAGGCCTGTGCCAATGCTAGTTTCTTAGTGCGGTTTCATAGGCAATTTGCTTATGTGGCATGTTAGTTAATGAAGAAAGAGAGTGAGGTTGTAGCTTAGCTAAGATACAACTCTTGCACGTGGCCATAGGCAAAAAATGGTTCTAGCCCAATCGTATGCATGCATGAGCCCCAAATCATTAAATGTAGATACAACCCATAAGAAATAATGCATTGGACTAATTGTATCTTAAATAATTATTACACCTATGATATCATGCTAAGAAATGGTGCATTGGCACAGGCCTTAGAGGACTTTGATTGACCACGGGGATGCGGTAGTATTGATCGTGGCCAGGAGATAATTGCACGCAAGCCGAGAGATGATGCATTGGCTAGATTCCTTCCTTCCGGTGAGGATCCTCATCTCAAGTAATTCCCACCTTGGGTATTTTTTACATGCTTTATTTAGTTGTATTTTTGGAACACAAACTTAATCATAAATGTCTTGGAACATACACTTAAATATATCTTTATTTTACTACATCCTAAACTATGTCTAGGTAACCAACTGGTTCATAACAATTGTTGCTTACTCCGTATTGAAGCAGAAACGTTTTTTTATAAATATACATGTAAAACTCCTTAATGTCCATGTGATCTTAAATAAAACAAGCACGTAAGCAAAACTTGCTTCTATTGGAGAAGCAAGCACAAGGCAATATTTGTTGTAATGCAGTCATAAACCACATATGCTTCTACTTGTGAATTACTATAATGATATTTTGATCAGTGTCTCAATATATAAGTTATCGTTCTGTCGCAACACATGTCCACATAATCTTGATAACCCTTTCTCCCATGTTATAATACATTTTTGCAAGCAAACATAGCTTACAAAAACGTCTTATATTGTTGGAAAAAGTTCATTTTACTCCCTTGAACAAAGTGGGTGGTTCACATAACCCCCTGAACTTTTTTCTTGCTCTCTTAACCCCCTAATCTATCCAATACCGTTCATAAATCATGTTAGGTGGGTTTGCTCAGTAGTTTTGCTGCTATGGAGGTGGTCAAAGTGGTATTTCACCAGTGGGCCTCTTATGGTCAGGTGGTTCGTCCCGTGCCCTTGCCGCCATCGTCCTCGGCGGCGACGAACAGAGCAGTGCGAGTATGGCCGCGTGTAGGAGCGGTGAGGCGCTCGATGGGATCTTGTCTGGAAGCTTCGCGAGGGCGTCGCGGTTTTGAAGAAGGCGGCAGTACCTTTGGGGCTCATCGAACGGCATCAAATTTGGTAGAGGCTGCGATGGTCCATGCTGGGGACGTCGAGGTCGTGGGCATCGGTTAGGAGGTGTCACTGCCAAATTAAATGCACGGAGGAGCAGCGCTCGGAGGGGTAGAGCCATAGGACATGCATGTGAGTCTCGTGTTGGCCACTTCCCGTGGGGGCGAGGCCGCGAGGAGGCGGAGGCGCACAAGCGGGGGAGAGCGTGAGCGACGTGGAAGAAGAATGAGAGTGGTGTCACGCCTTCTTCTTTCTCCCTGCCTGGGAGAGGAGGTTGTGAAGTGGAGGGGCCAGAAGGGTCGCTGGCGGCGGGATCCCATAGCAAGCAGCGTCATGGGCATGGGATGAACTAGCGGCATCGTCCTCATCTCTGCTACTAGCCGGTGTGCCGGTGTCACTCCATGACAGAACGAGATGTGGCAGCGGGAGCACATGCATACATCGATGCAGCAAGCTCCCGGGATCTTGCCGGGATGGAGCTGCACATTGTGGGTATGGGGCATTGGAGGCGCGATGCGATGGAACTCGCCAGATCTATAGTGGGACGGTGCTGAACCGGGGCGGTGGAGGAGGATGTGTCCTGCGAGGGGTGGCGGCTCGTCATGTGGGTTGCCGGCGGCACATGCCGGGGTGATTTGCGAGGCAGAACTCACTGGATCGCTTGGCAGAGTGGAGATGGCGGCGCCGAACCACCCGACGAGTGCGGCCATCGGTCAAATACCGCTTTGACCACCTCCACATCAGCCAAACAACTAAGCAAACCCACACAACACGTTTTATGAACGGTATTGGATAGATTAGGGGGTTAAAGGAGCAGGAAAAAAGTTCAGGGGGTTATGTGAACCAGCCACTTTGTTTGGGGGAGTAAAATAGACTTTTTCCTATATTGTTTGATGGAGGGAGTATCTTTTTTCTCCCGGTGCAACGCACGGGCATATGTGCTAGTATATATATAAAGGTATTAGGGCACAATTTGTAAATTTTCTCCCGCATCGGTTTGCGGACACTCACACTACCATCATTCTTAGGAGTTTGACTTCCTTTCTTATTACTACTCCTACTTCCATCATTCTTAGAGTTCGATGCGGGAGGCCGTCATCCAACGCTGCCCGAATACATTTCAAACGATTTATGAATCTGCCAGATGAAATACATGCAAACACGGTGGTTTTCATTAAAATTCAGACGCAATTTATATAAAAAGGTTGATATCTCGACCGTTTAACTAAAGACTTACAAAAAACTAAAACCTATAGTGGACGAAAACCTCGTACGCGTGGTCACCCTGTCCCGCCGTACAGCCGTCACCATCTTTGTCGTCCCTCTAACGACGCAAGGCTTTCGGAGGCCTCGACAGCCTTGTCCAGTTGCTTCATGCCGCTCATGGCGTAGCCACTCCGCCTCCTGCTTCACGGTTTAGAGTGCTGGTACGGGCGAAGCCCTAGCAGCGACCTTGCCCTTGCCGGTGTCGGAAGTCTCACTAAGAGACCACTCTTCGATGTACTTAGCAATCTCACTGTTGAGAGGCGATGGTGGCGCCTGGCGTCCATCTAGTTGGTGGTGACGGAACGGTCAAGGGCCCACGCAACGGCGAGGTCCGGGTCATTGTGGACCTATTTCAACGCCTTGTCGGTCTTTGCAAATGAGGAGCGGAAGGCGGCGTTGCGCCAGTCGCACTGCACCCGCTGACGCGCTGCCCGCTCCTCCTCAGAGCCAACGGCCCTCAAGCCCGAGGGGCCGCTAACACTACCGCCTCTAAGGCAATGGAGGATGTGACCGTGCACGGATAACCCAAAAGTATAGGGGATCGCAACAGTTTTTGAGGGTAGTGTATTCAACCCAAATTAATTGATTCGACACAAGGGAAGCCAAAGAATATTTGCAAGTACTAGCAGTTGAGTTTTCAATTCAACCACATTTGGAGAACTAAATATCTATAGTGGAGTGATCAGTAGCACAGTAGTATGATAGAAGTGATAACGGTAGCAATATTAATGGTAACAGTACCAGTAGCAGTTTTATAGTGATGGAAATATGCCCTAGAGGCAATAATAAAGTTATTATTATTTTATATTTCCTTATTCATGATAAAGGTTTATTATTCATGCTAGAATTATATTGACCGAAAACTTAGATACATGTGTGAATACATAAACAAATATCGTGTCCCTAGTGAGCCTCTACTAAGCTAGCTCATTTGTCAAAGATGGTTAAGGTTTCCTAACCATAGACATGAGTTGTCATTTGATAACGGGATCACATCATTAGAAGAATGATGTGATGGATAAGACCCACCCGTTGGCATAACATTTGATCATTTAGTTTATTGCTACTGCTTTCTTAATGTCATATACATGTTTCTTCGACCATGAGATCATGCAACTCCCGGATACTGGATGAGTACCTTGTGTGCTATCAAACGTCACAACGTAACTGGGTGATTATGAAAATGCTCTATAGGTATCTCCGAAGGCGTCTGTTGGGTTGGCATGGATCGAGACTGGGATTTGTCACTGCGTGTGACTGAGAGGTATCTCTGGGCCCTCTCGGTAATACAACATCACAAGAAGCTTGCAAGCAAAGTGACTAAGGAGTTAGTTACGAGATGATGTATTACGAAACAAGTAAAGAGACTTCTCGGTAACGAGATTGAACTAGGTATGAAGATACCGACGATCGAATCTCGGGCAAGTAACATACCGATAGACAAAGGGAACTACGTATGTTGTCATAAAGGTTCGACCGATAAAGATCTTCGTAGAATATGTAGGAACCAATATGGGCATCCAGGTTCTGCTATTGGTTATTGACCAGAGAGGCGTCTCAGTCATGTCTACATAGTTCTCGAACCCGTAGGGTCTGCACGCTTAACGTTCATTGATGATATATTATTATATGAGTTATGTATGTTGGTGACCGAATGTTGTTCGGAGTTCCGGATGAGATCACAGACATGACGAGGAGCTCTGGAATAGTCCGGAGGTAAAGATTAATATATGGGATAATAGTGTTTGATCTCTAGAAAGGTTCCGGAATTCACCGGAAGGGGTTTTGGATGTTTCCCGAAGTGTTTGGGCACGAGAACACTGTATTTGGGCCAAGGGGTAAAGCCCACGAGGGTTTTGGAAAGCATGAAAGGAAGTTTTTGCGGAGGCCAGAGGCCAGACACGAGGGTCCCTGGCGTCTGGGTCCAGACGCCGGGAACCTTGGAGTCTGGTCCTGGAGTCCGAAAAGGACTCTTGCCTTTCGGGAAAAACCGACTTTGAGGAGGCTGTTACTCCAAGTTTCGACCCTAGGGTCAACATATAAATAGAGGAGCAGGGCTAGCACCCAAGACACATCAAGATTAACCAAGCCATGTGCCGGAAATCTCGTCCCCTCTAGTTTATCCTCCGTCTAGTTTCTGTAGTGCTTGGCAAAGCCCTGCGGAGATTGTTCTTCATCACCAACCGTCACCACGCCGTCGTGCTGCCGGAACTCATCTACTACTTCGTCCGTCTTGCTGGATCAAGAAGGCAAGGACGTCATCGAGCTGAACGTGTGCTGAACACGAAGGTGTTGTACATTCGGTACTTGATCGGGACGGATCGTGAAGGTGTACGAGTACATCAACCGCATTGATAAACACCTCCACTTAGCGATCTTCAAGGGTATGAAGATGCTCTCCCCCTCTCGTAGCTATGCATCTCCATGGATAGATCTTGCGTGTGCGTAGAATTTTTTTGTTTTCCGTGCAACGTTCCCCAACATGTATTCCATATATAGTCATACGTGCTTGCGATAAGAATTTGCATGACATAGTTTGTCCTACCCTCCCGTGGCAATGGGCTCCATTAGGAAACTAAGGGATATTAATGCCTCCTTTTAATAGAGAATCGGAACAAAGCATTAACACATAGTGAATACATGAACTCCTCAAACTACGGTAATCACCGGAAAGAATCCCAATTATTGTCACCTTGGTGTATGCAGATCATAACACGTAATAGGTTCGTATAACTTGCGATAGGATCAAGAACACAAATATATTCGTGAAAACATAAAGGGTTAAAATCTAAAATCATGGCACTAGGGCCCTAGTGACAAGCATCAAGCATAACAAAGTTATAACAATACCAATCTCTACTACTATTAAACAAGCAAACATATTCATCGCTAAGTGCACCCAGACTAAACTATACAAAACAACACGGATCAATTACAGCCTCACGATTAAAAACACTTAACTTCATCTAACCGTTAAGGTTACACTAACCTCGGCTAAAACAGCGTTTAGCAATTTTCCTTGGCGGATGAAAACTCTGCCATCCTAAGATCCGCAAGAATATCAGCGATCCCACGCCCGCACAAATAGGAAACAAACACCTCCCCGCAGCCCATCTCCAGCCGCGGCCACCGGCCTAATCATTGCACAAAAATCACGCCACGCCTTGCCCCTTATCCTCACTCAGGGACACCACCAATGCAGGACGACAGAAGCTACCAATACGTCCGCGAGATCGGCGAGGAGATCGGTCGCGGGCGCTTCGACGTCGACCACTACTGCGCCGGACGAGGATGAGGCGTGGACGCACATGGTGATGGACCTCTGCACCGGGCCAGACCTGTCGATTAGGTCCGCCTCCGCCCCAGCGCACCCATCCCGGAGCTGCGTTGTGGCCGCGCTACTCACCGAGGCCCTCGAGATCTTCCACCGCCACCGCGTCGTGGTGCAACGCATACTACGACGGCGACGGGCCCGTGCGCGCCCGTGAGATGCCGCCGCCGCCGCTGCGTGTGGTCACTGTTGTGTGGAATCCAATCACCCCAAGCCTGGAGCCGAATCGTCTTCGCCGTGGTAACCTCTTCCCTTAATCCATGGTGTCCTCCGCTCCTCCCATACTAATCCCCTGGCGTGGTGGGCGCTGGGCATCTGCTGCTGCGTGCCTGTGTGAGTAGGAGCTGCTGTGTGCTTGCTGAGCTGGCTGCTTGTCGCTGGTCTGCGGATGTTGTTGTTCTTCATGCTAGGAGATGACGTGCCAACATTCGACATGGCATCTCTGAGAGCGTACCACAAGGACTTGAAAAGAGGCATGGATGCTCCAAATAGAGCAGTGTTTTTATCCCATCTCACCCAATCAATTATTCTTTGTCTTTAGTGTATGCCATTTTATTAACTATTTATATATATCTGTCTACGCTCTATTGATGTTTTTAGAAATTACGGTATCCCGTATCGTCGTGTCTTCGTACATGTATCGGTGCTTCATATTTAGCTCAGCTGCATTCTACTCCCTTGGATTGGTTGTAGATTGGAGACTAACCTATTGGTTTAGATAAATGATAGGTTTTCAGCGTGTCGGAAAAGAGTGTGGAGTTGAATTCTTATTTTTATTACCGTGGATCGCAACTGCAAGAGGTATGGTATTACTTGACTACACATTTATATTATGATTATCTTGAACAGCGTGTTTCAAAATATGGTAGACAGTCATGCTTGATGCCAAGAGGTATGATGTTACTTGTCTACACATTTACCTTCTGATTATCTTGAACAACATGTTCCAACATAGAATGATATAGTACTGCACTATCTCGCCCTTCTCACTAATTTAATGATAAAGTACTTTTTTTGGGGTTTAATCATGAGTGAAGTCATTTCTAGATCTTTTCACCCAGGTGGTGGAATCTCTACAAGAAACAAACTAAGGTTCTTATTCGTAGAAATGATATTATTGGAATGAGGGTCTATAGTAGCAAAACTAAAATTAGTTCTTTAATATACTTCGGCATTGAATACAAATTGTTCATGTAGAACATCTTGAATCCAAATCATTTTAGAGGAAGTGGGTGGCTAATTTAACCATCATGCAACCATTATTCAGGTATGTCGTCTATATGCATTTTTTCATTAGGCTTGGAACCTTAGACCAGAAAATTGAGCTTTGTCAATGTTACTTTAATAGAATGGAGCAAATATGTGATTTAAATATACTGGAAGAATAATTCTCTTATTTTCCAGGGGTTACAACCATTTTTTGCTGGTTTCAACATGGCTGAATATGTTCTTGGGTTGTTGCACTAGCATTTTATTTCAAATGAGATCTATAATTTCGGGTTGCTAGCTAATGGAAGTAATTTGTAAAGTATGGTACCATGTTGTATTATATATGAATGTATTCTTGCCTGTTTTTTGTTGTTTTTTGTCGTTTTACTGGCAGTAAATACTAAAAGTATATGGTAATATGAGTCATGCTTACAAAGCGTCTTATATTCATCGCTAAGTGCACCCAGAGATAAATGATAGGTTTTCAGCGTGTTGGAAAAGAGTGTGCAGTTGAATTCTAATTTTTATTACCGTGGATCGCAACTGCAAGAGGTATGGTATTACTTGACTACACATTTATATTCTGATTATCTTGAACAGCGTGTTTCAAAATATGGTAGACAGTCATGCTTGATGCCAAAAGGTATGATGTTACTTGTCTACACATTTACCTTCTGATTATCTTGAACAACATGTTCCAACATAGAATGATATAGTACTGCACTATCTCGCCCTTCTCACTAATTCAATGATAAAGTACTTTTTTGGGGGTTTAATCATGGGTGAAGTCATTTCTAGATCTTTTCACCCAGGTGGTTTCATTGCACATACCGGTACACCGCCGGAGGCATTCATATAGAGTCATACTTTGTTGTAGTATCGAGTTGTAATGAAAGTGTGATGACCATCATTATTAGAGCATTGTCCCATGGGAGGAAAGGCTAAATCAATAAAGCCCCTCCGCAAAAAAAAGAAAGGCCAAAGAAAAAAGAAAGGCCCAAAAAAAGGGACAATTGCTACTATATTTTTTCCACACTTGTGCTTCAAATTAGCACCATGTTCTTCATTGAAGAGAGTCTCATGTTTAGTCACTTTCATATACTAGTGGGAATTTTCATTATAGAACTTGGCTTGTATATTCCAACGATGGGCTTCCTCAAATGCCCTAGATCTTCGTGAGCAAGTAAGTTGGATGCACACCCACTAGTTTCTTTTGTTGAGCTTTCATACATTTTTTAGCTCTAGTGCATCTGTTGCATTGCAATCCCTACTCACTCACATTGATATCTATTGATGGGCATCTCCATAGCCCGTTGTTACGCCTAGTCGATGTGAGGCTATCTCCCTCCCTTTTGTCTTCTCCGCAACCACCTCTATTCCACCCATAGTGCTATGTCCATGGCTCACGCTCATGTATTGCGTGAAAGTTGAAAGGTTTGAAAGAATATAGTATGAAAACAAGTGCTTGGCTGAAATCGGGTTGTGCATGATATGATATTTTGTGTGATGAAGAGGGAGCATAGACAGACTACATGATTTTGTAGGGATAACTTTCTTTAGCCATAGTATTTTGAGAAGACATGATTGCTTTGTTAGTATGCTTGAAGTATTATTATTTCTTATATCAATATAGACTTTTATCTTGAATCTTTCAGATCTGAACATTCATGCCACAATTAGGAGAATTACATTGAAAAACTATGTTGGTTAGCATTCCACATCAAAAATTCTTTCTTTATCATTTACCTACTCAAGGATGAGCAGGAATTAAGCTTGGGGATGCTTCATACGTCTCCAACATATCTATAATTTTTTATTGTTCCATGCTATTATTTATGAAGTCTTGGATGTTTAATGGGCTTTATCTTACACTTTTATATCATTTTTGGGACTAACCTACTAACCCAAAGGCCCAGTCCAGATTGCTGTTTTTTGCCTGTTTCAGGGTTTCGCAGAAAAAGAATATCAAACGGAGTCCAAACGGAATGAAACCTTCACAAGAGATATTTTTTGGAGAAAATCACGCACGGAGAACTTGACAACCGCGTCAGAAGAGCCACGAGGGCCCCACGAGGGTGGGGGCGCGCCCCCCTTCCCAGGGCGCGCCCCCTGCCTCGTGGGGCCCCTGTGACTCCCCCGTTGTCCTCTTTCCTCCTATATAAGTCTACATACCCCGAAACCATCAGCAACAGGGAGAAAACCCTAATTCCACCGACGTAACCTTCTGTTCCCGTGAGATCCCATCTTGGAGCTTGTTCCGAAGCTCCACCGGAGGGGGATCCATCACGGAGTTCTTCTTCTTCATCATCATCGCCCTCACCATGAGTTGTGAGTAGTTTACCACAGACCTTTGGGTCCATAGCTAGTATCTAGATGGCTTCTTCTCTCTCTCTGGATCTCAATACAAAGTTCACCTCGGTCTTCGAGGAGATCTATTCGATGTAATCTCTTTTTGCGGTGTGTTTGTCGAGATCCGATGAATTGTGAGTTTATGATCAAGATTATCTATGAGAAATATTTGGTTCTTCTCTGAACTTTTTATGTGTGCTCATAATATCCTTGCAAGTCTCTTCGAATTATTGGTTTGGTTTGGCCTACTAGATCTATAGTTCTTGCAATGGGAGAAGTGCTTGGCTTTGGGTTCAATCCTGCGGTGTCCTTTCCCAGTGACAGTAGGGGCAGAAAGGCACGTATTGTATTGTTGCCATCGAGGATAAAAAGATGGGGTTTATATCATATTGCTTAAGTTTATCCCTCTACATCATGTCATCTTGCTTAAGGCGTTACTCTGTTCTTATGAACTCAATACACTAGATGCATGCTGGATAGCGATCGATGTGTGGAGTAATAGTATTAGATGCAGAATCGTTTCGGTCTACTTGTCTTGGACGTGATGCCTATATACAATGATCATGCCTAGATAGTCTCATAATTATTCGCTTTTCTATCAATTGCTCGATAGTAATTTGTTTACCCGCCGTAGAATATCGCTATCATGAGAGAAGCCACTAGAGAACACTATGTCCCCCGGGTCTATTCTCAACATATCAATCTACATCTACTTTACTTTTATCGCTTTTATTTTCTGTTCTTATAAAAAAATACCAAAAATATAAACTATCATCTCTATCAGATCTCACTTTCCTAAGTAACCGTAAAGGGATTGGCAACCCCTTATCGCGTTGGCTGTGAAGTTCTTATTAGTTTGTGCAGGTGCGAGGGACTCGCGCGTGGTCTCCTACTGGATTGATACCTTGGTTCTCAAAAACAGAGGGAAATACTTACGCTACTATGCTGCATCTCCCTATCCTCTTTGAGGGAATACAACGCAAGCTCGAGAAGTAGCAATCACCATCTCTTCTGCGAACTAGTGCACCTATACAATTTAGCATTGTATTGGGTGTGTTGGGGACACAAGAGACTCTTTGTTATTTGGTTACAGGGTTGTTTGAGAGAGACCATCGTCATCGTACACCTCCCACGGATTGATAAACCTTAGCTCATCCACTTGAGGGAAAATTGCTACTGTCCTACAAAACTCTGCGCTTGGAGGCCCTACACGAGTCTACAAGAAGAAGGTTGTGTAGTAGACATCATAGTCTCATTAGGAGGAAGATAGAAAGTATGAGACAGAGCAAGAGAATATTACAAATTGCGATGAATAACATTACATACGGATAAATGGTCAAGGAAGGTGTTAAACAGGGTATCGCCTTTCACATTCCTGTACTGGATCCATGTTGGGAGGATACGTGCATGACACCTAATGGCAACGACTGCCTGTGATACTAACTTGGCCGACTCTGTAGCATCACGGGGCCTTTTTGAACCTTCCTTGAAATGGATCTCCATTCTTCCTCCTTTAGATTTTGTTAATCTTTCAAGCATTATCCCTGATGACTGTTTGCTCTTGTGCCGTGGTGCTAGTTTAACAACGAATATGGAAAGTGTTAGTGCACATCAAACTATGAGAGTACATATAAAGGAGCATGCAACTGCAACTTGACTTGGCCAGGTACCGTCTTGGTGTTGATGCTCATGAGGTTCATATGATCTTGCCAAGTCCTGTACTGTCAGCAGTTCTTCGAAAGTAGTGTTAGGTGTGAAGGCAGCTTGGGAACATGCCACTTGTGGAGCAAACGAACTAGTAACTCGTTGAGATGTCGGTACAGTTGAAGGAGTTGCTGCAGCTGGTCGAGCAGGGGATACTATGTTTGTAGATTTAGTTGGTGGACTTGGATATTCTACTGCACTAAAAGTACCAGCAGAATCTTGAGGGAAGATCCTTTTCTGTTACACCCCGCGAGTAACACCATTCCCTACTATATTCTTTTCCTTACTCTTTTTCGACTTTGCCATGTCAAGACGTACCCACAACACAAAAGAATAAAATTCGCTCTTTAGAACTCATTGATGCATGACATAGACGAGCAATACTTTGATGTAAGACAACCGTATGAGGAGGATGGAATATGTAAGAAAAACAAGACAACCTAACATATTCACACCTACGATGTGTAAACTAAGAAGAAGTATTTTCAAGAAACTAGAAGCAATGCAAGCTAGATAGCATATGAAAGATGCAACCAATATCACTCTGCCAAGTTAAAACTGTCTTGTCATAAGTGGCATTTCAAAAAATTAGAAGCAGTACAACCTAGAAATCAGTGCAACGTGCAACCAATATCACACTGCCAAGTTAAAAGCATCCAATCATAAGTGATTCATGCGACATACAGAACAGCAGTACTTTGATGTAAGAACATGGTACAATAGATAGATGCAGTGTATTCTAGAAACAGAAAGGCATGTCATATGCACATGTATAACGTATAAACTTAGCAGGTGCAATTTAATCAAATTAGAAGAAATACAAGCTAGACACCATATGCAACATGAAACCAATTATCAGAATGTCACTTAGAGGAAGCACCTGAGATGGTGGAGTAGGGGAGATGAACTCATCATATGGACTTGGGACTTCAACTGCAGTAGCAGTAGCAGGGGCAAATCTAGATAGCCTCCGTTTGCATCGCTCTAGAAGACCACCAACATCCCCTAACTTACTCTTTTCCTTCCTCTTTTTTGATATTGCCTTCTGAAGTCAAAACCACAAGAAAGGAAATAAAATTAGCTCTGCATAACTCGTTGATGCATGATACAGATGAACACTTCTTTGATGCAAGGCAAGCTCATGATAGGAGGATGGAATATATACGAAAAGGACAACATTGCATGTTCACACCTATGATAGGAGGATGGAATATGTATGAAAACAGTAACAAAAGGCATATGAACAAAAATTGAAGAAATGAAGGCTAGGAACCATATGAACATGCAACCAATATCACTCTACCAGGTAAACAGTGTCTCATCATAAGTGCCATTTCGACAAATTAGAAGCAATAGAAGCTAGAAGACAATGCGAGATGCAACCTATACGCAAATTTATTATGTTCTAGAAACAGGAATACATGTCATATTGATAGGTATAAGTTGTAAGCTATGCAGATGCAATTCAACAAAATTATGAGCAATACAAACTAGACATCATTCGGAACACAACCACATAACAGTGCCAAGTGAGAGAAAGCACATGTGATGGTGGAGTAGGGGAGAATTGCTCATCATCTACACAACTACGTTGACTGTACAACCTTGTGTTGTCTTGTGAATCTTGCTGGGAGGATGGCGGAGTAGAGTTTGTAGAGACCCTATGTTTGAGTTGCTCCAAAGGACCACCATCATCCACTGCCTTACTAATTTCCTTCCACTATATTAATTTTGCATTGCCAAGTCAAACCGATAAAAAAGGAAAACTAATCGCTCTTCAGAACTCATTCAAGCATGATACTGACAAACACTACGTGTATGAAAGGCAAACACATGATACGAGTTTGGAATATGTACGAAAAACAGGACGACGTGATATATTGTGACCTATGATGTGGTAACTAAGCAGAATATATTTCAAGAAATTAGAAGCACCACAAGCTAGACCTTTTTTTAGAAAAGGAGGTTGACCTATGGCCTGTGCATCAATCGATGCATGTAGCCATATGAAAGATGCAACCAATATCAGTCTGCCAAGTTAATATTGTCTGGCGTTTCAACAAATTACAAGCAGTACATGCTAGAAATCATATGCAAGACGCAACCAATATCAAAGTGGGCACTTAAAGGTTCTCATCATAAGTGAGTGACGCGGGATACGCAAGAATAGTAGTTTGATGTAAGAACATGGTCTGATCAGATATAGTATGTTCTACAAATAGGAACATGTGTCATATTCATAGGTATAATGTGTAAAGTAAGCAGATGCAATTTACCCTAATTAGAAGCAATACAAGCTAGACATCATATGCAACATGCAACCACATATCACACTGCGAAGTTAGAGCAAGCACCTGTGATGGTGGTGTAGGGGAAATGGGGTCTTCAACTACAGAGCTACATTGAATATCTTCATTTAGACTTACTATTTCTTGAGAATCATGTGGGGAGGATGAAAGTGCACTCTTTATAAGAGTAGCGCGTCTCATACTAACCCACGGGCGTGATTGTCTCATCATAAGTGATAGATGCAGGACACACAAGAACAGTAGTTTGATGTAAGAACATGGTGTGTTAGTGTCAGGACCCCGATCCTAGGTCACACCGATCTAGCTGTAACACGTCATATCACTTTGCGGCCTCACGCACGGTAACCCCACGGGTGCCACCTTACCTGGCCCGGGACCGTTTGCGCATTTTGGCACACGTATATGACAGTGTCGCTAGCATCCATATGACAGAGAACCCGAGCCGACATGGCTAGTTATAAACCAAAAGTGGCACTAAATTACAGAGACATGCATCCATGACCCAGCAACGAACGTGTCGGTCATCAACGTATGAACCCAAGTCGTAGCAAGCTACATGGACTTAAAGGAACAACGCGTGACATTTCCCCTAAGGGACAGACACAGGAACGTAGAAGGACATATGCCGGCCAGCCTACGTGTTCCGAGCAGTAGCAAGCTACCAAGGCTCATTGGAATCACTAGGAGGCATTTCCCTGTAAGGTAGGCTACCAAAGGAAAACAACTAGGTGTCGGATCCCACACATACCAAGCATTTCAAACATACACGCAATATGCTCAATATGTGCAAATACAACATTGCATCACAACAGAACTCTATGACTCAAAGTACTTTATTTAAAAGGCTCCAAGAGCCATACATAACATATCCATACAGGTAGGGGTCACATGACCCAACACTCAAGTCATACAGTCATACAAGCACAAGCGGAAGCTACATGTCTGAGTACAGACAACTTAGAAAATAAAACAGGCTTGGTGTAGCCTGACTATCTACAAGGCCCTTCACAAGCTCCAGATCTCCGTCTGGGTGTCAAGCTACTCGTCGACGTCAACGTCTATGTAGAACCCATCAGCAGGGGCAGGGTTCTCCTCTGCAACAGTTATTAAGCAAACATGAGTACAAAGGTACTCAGCAAGTCTTACCACATAACCTATCATACATGCAACATTATCAAAGGGGGTAGTGGAGTTCATAGCAGAATGCCAGCTTTGACCTTGGCTAACCTATACTACAACTCTCAACAGATTGCAAGATGTTATTTCGAACACAAGTCCTCTACTCACCACATCAATACACTACCGAGGATCCTCCTCCATCAACCTACGGAAGGGCCATCCACGGCACTCACACTTATCTTGAGGCTTTTAGTAGTATCCATCAACTTGTCTATGAACTGTAAGAGTAACCAAGTAGTCCGTACCGCGAACAACGGCTATTCGAATAGTTTGATAACCCTGCAGGGGTGTACTTCTTCACACACGCTTTCACCACTTATCACCGTTTACTCGGCGTGTACTCGGCAACCTTCAAGCAGAAGCCCAGCGAGGGTGTCGGCCACGACCTGACTAACTACTCAAGTCTCTCGTCCAGGTTTATCGCCTATTTGGGTTCCATCTGTGGGGAGATCCGGCCGGTGTGTCGCTCACGGCCCCAAACGATGTGTACAGGGTTCCCGAGTCACCAAACGGGCAACCGGTACACCGTGCCACGTACCTGTCGCATCACAGCCCACCCCGAGGGTCAGCGTTGTGCACGACCTCCAGTAAGCTATAAACACCAGAAACTAGTTGCAACTCCTGGACAGAGATCGAGGGTAATTAATAAGCCGAGAGGGTCCATTGGTTTCGGGCCCAATGCATGGTAGTAACTGCAACTTGAACCAAACATACAGATCTCAGGTCCTATGGACGATTCTAATGAAACAACCCACCATGTACTCCTACATGGCCTTTCATCGATACCTTTACCAAGCGTGTTCCACACTTCCTTCTCTTTACCGGAATGATCATTTCACTCTGATCCATCACCCAGATGAACGAAACCAGACACAACTCTAAGCATAGCAGGCAACATAAACAAATAGCATGGTGGATCACACATCACATGGCTCAATCAACTCCTACACATGCTAGTGCGTTTCAACTATTTACTGTGGCAATGACAGGTCATGCAAGGGAATAGGGTTCAACTACCGCAGCAAGTAGCAATTCACACGCAGTTGCCTTAATGCAGTAAAAGAGAGCAGGAGCGAGAAGATTGGGTTTGTATCGGAATTATCAATGATTGCTTGCCTGACAAAGTGGTTGTCGGGTACTGCTCTTCAACTGGATACGCAGCAGTATCCTCGGGAGCAGGACCTAACACAGAGAATTCCGACGATACAATCATTAACAAACAAATGCAACAATATGATGCATGCTCATTGCATGGCAAGATGCATGTGTGTTGGCTAATGCAACTAAAACCAGAAGGGTTTGAGCTTATTTGAATCAAAGATTCAAATTGGAGTTCAAACTATTATTTAAATAAGTGCATTATCATGTTTTTGATGTATACAGCAAGTTAACTTGTTCAAACATGCATGAAACCAGTGCCATTGGAAAGATTGGATTTTTCTGATCATTTTTCATATATAAATCTTTTCCATCTGAGCTATGGTTGATTTTATATGATTTTTAGAAGTTTTGGGTATTTTCTGGAATTTCCTGAATTATTTTTAAACCTAAAATCCCAGAAAATCCTTTACTGCGTCAACATGACATCATGCTGACGTCAGGCAGTCAACAGGGCCAGTCCAAGTCAAACCTGACCAGTGGGACCCACTGGTCAGTGTCACAGCTAATTAACTAAGTTAATTAGACTTAAACTAAAACTAATTAGCTGTCAGTGGGGTCTGGGCCCACGGGTCAGTGACTAAACTAATTAACTAATTAAATTAACAGAACTTAATTAAACTAACTAATTAGCAGAGGTGGCCCACACGTCAGTGACCCAGGGGTAGTCAACCCCCTGGTCAAACAGGTCAATCCCGCCGGCGACGTGACGCCGACGAGGCAGAACGCGGCGGCGTGCTTCAGAAAATGGCTGTGGGGCACGGCTCGAGCTGCGGTTGGGTGCGTTGGAAAGCCCTTGTTGTTGCGCGTCGGATGGTGGTGGTCGCCGGACCTGGGGTGGCCGGAGACGAAGGCAACAAGCTCGACGGCGGCGACCGGCGTCGGGCGTGTGTGGAGGTGCGGCTGCAGGGGCCTAGGCGATGTGTGCGTAGCACCTTTCGCATCTACGTGTTGCGGTGAGTGTGATGGACGGGTGCCAGTGACCAAATGGTCACCAGAGCATCACCGGCGGCGAGCACGGCGGCGGTGCGTGCGGGTGAGCTTCGTGCAGTGCGTTCCAGGGCAAAATAGAGCCAACGGAGAGGGGGAGGATGAAGCTAGGCTCACAGGGGTTGCAGAAGGCGCCGGAGCGAGCTTGGGAGTGGTCGGAGCTGAGCGGGACGGCGAGAGGGATCTCCGCGGCCGGAGTTGGGGAAGAAGAGGTCGGGGGCGTCTCCAGGGCGGGCGAGCGCTCGGGGCTCGGCCTGTTCGAAGCAGTCGAGGACGGCGGAGACGATGGACACCAAGGCGGGGCTCAGGGACGACGGTGGGCGCGGCTTCTACGACGTGCGAGCACGACGGCGTCGGCCATGGCGCGGGGAGAGCGAGGGAGAGGAACTGGGTAGAGGTGGAGGTGTCTGCGAGGTCAGGGACGACGTGAACGACCGGTCCAGCCCTCCAGGACGGCGAGGGGAGGAAGCAGGGCGGCAGGCAGCTGCGTGGCGCGCCGTGCGGTCGCCGTCGAGCACCTGCCTGCCTGCCTGGCCGAGCCAAGCAGCTCGCTGGAGCGGCAGCTGGGCTGGGCCGGCAAGTGGGCCGGGTGGGGCGCCACGTAACTCCTTCTCTCTCTCTTTTTTTCTATTTTCTTTTCGGTTTCATTTCTTTTGCAGCTTTGTTCAATTAAATAAAATGCCAAAGCATTTTTATAACTCATAACACTTGTCATACCCACTGTATATAATATGAACAGTAGGAAACATTATAGTTTATGATTATTTGAGCATTTAAAATAATTTATAGCATTTAAATGCCCAAATTCAAATACCATATGATTTAATCCAGAGCCCTTGAGTGTCCTAGAAAATTGTGCACCATTTTTGGCAGAGGTTTAAGACCAAGGCAGAAATGATGAACATTTTTGAAGGGCATTTTGGGTACATTGGAAAATGTTTTATCAAACCCTAGTTGTTAGGAGAGGGGTGCTGGGGTTTCTGTTAATCCCATTTCAAGTTTCTTTGAAAGTAGACATGATGCACACTCTAGCTAGGTCCTAATGCAAGTGCTAACTAGGGATGTGACAACTCACCCCCACTTAAAAGAATCGCGTCCCGAGATTCGGGTTCCTCCGGAAAGAGGGTGGGGTACTCAAGTTGAAGACGATCCTCCCTTTCCCAAGTAGCTTCACTCTCGGAATGATGTGACCATTGAACCTTGAGAAACTTGATATTGTGGCGTCGAGTGGTGCGCTCAGTTTGATCAAGAATACGAACGGGGTATTCTCGATATGTGAGATTGTCCTGGAGATCAAGCGTTTTGTGGTCCACTCCGCGGATAGGATCCGAGAAGCAACGCCTGAGTTGAGAAACCTGGAAAACATCATGAACTCTGGAGAGGTGCGGAGGTAGTTCCAATTGGTAGGCAACTTCTCCTCGTTTGGCAAGAATGCGAAAAGGACCGATGAAACGAGGGGCCAATTTGCCTTTGATACCGAAGCGATGGGTTCCCTTAAGAGGAGTAACCCGAAGGTAAGCCTTATCGCCGACTTCAAAAGTCACAGCCTTATGATGACTATCATATTGGCTCTTTTGGCGAGACTGGGCTGTTTTCAATCTCTCAGGAACGATGCGAACTTGCTCTTCTGCTTCCTGGATCATATCCGGGCCAAAGAATTGTCTTTCCCCGGTTTCTGACCAGTTAAGAGGTGTTCGACACCTTCGTCCATATAGAACTTCGAAGGGAGCTTTGCCCAAGCTGGCTTGATAACTATTGTTATAAGCGAATTCGGCAATTGGAAGACACTTTTCCCATTCCATACCGAAAGAGATGACAGAGGCTCGAAGCATGTCTTCCAGAATTTGATTGACTCGTTCCACTTGACCACTTGACTGCGGATGGAAGGCAGTACTGAAGGAGAGATGAGTTCCCATAGCATTCTGGAAACTTGCCCAAAATCGTGAAGTAAAAAGACTTCCACGGTCCGAGTTAATCTCCAACTGTACACCATGAAGTGATACTATCCGAGAGACATACAAGTCTGCTAGCTGGCTAGCGGTAATACTCTCGCGAACAGGCAGGAAATGAGGTACTTTAGAGAGGCGGTCGATAACGATGAAGATAGCATTATTCCCTTTCCTGGACCGAGGAAACCCGGTAATGAAATCCATACCGACTTTGTCCCATTTCCATTCAGGAATAGCTAAAGGTTGAAGGGTGCCAGCAGGCCGTTGATGCTCTGCTTTAACTCGACGACAAACGTCGCAGTTAGCAATGAATTGAGCGATTTCTCTCTTCATCCTAGTCCACCAGAATCTTTGACGTAGGTCTTGATACATTTTGGTACTACTGGGGTGAATCGTGAGAGGAGATTCATGATCCTCCTTAAGGATCAAACGTCTTAGGTTTCGTACCTTAGGAACCACTAAGCGGTTGCTAAAGAATACGACTCCTTGATCATCAATTGAGAAACATCCCGCGACTCATTTCTTGATGTTCCTCTTAATACGGGAAATTCCGGGATCAACCTTCTGTGCTTTGATGACCTGATCCATAAGGGTAGGTTTCGCCACCAAGGTGGAAAGGAATCCTCGAGGAACAATGTGAAGGTTAAGCTTACGAAATTCCTCGTGGAGAAGTGGTTGACCTTGTTGTAGCATTAAGTTGTTACAATATGACTTACGACTTAGTGCATCAGCCATGACATTGGCCTTTCCAGGAGTGTAAGTGATTCCTAAGTCGTAGTCGGTGAGCAACTCAACCCAACGTCTTTGCCTGAGATTTAGATCCGGTTGGGTGAAGATATACTTCATACTTTGGTGATAAGTGAAGATTTCACAGCGATTACCAAGAAGGTAATGTCGCCATGTTTTGAGTGCATGGACTACAGCTGCAAACTCTAGATCATGAGTAGGATAGTTATCCTCATGTGGACGCAACTGTCGAGATGCGTATGCAATCACTAGACGATCTTGCATGAGAATGCAACCTAGTCCTTGTCGCGAGGCGTCGCAATAGATTATAAAATCCTTGGAAAAGTCTGGTGGTACCAGTACAGGTGCAGATGTCAGGCGTCTTTTCAGTTCCTGAAAACTGGACTCGCACTGTGGGGTCCACTCAAACTTTTTATCTTTCTTGAGGAGTTCAGTTAGAGGTTTGGCAACCTTGGAGAAATTCTCGACGAAGCATCGACAATAGCTTGCTAAGCCAAGAAAACTCCTAACTTGCTTGACCGATTCAGGAGGAGTCCAATCAAGTACGGCTTGAACTCGCTCGGGATTGACAGCAATACCCTTGCCAGAGATCACATGACCTAGATAGGTTACTTCTGGCAACCAAAATTCACATTTGGAGAATTTGGCATAAAGGCGGTGCTCTCGGAGTTTCGTCAATACCAGCCTTAAATGCTCGGCATGATCTTCCTTGTTCTTGGAGAAAATGAGTATATCATCGAGGTATACCATGACGAATTTATCCAAATACTCCATGAATATAGAATTCATTAACCGAGAAAAGGTAGCTGGGGCATTGGTTAATCCGAAGGACATGACAGTGTACTCATATTGGCCATAACGAGTAACGAAAGCCGTTTTAGGAATGTCCCCGTTCTTGATTTTGATTTGATGGTAACCCAACCTCAAATCCATCTTAGAGAAGACTAAGGATCCAGCGAGCTGATCATACAGGTCGTTGATCCTGGGGAGCGGATACTTGTTCTTTATGGTGACCAGATTGACGGGTCGGTAATCTACAACCATCCGCTCCGTTCCATCCTTCTTCTTGACGAAGAGGACGGGGCAAGCCCAAGGGGAAGAACTAGGACGGATGAAACCTTTTTGCAAGGACTCATCGAGTTGTTTCTTTAGCTCAGCTAATTCTAGTGGTGCCATCTTATAAGGTCTCCTAGAGATTGGGACAGTTCCTGGGATAAGATCTATCACGAACTCGACATCTCTGTCAGGTGGAACTCCTGGCAGTTCTTCTGGAAAAACATCCGGGAAGTCACGGACTACCGGGATATCTTCGAGTTCTGGTAGAGGGCTGGCATTAAGAGAGTAGAGCTGACGTTCAGCCATTCGGGTCAAGACATTGATTATCTTGCCGGATGGGTGTGTAAGTTGAACGGTCCTAGTATAGCAATCAATTTTGGCGTAATGGTTGTCATCCAATCCATACCCAGAATGATGTTTATGTCCGAGGACTTGAGAGAGATTAAAGATGCAAGGAAAACAAGTCTATCGACAAGGATTTCATTTCCATGGCTTACCCTAGAGGTTTGCCACTTTGAACCAGGAGTTTGAATAACCATGGAAGTAGGCATGTCACAAAAAGTCATGTTGTGCAATCGAGCATAGCTCTCAAATATGAACGAATGGGATGCTCCAGTATCGAAAAGAACAGATGCCGGATGACAGTTTATGAGAAGCGTACCAAGGACGACGTTAGGATCCTCATAAGCTTCTTCGGCAGAAACATAGTTGACATGACCACGTGCAGTGGGGATTGGCTTGACATAGTTCACCTTGCCGGTTGGCTTACCACGGCCAACGGGTTTTCCTGGCTGGTTCTGGGGACAATCACGCATGTAGTGTCCTGGTTCTCCACACTTGAAACATGTCACAGTGGTGGTGCGTGGAGCAAAGTTGGAAGGTGGTCGTCCATAGGTCTTGGCAGGTGCAAACTGTGGAGTTGGGCGAGGCGCCTCATAGGATGGCCTCGGTGTGTACTTGGGTGGCAGAGCAGTGTTAGGAACCCACACACGGCGCTTGTGAGAGCCAGAGCCGGATGAGGAACCAAGGTCTCTAGTATGCTTGCGGGTGGCCTCGAAGTCGGTCTGGCCTGTTTCAGCACTGATAGCCTTGTTAACCAACTTCTGGAAGGAAGTGCACTCGTGCAGACGTAGATCTCGGCGGAGTTCAGGGCTGAGTCCCTTGCGGAACCTCACCTGCTTCTTGGCATCGGTGGATACTTCTTCAGGTGCATAGCGTGCCAAGTTGCCAAACTCGCGACTATAGCCATCCACAGTTAGACGGCCTTGGGTGAAATTGCAGAATTCCTCCCGCTTGCGATCCATGAGACCTTCCGGAATGTGATGTTCACGGAATGCCTCACTGAACTCTACCCAGGTAGTGATTTGGTCAGCAGGACGCATAGCTTCAAAGTTTTCCCACCAAAGACTGGCAGGGCCCTCAAGATGGTAGGCAGCATAGGTAACCTTATCAGCTTCGGCTACACAGGTAGAGTGTAGCTTGTGGGTAATACTACGTAGCCAGTCATCCGCATCCAGAGGTTCAGTGGAGTGATGGAACTTCGGTGGACACATATTGATAAAGTCATTGATCGACACCACGTCATTCCTCTGACGGAACCCAGTGTTCTGCTCTATGCGTTCCAGCAGACGGTTGGTCTCTCTCTTATTCCGTTCTGCTTCGAGCATAACTTCCGCCAAAGAGGGTGGCTGGGGCAGATTTCCATCTCTAACCCCACTAGCCTCACCCTGCTCCTGAGCAGCAGGAGTGTTGCGAGTGTTGACCATCCTAGGAAAACAAAACAACGGTTTAGACAAGGATGGCAAAAATTTGACATAGAAGTGCAGAATGTAATGGATAACACGGAATGAAAGGATGTTCATCCGTACGACATGGTAATATAGGAACTGCTATATATACACAAGTGGTCATACACACCATACATAGTTTAGTACAAGCCAAGGCTAAAGTACAACTACGGTGAAAGACGATACATCCCATCAGAGGCATTCCAAGCTCCTATACATTATTTAACTACACCTCCGGAACTCAGTACACACTAAGTCATATTCCACAAGACGCGCAGGACTGTGGAAATACAACTACTACAATACTACTACTACCACGGACTAGCTCAGACATTCGCGTAGTAATCCTCGTAAAGATTACCACCGTAGCCTGGAAGTGGTACAGACGGGTCTTGGAACTCGCGAGCACCCGAAGGCTGTGGACCATAAGGGCATGGGTGTGGTCTCGGTCCCGATGCTGGTGGTAACCGACGCCCACGTGGAGGTGTAATACCCCCAACGTCACGCCAATCCATGCGATCAGGCAGACGAGTCCGCACGGGGTACAAATCCCGCATGTCCAGATATCTGGCGTGCACAGCAGGTGCAAGCCGTGTCAGTGTAGTCCAGTGAGCGGCTCGAGTGTTATACAGCTCCATTCGGAGGGCACGGACCTCACGGTCCCTATCCTCCAACATCTGAACAGTGGTCTGAAGCAGTGGCTCTTCATGAGCAGCATCAGTATACAAACCAGTGTAGTAGCCTTCCTCTCCGGGAAGTGAGGCTGGCATGTAACAGAACTCAGTGTTCAGCAACAGGGCATGCCTAGCACGGAGAATGGTCATCATCGAATAAGCGGCATTCTGTACTGCCATCTCGATGGTAATCCCAAGTCCATAAGACCAATGGATGGGATCATTAGCTCCAGGATATGAGGGGTATATCCGGACTGTGCAGAAATACTGACTCTGATTGAAATCCCGGTACTGTTCCTCCACGGTGTATTCAGGATACCAGCGATAACCGGTCTCAGTCATTACACGAACTAGCATGGCCGTGTGACCGGGCACATTAATGCACCGAGTCAAACGAACCACTTGGTGAGGGATGCGGCCAGACATCTGAAACACGAAATAATGCAAAGGCATTAGTGTTTCTGGAAGAAATCGGGCAGCATAACAACTGTAAATGCTCAAACAAAGATTTGAGACATCATACAAATGATAGCATAGCCACTCAACAATTCCATATCAAGGTTCCGGGTTCAACAATCATCATACTCAAAGGATAGAAACTGAACTGAGGCTTGAAACCAACAATCCTAAGAGTCTACGGATTAGTAACACGTGAACCTAGTAAGGATAAGAGGCCTAGTCCTAAATCCCCGTAGAAAGAATAGACAGACTCAGATCAGAAGGGCATAAGGTAAAGGAGTAAAAGAGCCTTACGTTCCCTTCCACAATCAATTCCCCTACATATAACTAAGAATTTTTCTAGACTCAACATCGACCAGTTTGGCTTGAGAAACCTATAGGCAGTCCAGCTCTAATGCCAACGCTGTCAGGACCCCGATCCTAGGTCACACCGATCTAGCTGTAACACGTCATATCACTTTGCGGCCTCACGCACGGTAACCCCACGGGTGCCACCTTACCTGGCCCGGGACCGTTTGCGCATTTTGGCACACGTATATGACAGTGTCGCTAGCATCCATATGACAGAGAACCCGAGCCGACATGGCTAGTTATAAACCAAAAGTGGCACTAAATTACAGAGACAGGCATCCATGACCCAGCAACGAACGTGTCGGTCATCAACGTATGAACCCAAGTTGTAGCTAGCTACATGGACTTAAAGGAACAACGCGTGACATTTCCCCTAAGGGACAGACACAGGAACGAAGAAGGACATATGCCGGCCAGCCTACGTGTTCCAAGCAGTAGCAAGCTACCAAGGCTCATTGGAATCACTAGGAGGCATTTCCCCGTAAGGTAGGCTACCAAAGGAAAACAACTAGGTGTCGGATCCCACACATACCAAGCATTTCAAACATACACGCAATATGCTCAATATGTGCAAATACAACATTGCATCACAACAGAACTCTATGACTCAAAGTACTTTATTTAAAAGGCTCCAAGAGCCATACATAACATATCCATACAGGTAGGGGTCACATGACCCAACACTCAAGTGATACAGTCATACAAGCACAAGCGGAAGCTACATGTCTGAGTACAAACAACTTAGAAAATAAAACAGGCTTGGTGTAGCCTGACTATCTACAAGGCCCTTCACAAGCTCCAGATCTCCGTCTGGGTGTCAAGCTACTCGTCGATGTCAACGTCTATGTAGAACCCATCAGCAGGGGCAGGGTTCTCCTCTGCAACAGTTATTAAGCAAACATGAGTACAAAGGTACTCAGCAAGTCTTACCACAGAACCTATCATACATGCAACATTATCAAAGGGGGTAGTGGAGTTCATAACAGAATGCCAGCTTTGACCTTGGCTAACCTATACTACAACTCTCAACAGATTGCAAGATGTTATTTCGAACACGAGTCCTCTACTCACCACATCAATACACTACCGAGGATCCTCCTCCGTCAACCTACGGAAGGGCCATCCACGGCACTCACACTTATCTTGAGGCTTTTAGTAGTATCCATCAACTTGTCTATGAACTGTAAGAGTAACCAAGTAGTCCGTACCGCGAACAACGGCTATTCGAATAGTTTGATAACCCTGCAGGGGTGTACTTCTTCACACACGCTTTCACCACTTATCGCCGTTTACTCGGCGGGTACTCGGCAAACTTCAAGCGGAAGCCCAGCGAGGGTGTCGGCCACGACCTGACTAACTACTCAAGTCTCTCGTCCAGGTTTATCGCCTATTTGGGTTCCATCCGTGGGGAGATCCGGCCGGGGTGTCGCTCACGGCCCCAAACGATGTGTACAGGGTTCCCGAGTCACCAAACGGGCAACCGGTACACCGTGCCACGTACCTGTCGCATCACAGCCCACCCCGAGGGTCAGCGCTGTGCACGACCTCCAGTAAGCTATAAACACCAGAAACTAGTTGCAACTCCTCGACAGAGATCGAGGGTAATTAATAAGCCGAGAGGGTCCATTGGTTTCGGGCCCAATGCATGGTAGTAACTACAACTTGAACCACACATACAGATCTCAGGTCCTATGGACGATTCCAATGAAACAACCCACCATGTACTCCTACATGGCCTTTCATCGATACCTTTACCAAGCGTGTTCCACACTTCCTTCTCTTTACCGGAATGATCATTTCACTCTGATCCATCGCCCAGATGAACCAAACCAGACACAACTCTAAGCATAGCAGGCAACATAAACAAATAGCATGGTGGATCACACATCACATGGCTCAATCAACTCCTACACATGCTAGTGGGTTTCAACTATTTACTGTGGCAATGGCAGGTCATGCAAGGGAATAGAGTTCAACTACCGCAACAAGTAGCAGTTCACACGCTGTTGCCTTAATGCAGTAAAAGAGAGCAGGAGCGAGAAGATTGGGTTTGTATCGGAATGATCAATGATTGCTTGCCTGACAAAGTGGTTGTCGGGTACTGCTCTTCAACTGGATACGCAGCAGTATCCTCGGGAGCAGGACCTAACACAGAGAATTCCGACGATACAATCATTAAGAAACAAATGCAACAATATGATGCATGCTCATGGCATGGCAAGATGCATGTGTGTTGGCTAATGCAACTAAAATTAGAAGGGTTTGAGCTTATTTGAATCAAAGATTCAAATTGGAGTTCAAACTATTATTTAAATAAGTGCATTATCATGTTTTTGATGTATACAGCAAGTTAACTTGTTCAAACATGCACGAAACCAGTGCCATTGGAAAGATTGGATTTTTCTGATCATTTTTCATATATAAATCTTTTCCATCTGAGCTATGGTTGATTTTATATGATTTTTAGAAGTTTTGGGTATTTTCTGGAATTTCCTGAATTATTTTTAAACCTAAAATCCCAGAAAATCCTTTACTGCATCAGCATGACATCATGCTGACGTCAGGCAGTCAACAGGGCCAGTCCAAGTCAAACCTGACCAGTGGGACCCACTGGTCAGTGTCACAGCTAATTAACTAAGTTAATTAGAGTTAAACTAAAACTAATTAGCTGTCAGTGGGGTCTGGGCCCACGGGTCAGTGACTAAACTAATTAACTAATTAAATTAACAGAACTTAATTAAACTAACTAATATGCAGAGGTGGCCCACACGTCAGTGACCCAGGGGTAGTCAACCCCCTGGTCAAACAGGTCAATCCCGCCGGCGACGTGACGCCGGCGAGGCAGAACGCGGCGGCGTGCTTCGGAAAACGGCTGTGGGGCACGGCTCGAGCTGCGGTTGGGTGAGTTGGAAAGCCCTTGTTGTCGCGCGTCGGATGGTGGTGGTCGCCGGACCTGGGGTGGCCGGAGACGACGGCAACAGGCTCGACGGCGGCGACCGGCGTCGGGCGTGTGTGGAGGTGCGGCTGCAGGGGCCTAGGCGATGCGTGCGTAGCACCTTTCGCATCTACGTGTTGCGGTGAGTGTGATGGACGGGTGCCAGTGACCAAATGGTCACCGGAGCATCACCGGCGGCGAGCACGGCGGCGGTGCGTGCGGGTGAGCTTCGTGCAGTGCGTTCCAGGGCAAAAGAGAGCCAACGGAGAGGGGGAGGATGAAGCTAGGCTCACAGGGGTTGCAGAAGGCGCCGGAGCGAGCTTGCGGGTGGTCGGAGCTGAGCGGGACGGCGAGAGGGATCTCCGCGGCCGGAGTTGGGGAAGAAGAGGTCGGGGGCATCTCCAGGGCGGGCGAGCGCTCGGGGCTCGGCCTGTTCGAAGCAGTCGAGGACGGCGAAGACGATGGACACCAAGGTGGGGCTCAGGGACGACGGTGGGCGCGGCTTCTACGACGGTGCGAGCTCGACGGCGTCGGCCATGGCGCGGGGAGAGCGAGGGAGAGGAACTGGGGAGAGGTGGAGGTGTCTGCGAGGTCGGGGACGACGTGAACGACCGGTCCAGCCCTCCAGGACGGCGAGGGGAGGAAGCAGGGCGGCGGGCAGCTGCGTGGCGCGCCGTGCGGTCGCCGTCGAGCACCTGCCTGGCTGCCTGGCCGAGCCAAGCAGCTCGCTGGAGCGGCAGCTGGGCTGGGCTGGCAGGTGGGCCGGGTGGGGCGCCACGTAACTCCTTCTCTCTCTCTTTTTTTCTATTTTCTTTTCTGTTTCATTTCTTTTGCAGCTTTGTTCAATTAAATAAAATGCCAAAGCATTTTTATAACTCATAACACTTGTCATACCCACTGTATATAATATGAACAGTAGGAAACATTATAGTTTATGATTATTTGAGCATTTAAAATAATTTATAGCATTTAAATGCCCAAATTCAAATACCATATGATTTAATCCAGAGCCCTTGAGTGTCCTAGAAAATTGTGCACCATTTTTGGCAGAGGTTTAAGACCAAGGCAGAAATGATGAACATTTTTGAAGGGCATTTTGGGTACATTGGAAAATATTTTATCAAACCCTAGTTGTTAGGAGAGGGGTGCTGGGGTTTCCATTAATCCCATTTCAAGTTTCTTTGAAAGTAGACATGATGCACACTCTAGCTAGGTCCTAATGCAAGTGCTAACTAGGGATGTGACAACTCACCCCCACTTAAAAGAATCGCGTCCCGAGATTCGGGTTCCTCCGGAAAGAGGGTGGGGTACTCAAGTCGAAGACGATCCTCCCTTTCCCAAGTAGCTTCACTCTCGGAATGATGTGACCATTGAACCTTGAGAAACTTGATATTGTGGCGTCGAGTGGTGCGCTCAGTTTGATCAAGAATACGAACGGGGTATTCTCGATATGTGAGATTGTCCTGGAGATCAAGCGTTTCGTGGTCCACTCCGCGGATAGGATCCGAAAAGCAACGCCTGAGTTGAGAAACATGGAAAACATCATGAACTCTGGAGAGGTGCGGAGGTAGTTCCAATTGGTAGGCAACTTCTCCTCGTTTGGCAAGAATGCGAAAAGGACCGATGAAACGAGGGGCCAATTTGCCTTTGATACCGAAGCAATGGGTTCCCTTAAGAGGAGTAACCCGAAGGTAAGCCTTATCGCCGACTTCAAAAGTCACAGCCTTATGATGACTATCATATTGGCTCTTTTGGCGAGACTAGGCTGTTTTCAATCTCTCACGAACGATGCGAACTTGCTCTTCTGCTTCCTGGATCATATCCGGGCCAAAGAATTGTCTTTCCCCGGTTTCTGACCAGTTAAGAGGTGTTCGACACCTTCGTCCATATAGAACTTCGAATGGAGCTTTGCCCAAGCTGGCTTGATAACTATTGTTATAAGCGAATTCGGCAAATGGAAGACACTTTTCCCATTCCATACCGAAAGAGATGACAGAGGCTCGAAGCATGTCTTCCAGAATTTGATTGACTCGTTCCACTTGACCACTTGACTGCGGATGGAAGGCAGTACTGAAGGAGAGATGAGTTCCCATAGCATTCTGGAAACTTGCCCAAAATCGTGAAGTAAAAAGACTTCCACGGTCCGAGTTAATCTCCAACAGTACACCATGAAGTGATACTATCCGAGAGACATACAAGTCTGCTAGCTGGCTAGCGGTAATACTCTCGCGAACAGGCAGGAAATGAGCTACTTTAGAGAGGCGGTCGATAACGATGAAGATAGCATTATTCCTTTCCTGGACCGAGGAAACCCGGTAATGAAATCCATACCGACTTTGTCCCATTTCCATTCATGAATAGCTAAAGGTTGAAGGGTGCCAGCAGGCCGTTGATGCTCTGCTTTAACTCGACGACAAACGTCGCAGTTAGCAATGAATTGAGCGATTTCTCTCTTCATCCTAGTCCACCAGAATCTTTGACGTAGGTCTTGATACATTTTGGTACTACCGGGCTGAATCATGAGAGGAGATTCATGATCCTCCTTAAGGATCAAACGTCTTAGGTTTCGTACCTTAGGAACCACTAAGCGGTTGCTAAAGAATACGACTCCTTGATCATCAATTGAGAAACATCCCGCGACTCCTTTCTTGATGTTCCTCTTAATACGGGAAATTCCGGGATCAACCTTCTGTGCTTTGATGACCTGATCCATAAGGGTAGGTTTCGCCACCAAGGTGGAAAGGAATCCTCGAGGAACAATGTGAAGGTTAAGCTTACGAAATTCCTCGTGGAGAAGTGGTTGACCTTGTTGTAGCATTAAGTTGTTACAATATGACTTACGACTTAGTGCATCAGCCATGACATTGGCCTTTCCAGGAGTGTAAGTGATTCCTAAGTCGTAGTCGGTGAGCAACTCAACCCAACGTCTTTGCCTGAGATTTAGATCCGGTTGGGTGAAGATATACTTCAAACTTTGGTGATCAGTGAAGATTTCACAGCGATTACCAAGAAGGTAATGTCGCCATGTTTTGAGTGCATGGACTACAGCTGCAAGCTCTAGATCATGAGTAGGATAGTTATCCTCATGTGGACGCAACTGTCGAGATGCGTATGCAATCACTTGACGATCTTGCATGAGAATGCAACCTAGTCCTTGTCGCGAGGCGTCGCAATAGATTATAAAATCCTTGGAAAAGTCTGGTGGTACCAGTACAGGTGCAGATGTCAGGCGTCTTTTCAGTTCCTGAAAACTGGACTCGCACTGTGGGGTCCACTCAAACTTTTTATCTTTCTTGAGGAGTTCAGTTAGAGGTTTGGCAACCTTGGAGAAATTCTCGACGAAGCATCGGAAATAGCTTGCTAAGCCAAGAAAACTCCTAACTTGCTTGACCGATTCGGGAGGAGTCCAATCAAGTACGGCTTGAACTCGCTCGAGATTGACAGCAATACCCTTGCCAGAGATCACATGACCTAGGTAGGTTACTTCTGGCAACCAAAATTCACATTTGGAGAATTTGGCATAAAGGCGGTGCTCTCGGAGTTTCGTCAATACCAGCCTTAAATGCTCGGCATGATCTTCCTTGTTCTTGGAGAAAATGAGTATATCATCGAGGTATACTACGACGAATTTATCCAAATACTCCATGAATATAGAATTCACTAACCGAGAAAAGGTAGCTGGGGAATTGGTTAATCCGAAGGACATGACGGTGTACTCATATTGGCCATAACGAGTAAGGAAAGCCGTTTTAGGAATGTCCCCATTCTTGATTTTGATTTGATGGTAACCCAACCTCAAATCCATCTTAGAGAAGACTGAGGATCCAGCGAGCTGATCATACAGGTCGTTGATCCTGGGGAGCGGATACTTGTTCTTTATGGTGACCAGATTGACGGGTCGGTAATCTACAACCATCCGCTCCGTTCCATCCTTCTTCATGACGAAGAGGACGGGGCAAGCCCAAGGGGAAGAACTAGGACGGATGAAACCTTTTTGCAAGGACTCATCGAGTTGTTTCTTTAGCTCAGCTAATTCTAGTGGTGCCATCTTATAAGGTCTCCTAGAGATTGGGACAGTTCCTGGGATAAGATCTATCACGAACTCGACATCTCTGTCAGGTGGAACTCCTGGCAGTTCTTCTGGAAAAACATCCGGGAAGTCACGGACTACCGGGATATCTTCGAGTTCTGGTAGAGGGCTGGCATTAAGAGAGTAGAGCTGACGTTCAGCCATTCGGGTCAAGACATTGATTATCTTGCCGGATGGGTGTGTAAGTTGAACGGTCCTAGTATAGCAATCAATTATGGCGTAATGGGTTGTCATCCAATCCATACCCAGAATGATGTTTATGTCCGATGACTTGAGAGCGATTAAAGATGCAAGGAAAACAAGTCTATCGACAAGGATTTCATTTCCATGGCTTACCCTAGAGGTTTGCCACTTTGAACCAGGAGTTTGAATAACCATGGAAGTAGGCATGTCACAAAAAGTCATGTTGTGCAATCGAGCATAGCTCTCAGATATGAACGAATGGGATGCTCCAGTATCGAAAAGAACAGATGCCGGATGGCAGTTTACGAGAAGCGTACCAAGGACGACGTTAGGATCCTCATAAGCTTCTTCGGCAGAAACATAGTTGACATGACCACGTGCAGTGGGGATTGGCTTGACATAGTTCACCTTGCCGGTTGGCTTACCACGGCCAACGGGTTTTCCTGGCTGGTTCTGGGGACAATCACGCATGTAGTGTCCTGGTTCTCCACACTTGAAACATGTCACAGTGGTGGTGCGTGGAGCAAAGTTGGAAGGTGGTCCTCCATAGGTCTTGGCAGGTGCAAACTGTTGAGTTGGGCGAGGCGCCTCATAGGATGGCCTCGGTGTGTACTTGGGTGGTAGAGCAGTGTTAGGAACCCACACACGGCGCTTGTGAGAGCCAGAGCCGGATGAGGAACCAAGGTCTCGAGTATGCTTGCGGGTGGCCTCGAAGTCGGTCTGGCCTGTTTCAGCACTGATAGCCTTGTTAACCAACATCTGGAAGGAAGTGCACTCGTGCAGACGTAGATCTCGGCGGAGTTCAGGGCTGAGTCCCTTGCGGAACCTCGCCTGCTTCTTGGCATCGGTGGATACTTCTTCAGGTGCATAGCGTGCCAAGTTGCCAAACTCGCGACTATAGCCATCCACAGTTAGACGACCCTGGGTGAAATTGCAGAATTCCTCCCGCTTGCGATCCATGAGACCTTCCGGAATGTGATGTTCACGGAATGCCTCACTGAACTCAACCCAGGTAGTGATTTGGTCAGCAGGACGCATAGCTTCAAAGTTTTCCCACCAAAGACTGGCAGGGCCCTCAAGATGGTAGGCAGCATAGGTAACCTTATCAGCTTCGGCCACACGGGCAGAGTGTAGCTTGTGGGTAATACTACGTAGCCAGTCATCTGCATCCAGAGGTTCAGTGGAGTGATGGAACTTTGGTGGACACATCTTGATAAAGTCATTGATCGACACCACATCATTCCTCTGACGGAACCCAGTGTTCTGCTCTATGCGTTCCAGCAGACGGTTGGTCTCTCTCTTATTCCGTTCTGCTTCAAGCATAACTTCCGCCAAAGAGGGTGGCTGGGGCAGATTTCCATCTCTAACCCCACTAGCCTCACCCTGCTCCTGAGCAGCAGGAGTGTTGCAAGTGTTGACCATCCTAGGAAAACAAAACAACGGTTTAGACAAGGATGGCAAAAATTTGACATAGAAGTGCAGAATGTAATGGATAACATGGAATGCAAGGATGTTCATCCGTACGACATGGTAATATAGGAACTGCTATATATACACCAGTGATCATACACACCATACATAGTTTAGTACAAGCCAAGGCTAAAGTACAACTACGGTGAAAGACGATACATCCCATTAGAGGCATTCCAAGCTCCTATACATTATTTAACTACACCTCCGGAACTCAGTACACACTAAGTCATATTCCACAAGACGCGCAGGACTATGGAAATACAACTACTACAATACTACTACTACCACGGACTAGCTCAGACATTCGCGTAGTAATCCTCGTAAAGATTACCACCGTAGCCTGGAAGTGGTACAGACGGGTCTTGGAACTCGCGAGCACTCGAAGGCTGTGGACCATAAGGGCATGGGTGTGGTCTCGGTCCCGATGCTGGTGGTAACCGACGCCCACGTGGAGGTGTAATACCCCCAACGTCACGCCAATCCATGCAATCAGGCAGACGAGTCCGCACGGGGTACAAATCCCGCATGTCCAGATATCCGGCGTGCACAGCAGGTGCAAGCCGTGTCAGTGTAGTCCAGTGAGCGGCTCGAGTGTTATACAACTCCATTCGGAGGGCACGGACCTCACGGTCCCTATCCTCCAACATCTGAACAGTGGTCTGAAGCAGTGGCTCTTCATGAGCAGCATCAGTATACAAACCAGTGTAGTAGCCTTCCTCTCCGGGAAGTGAGGCTGGCATGTAACAGAACTCAGTGTTCAGCAACAGGGCATGCCTAGCACGGAGAATGGTCATCATCGAATAAGCGGCATCCTGCACTGCCATCTCGATGGTAATCCCGAGTCCATAAGACCAATGGATGGGATCATTAGCTCCAGGATATGAGGGGTATATCCGGACTGTGCAGAAATACTGACTCTGATTGAAATCCCGGTACTGTTCCTCTACGGTGTATTCAGGATACCAGCGATAACCGGTCTCAGTCATTACACGGACTAGCATGGCCGTGTGACCGGGCACATTAATGCACCGAGTCAAACGAACCACTTGGTGAGGGATGCGGCCAGACATCTGAAACACGAAATAATGCAAAGGCATTAGTGTTTCTGGAAGAAATCGGGCAGCATAACAACTGTAAATGCTCAAACAAAGATTTGAGACATCATACAAATGATAGCATAGCCACTCAACAATTCCATATCAAGGTTCCGGGTTCAACAATCATCATACTCAAAGGATAGAAACTGAACTGAGGCTTGAAACCAACAATCCTAAGAGTCTACGGATTAGTAACACGTGAACCTAGTAAGGATAAGAGGCCTAGTCCTAAATCCCCATAGAAAGAATAGACAGACTCGGATCAGAAGGGCATAAGGTAAAGGAGTAAAAGAGCCTTACGTTCCCTTCCACAATCAATTCCCCTACAAATAACTAAGAATTTTTCTAGACTCAACATCGACCAGTTTGGATTGAGAAACCTACAGGCAGTCCAGCTCTGATGCCAACGCTGTCAGGACCCCGATCCTAGGTCACACCGATCTAGCTGTAACACGTCATATCACTTTGCGGCCTCACGCACGGTAACCCCATGGGTGCCACCTTACCTGGCCCGGGACCGTTTGCGCATTTTGGCACACGTATATGACAGTGTCGCTAGCATCCATATGACAGAGAACCCGGGCCGACATGGCTAGTTATAAACCAAAAGTGGCACTAAATTACAGAGACAGGCATCCATGACCCAGCAACGAACGTATCGGTCATCAATGTATGAACCCAAGTCGTAGCAAGCTACATGGACTTAAAGGAACAACGCGTGACATTTCCCCTAAGGGACAGACACAGGAACGAAGAAGGACATATGCCGGCCAGCCTACGTGTTCCGAGCAGTAGCAAGCTACCAAGGCTCATTGGAATCACTAGGAGGCATTTCCCCGTAAGGTAGGCTACCAAAGGAAAACAACTAGGTGAAAGATCCCACACATACCAAGCATTTCAAACATACACGCAATATGCTCAATATGTGCAAATACAACATTGCATCACAACAGAACTCTACGACTCAAAGTACTTTATTTAAAAGGCTCCAAGAGCCATACATAACATATCCATACAGGTAGGGGTCACATGACCCAACACTCAAGTCATACAGTCATACAAGCACAAGCGGAAGCTACATGTCTGAGTACAGAGAACTTAGAAAATAAAACAGGCTTGGTGTAGCCTGACTATCTACAAGGCCCTTCACAAGCTCCAGATCTCCGTCTGGGTGTCAAGCTACTCGTCGACGTCAACGTCTATGTAGAACCCATCAGCAGGGGCAGGGTTCTCCTCTGCAACAGTTATTAAGCAAACATGAGTACAAAGGTACTCAGCAAGTCTTACCACAGAACCTATCATACATGCAACATTATCAAAGGGGGTAGTGGAGTTCATAGCAGAATGCCAGCTTTGACCTTGGCTAACCTATACTACAACTCTCAACAGATTGCAAGATGTTATTTCGAACACGAGTCCTCTACTCACCACATCAATACACTACCGAGGATCCTCCTCCGTCAACCTACGGAAGGGCCATCCATGGCACTCACACTTATCTTGAGGCTTTTAGTAGTATCCATCAACTTGTCTATGAACTGTAAGAGTAACCAAGTAGTCCGTACCGCGAACAACGACTATTCGAATAGTTTGATAACCCTGCAGGGGTGTACTTCTTCACACACGCTTTCACCACTTATCGCCGTTTACTCGGCGTGTACTCGGCAACCTTCAAGCGGAAGCCCAGCAAGGGTGTCGGCCACGACCTGACTAACTACTCAAGTCTCTCGTCCAGGTTTATCGCCTATTTGGGTTCCATCCGTGGGGAGATCCGGCCGGGGTGTCGCTCACGGCCCCAAACGATGTGTACATGGTTCCCGAGTCACCAAACGGGCAACCGGTACACCGTGCCACGTACCTGTCGCATCACAGCTCACCCCGAGGGTCATCGCTGTGCACGACCTCCTGTAAGCTATAAACACCAGAAACTAGTTGCAACTCCTGGACAGAGATCGAGGGTAATTAATAAGCCGAGAGGTTCCATTGGTTTCGGGCCCAATGCATGGTAGTAACTGCAACTTGAACCACACATACAGATCTCAGGTCCTATGGACGATTCCAATGAAACAACCCACCATGTACTCCTACATGGCCTTTCATCGATACCTTTACCAAGCGTGTTCCACACTTCCTTTTCTTTACCGGAATGATCATTTCACTCTGATCCATCACCCAGATGAACCAAACCAGACACAACTCTAAGCATAGCAGGCAACATAAACAAATAGCATGGTGGATCACACATCACATGGCTCAATCAACTCCTACACATGCTAGTGGGTTTCAACTATTTACTGTGGCAATGACAGGTCATGCAAGGGAATAGGGTTCAACTACCGCAGCAAGTAGCAGTTCACACGTTGTTGCCTTAATGCAGTAAAAGAGAGCAGGAGCGAGAAGATTGGGTTTGTATCGGAATGATAAATGATTGCTTGCCTGACAAAGTGGTTGTCGGGTACTGCTCTTCAACTGGATACGCAGCAGTATCCTCGGGAGCAGGACCTAACACAGAGAATTCCGACGATACAATCATTAACAAACAAATGCAACAATATGATGCATGCTCATGACATGGCAAGATGCATGTGTGTTGGCTAATGCAACTAAAATTAGAAGGGTTTGAGTTTACTTGAATCAAAGATTCAAATTGGAGTTCAAACTATTATTTAAATAAGTGCATTATCATGTTTTTGATGTATACAGCAAGTTAACTTCTTCAAACATGCATGAAACCAGTGCCATTGGAAAGATTGGATTTTTCTGATCATTTTTCATATATAAATCTTTTCCATCTGAGCTATGGTTGATTTTATATGATTTTTAGAAGTTTTGGGTATTTTCTGGAATTTCCTGAATTATTTTTAAACCTAAAATCTCAGAAAATCCTTTACTGCGTCAGCATGACATCATGCTGACGTCAGGCAGTCAACAGGGCCAGTCCAAGTCAAACCTGACCAGTGGGACCCACTGGTCAGTGTCACAGCTAATTAACTAAGTTAATTAGAGTTAAACTAAAACTAATTAGCTGTCAGTGGGGTCTGGGCCCACGGGTCAGTGACTAAACTAATTAACTAATTAAATTAACAGAACTTAATTAAACTAACTAATTAGCAGAGGTGGCCCACACGTCAGTGACCCAGGGGTAGTCAACCCCCTGGTCAAACAGGTCAATCCCGCCGGCGACGTGACGCCGGCGAGGCAGAACGCGGCGGCGTGCTTCGTAAAACGGTTGTGGGGCACGGCTCGAGCTGCGGTTGGGTGCGTTGGAAAGCCCTTGTTGTTGCGCGTCGGATGGTGGTGGTCGCCGGACCTGGGGTGGCCGGAGACGACGGCAACAAGCTCAATGGCGGCGACCGGCGTCGGGCGTGTGTGGAGGTGCGGCTGCTGGGGCCTAGGCGATGCGTGCGTAGCACCTTTCGCATCTACGTGTTGCGGTGAGTGTGATGGACGGGTGCCAGTGACCAAATGGTCACTGGAGCATCACCGGCGGCGAGCACGGCGGCGGTGCGTGCGGGTGAGCTTCGTGCAGTGCGTTCCAGGGCAAAAGAGAGCCAACGGAGAGGGGGATGATGAAGCTAGGCTCACAGCGGTTGCAGAAGGCGCCGAAGCGAGCTTGGGGGTGGTCGGAGCTGAGCTGGACGGCGAGAGGGATCTCCGCGGCCGGAGTTGAGGAAGAAGAGGTCGGGGGCGTCTCCAGGGCGGGCGAGCGCTCGGGGCTCGGCCTGTTCGAAGCAGTCGAGGACGGCGGAGACGATGGACACCAAGGCGGGGCTCAGGAACGACGGTGGGCGCGGCTTCTACGACGGTGCGAGCACGACGGCGTCGGCCATGGCGCGGGGAGAGCGATGGAGAGGAACTGGGGAGAGGTGGAGGTGTCTGCGAGGTCGGGGACGACGTGAACGACCGGTCCAGCCCTCCAGGACGGCGAGGGGAGGAAGCAGGGCGGCGGGCAGCTGCGTGGCGCGCCGTGCGGTCGCCGTCGAGCACCTGCCTGCCTGCCTGGCCGAGCCAAGCAGCTCGCTGGAGCGGCAGCTGGGCTGGGCCGGCAGGTGGGCCGGGTGGGGCGCCAGGTAACTCCTTCTCTCTCTCTTTTTTTCTATTTTCTTTTCTATTTCATTTCTTTTGCAGCTTTGTTCAATTAAATAAAATGCCAAAGCATTTTTATAACTCATAACACTTGTCATACCCACTGTATATAATATGAACAGTAGGAAACATTATAGTTTATGATTATTTGAGCATTTAAAATAATTTATAGCATTTAAATGCCCAAATTCAAATACCATATGATTTAATCCAGAGCCCTTGAGTGTCCTAGAAAATTGTGCACCATTTTTGGCAGAGGTTTAAGACCAAGGCAGAAATGATGAACATTTTTGAAGGGCATTTTGGGTACATTGGAAAATATTTTATCAAACCCTAGTTGTTAGGAGAGGGGTGCTGGGGTTTCTGTTAATCCCATTTCAAGTTTCTTTGAAAGTAGACATGATGCACACTCTAGCTAGGTCCTAATGCAAGTGCTAACTAGGGATGTGACAGTTAGGCAGATGTAGTATGTACCAAAATCAGGATGGTGTGTCATATTCACATGTATAATGTGTAAGCTAAGGAGATGCAATTTAACAAATTAGAAGCCATACAAGCTAGGCACCATATGCAACATGCAACCGGATATCACACTACCATGTTAGAGCAAGCACCTGGGGTTGTGGAGTAGGGTAGATGCGATTTAGAACTTGCGCCGCAGTAGGAGTAGCAGGAGAATCTACAGAGATCATCTGTTTCGGTTGCTCCAGAGGACCACCATCATCATGTGTGTTCTTCCTTTTTGATTTTGCCTTGTCAAGTCAAACCCACAAGAAAAAGGAATGAAATTCCCTCTTCCAAATTCATTGATGCATGATACTAATGAACACAACTTTTATGTAAGGAAACCGCATTGTAGGAGGATGGAATATGTACGAAAAACGCTAAGCAGAAGGCATTTCAAGAAATTAGAAGCAATGCAAGCTAGACGCCATATTAAAGATCCAACCAAAATCACTGTACCAAGTTAAAAGTGTCTCATCATAAGTGGCATTTGAACTAATTAGAGGCAGTACATGCTTGAAATGATATGCAAGATGCAACAAATATCACACTATCAATTTGAAGGTGATTGATGCAGGGTACACAAGAAAAGTAGTTTGATGTAAGAACATGGTTAATAGAAAGATGTGGTATGTACCAAAAACAGGAAGGCATGTCATATTCACAGGTATAATGTGTTAACTAAGCAAATGTAGTTTACACTAATTAGAAGCAATACAAGGTAGAAACCATATGCAACATGCAACCACATATCACACTGCCAAGTAAGAGCAAGCACATGCGATGGTGGTGTAGGGTAAATGTGGTCAGCAACTATAGAGCTATGTTGACTATCTTCATCTAGCCTTGATGTTTCTTGAGAATCATGTGGGGAGGATGACACTGCACTCTTTAAAAGAGTAGCATGTCTCACAGTGACCCACTGGCCTAACTGTCTCGTCATAAGTGATTGATGAGGGATACACAAGAGCATTAGTTTGATGTAAGAACATGGTTAATAGACAGATGTATTATGTATAAAAACAGGAAGACATGTCATTATCAAAGGTATACTCTGTAAAGTAAGCAGATGCAATTTAGCCAAATTGGAAGCAATACAAGCTAGACACCATATGCAACATTCAACCACATATGACAGCGCGAAGTTAAAGCAAGCACCTGTGTCGTGGAATTAACACGGCAGATGTCCGGTTTAGCGGACTTGATGATGGAACCATCGCACGGGTTAGCTTGAAAGGATTCATGGCACACAAAGGACACAAAGGATTTATACTAGTTCGGCCCCTTCGAGAAGGTAAAAGCCTACGTCTAGTTGGTTTGGTATTGCTTGGGCGTCGGTTTACAGGAAGCAGATTCGCTTTGCCTGCGTCTCGACGGATTGATCATTGCTTGTCCTCGAACCGGTACCGGGTCGTCCCTTTATATAGAGGTGACGCCTGGTCCGATTTACAGAGTCCCGAGGCCGGCTCATAATCGTGTCCGCCTCGGTCTCTGCCCTTTCTTTCTTATCTCTCAAGTTACATCTCTTGGCCGTTTACAAACCGTATTTCTATACATGGGCCTTGAAATCTCATGGGCCGTAGTCTCTACTAAAATAGTAAAACCAAGTACAATATAACTAAGCCGGTTTACAATATCCGGTTTATACCTACTAACCATATCCCTGACATTAGGCCCCAGAATGATTTGAACTTGTTCATATCAGTCTTCTGTCTCATATGATTCTCTTCTGTTTTCATCCTTTTTGTAAACCGGCTCTGACGTCATCCTCCGAAATCATTAAAGTCTGACAATGACATCATCTCCGCATTTAACGCTGTGAGCTGTCCCGTAGCGTATTTTAAGGGTTATCCCGAAGATTGAGGCATCACGGGATCTTTATCCGATTTTCTGTCTCCTTGATTCTCGTGCCTCTCGTTTCAGATCTGACCCCTGGCTATAAATACTGCCACGCTCCATTCATTATCCTCTTCTTCCTTCATCTTCCTCCTGAGTCTTCTCTCCATCACCGCCCGAGCTCAAACCGCCGCCGACGACCGCCGGATCTCCAGTCCTCGACCGGCCGCTGCATCAACCTGAGCCCTGACCAGATTATCTCCGCCGCCGATTCTCACTGTCCCTGGTACGTTTATCCTCCTTGCGGTTGATCTGCATCCGCTATTGCTTCGCCTTGTTCTTCCGCCATTAGAGCTTCCGACGGAGCTTCTTCTCTTCGTAGATACGTTTCTCATAGAAATCTTGTGACCCTTAGGCCCTAGTCTGTAGATCTCCCGCTTAGCATCAGATTAGATCTTACCGTCATAACGCTGTATATTTATTCATTCCGCCATTAGAGCTCTCCGCAAGCTTCGTATTGCTCGTTCTTTTGAACCTGTGACTCGTAGTAGCCGTACCTTTCGATCTTCTTCCATTTTTATTCTGCTTCAGATGCGTCGAATCTTTATTGCACCTGTCTGACATGTAAATTCGTCCTTTTGGTATGAAGTCTGCGTAGCTTTCCCCCTTAGCCATTATTACTCCGCCGTATATTAGTTTCTTTTCCTCAGCATACTCAGATCTTTCCTCCTTAGTAGTTATTTAGAAACCTGTTTTTCTCCTCGGTAGATTCGATAAGTATGTTCCGGTTTGAATTGTCATGCCATAAACCGGAAATGATATAAACTGATGCAACGATTTAAACTGTTCCTCTTCAACTGCCATTTAAACCGGAAATGATATAACTTGTTTTATGATTGCCGGTTTAACCTTGCCAGCTAGTTCTCTGTTTCAACCATTGTATAATATGAATAGATCCCGGATCATTGTACGTTCATAATCCGTCTCTGTACTTTATCTTCTTCAGCACTTTGTTCAAATGGCTAAGCAGTATGTTTCGTGCGATTGGGTCCGTTCTGTCGTGACTGAGGAAGACTTAGTCAAGCTGTCGAGCATCGGTACCTTAGGCCCTCGGGCTGAGCTAAAATGGCGTGCTCCGGGTAATGAGTGCCCTCCTACTCCTAGATCCGGGGAAGTCATCGTATTTCTAGACCATATCTCCAGAGGCTTCTCTCCCCCCGGTTCAAGATTTTTCCGGGATGTTCTTGCCACCTTCCAGCTGCATCCACAGGACATCGGACCAAATTCTGTTTCCAATATTTGCGATTTCCAAGTATTTTCTGAAGTGTATCTGCAAGAGGAGCCTTCAGTTGATTTATTCCGGGATTTCTTTCACGCAAACCGGCGTACTGAGTTCACCAGCGGGCCTCACCAAGAGCTTGGTGGGATTAGCATTCAGAAAAGGAGGGATGTAGTTTTTCCTCACGCCTCCTTACACACTCACCCTAAGGACTGGAACAAGTACTGGTTTTATTGTGTAGACACCTCTCCTGAAGGTGAAAATCCTTTACCGGGTTATCGTGAAACTCGTATCCCGGCGAATCACCCCTTGCCTCAACGTTTAAGTGCTGCTGAACGGATCCAGTTTTCACCACAGCTCTCCAAGCTGAGAGCTTTCATGGCAAATGGTCTGATTGGCACTGATTTCCTTCGCTGCTGGCTATCTTGGAGCATCCTTCCCTTAAGCCGGCGCCCTAAGCTGATGTGTAAGTACTCCGGTAAACCGGATGATCCTCAGAGGTTCACTAAGGATAAGCTTTCTGAATCAGAAGTAGTGGAGTCAGCCAAGAAGATTGTCAATCCTGCCTTAACAGATTGCTCTAAAGTTGGCTTGGCCCCATACTTTAAGAAGAATAAGCTGCCTGAAGTAAGTTTGTCTTTAGCTTGTACTTTATAAACCGTCCCCTTTGAACCGTCTTTCACTTGCCTTTGCTTTTTTCATTTAGGCTGATGACCCCTTCTGGAGGAGAAAACCTCAGGAAAAAACTGTAAAGCAGGCTCGCCGGAAAACCCCTGCAAACAAGAAAAGGAAAGCAGCCGTTGATGCCGGTTCTCCTTCTGAGGATGATGATCCGGACTCCGAGGTATGCCTCACTCCGGTTTAAGTTTCGCTTTCATATACTTGTACTCATATCTAATGATACTTTTTCACAGGAACCGCTTGAAGGTGATAACCCGGCTGAGATTGAGGTAACCCTTATTTCTTCTGATTCAGAACCTCCTCCTCCAAAAAGCCGTCGGACTGTCAGAAAATATCAATTTTCTCACCCTTATGCTAAGTTGGATCCTAATTTTACTTTGAAGAAGCAACAGCACGAAGCTTTGCGCCGGACCACTCGCCATAGTGGCTTGGCAGTGGAGTCCTCTGGAATCTCATTAACTCCGGTTCGAAAGCGCCGTGCTGAGGTGATACTCTCTCCGACCCTTCTTCATCCCAAGGCCGGACTTATCCGAAAACCACTTAAACCGTCTGATCCTGACTATCAGGAAACTCCACTGTCTTCTTCTGGCGAATCAACCGCTACACAGCTTCCTCCTTTGAAGACCGTCCCGGGGTAATTCTCTTCACCTCTTCCGGTTTATGACACCCCCTTCCTTTATAATGCTAACTTATTTTGCTTGTTTTTCCAGCAAACCGAAACCTAGTAAAAGAGCCAATGCGAATAAGCCTGTTGCTGATCCTTCTGCTGATGAACCGGTGATTGATCCGTCTACAGCCGTTCCTCCTGAAGGTACTCCTGCCGCTCCGGTTGACGAACCTGCTCTTGAAACTCCTGCCGCTGAAGATGTCCAAGACCCACCAAGTCCGGCCCGGGTTAATTCTCCTCAAGTTAACCCGGCGTCTCCTGATCCGGCTCAAGTTGAAATTACTCCTCCCAATGCACCCACTTCCCCTGATGTCGTGGTTACTGGCACTGCTTATGTTGCGCCAGCAGAACCCACCGTTTTAGCAAAACATACAGCTAAAGCGGAAAAAATAACTCAGGAAAAGGGGAAATGGAGTACTGATATATCCAGTCTTTCGAGTATGAGTGCTCAAGATATCTATTCCGGATATTTGAACCGGCTCCACAGCAGTCGGGATTATGAAGCCAGCCTAGTAAACCTGATGAGAGAAAAATATGAAGTAAGTTTTCCTCTTCTGACTTTGCCTTTTTTGACGCATCTTTATCTTATAGCAGCCCCCAAGTTCCGGTTTATCTGCTTTATTGAAGGTAATCCGGAACTTTGTAGTTTTGAACTGCTGATCCATACATTAGCCCCCAAGTGTCAAGTAGATAACTTGGTTATGTAGTTGATACTTGTAATTTCGAAATTGTCTCTGATACATTGCTTCAACTGCCATTAGCCCCCAAGTGTCAAGTAGACAACTTGGTTGTGTGCTTGAGACTTGTAATTTCTAACCTTGCTTTTGAACTTTTGTCTACAGGCTGAGCTGAACCGGAATGCTCTGGAAATCAGTGAGCTTCGAAGCCGGCTTATAGAGACTGAGTCAGCCGCTTCAAAGGCGCAGAAAGAACTCCAAGTGAGTTTAAAGACTGCTGAAGACTTGAAAAGGTTCTTTGACGAGGAGCGGACTACTTTTGAAGTCCAGAAAAAAGATCTTGAGAAACGTGTTCAGGATGCCGAAGGAGCACTTAACCCGGTTACTGAAGAATTGACCGGGTTAAAGCGCCAAATTGACTTGATGACTTCTGCTATCTTTGGTAAGCATAGCCTGAACTCCTGTCTTTTATCTTTGCAACCTGTGACCTACGCCGGTTTAACTTTCATTGTTGTATGTAGGACGCCGTGTCTCCCATCTTGGGGATGATGTACGGAAGAAGCTGAAGGCCTGCTATACCTTGGTTGAACAATTATACTCTGGAGCACAAAGGATTATCAGCGCCACTTCCTTTGGTAAACCGGCTCCTTCAACTATCAAAGATACTTTGAATAGTTTGTCCATTCTGCCGACTCGTCTTGAAGAGGTGAAGAAATCGGCTGCTCGAGGAGGTGCTCTTCTGGCCCTTACGAGGGCTAAAGCTTGGGTCCCGGATATTGATCCGGAAGAAGTATTAACCGGATTTCCTGATACCAAGGAGGACGGTTCAACGTTTGATGAAAAGGATCTGTATGCTCTGACAAAGGAAATGCGTCCCCTCGCTAGCAAGATCGCGGTGGAATCTGACTTGTCTCGATATCATCCAGCATATAACCTGCAGAACGAGCGGGTGGATCGACCGGTTTACGATATTGTAAACTTAACTCCGCCGGTTCGTCCTCACACCTTTGCTCCTGATATTGATCCTGCTGAGCTGATCAACGATGAAGTATATTTCCGTGCCTTGGCCAAGATTGATTGGCGTGCACCAGATTTCCCGTCGCTTCACGAGGAGGAAGATGTTCCGGAACAAGACGGTGGCCAACCATCTCAGCGAGGAGAAGCACAATCTTAAATGCTACTGTTGTAATCATGATTGTTATTCCGTAAACAATGCTTCCAACTATTTGGCTTTTTATGCCTTGTAATAGGTTTAGCTAAAACTTAATGTGCTGTGATCCGATATTTGGTCTTTATGAAGTATTCGCTCGTTGACTTGTTGATTGATACGGATGCCTTGCTCTGTTTATAAAAAAGATCGAAATTATGTCCTAGTGGCTTACCACTGGACGGATTAACTTGTTCTCTTGATATATCTAATAAGCATATCTTAAAAAAATAACTGTGATACCTGAAGTGTATGTAGCCAAAATACCTTAAACCGGTCAGGATGTTAAAATCACCTTACTCAGTCTTCATCAACTCTAATAAACCCTTTGAAACTCTTCGGTTCATCTTGTCGATAAATCTTACCCATCTTGGTTCAGAAATTTGTAACTTGTACCTGATCGTGTACTGCCAACTTGTCGGCTCATCATGAAGTCGATCCGGGTTATGATGAACGCCGGTTTAAGTCTCGCTGGTGTTCATGACCCAGACTGATAACATTATAGATAGGTGGTCAACTTCTGGAGCTGTTCCACTCGGTTTAAAAGGTTTATGGAACACAAAAAACATCAAACAACACATAATTCTTGTAAATCAAACCATGTAGTCGAGGCTTTTTCAAAGAGCTGCCAGGCTCAAAACAAAGTTCGGCCAATCAATGGGACGTGGGCAAACCGAATGTCCCAAGGAGCCTAGCCAATCACTGAACGTGAGCGTATCAACTGTTCAGAGGGCTGATAAAACTATAAACATAGCCATCATTGGGACGTGGGCAAACCGGACTGTCCCAAGGGGCCTAGCCATTCATTGAACGTGAGCGTATCAACTGTTCAAGGGGCCGATAACACTGTAAACATAGCCAATCATTGGGACGTGGGCAAACCGGACTGTCCCAAGGGGCCTAGCCAATCATTGAACGTGAGCGTATCAACTGTTCAAGGGGCCGATAATCGTAACATA
>LR738712.1:142169829-142202340 GCA_902687465.1 Secale cereale | reverse complement strand
GGACTGTCCCCAGGGGCCGGGTCATCCCTGAACGTGAGCGTATCGACTGTTCAGGGAGCCCAAGGAATCACAACATAGCCAATCAATGGGACGTGGGCAAACCGGACTGTCCCAAGGGGCCGGGTCATCCCTGAACGTGAGCGTATCGACTGTTCAGGGAGCCCAAAGAATCATAACATAGCCAATCATGGGGACGTGGGCAAACCGGACTGTCCCCAGGGGCCGGGTCATCCCTGAACGTGAGCGTATCGACTGTTCAGGGAGCCCAAAGAATCATAACATAGCCAATCATGGGGACGTGGGCAAACCGGACTGTCCCCAGGGGCCGGGTCATCCCTGAACGTGAGCGTATTGACTGTTCAGGGAGCCCAAAGAATCACAACATAGCCAATCAATGGGACGTGGGCAAACCGGACTGTCCCAAGGGGCTGCTGATGTTCCCTCTGACTCTGCAGGTATTTTCTCTTTTATGGGGTTTTTCTCTTCTTGAACCGGATATAATCTCTTGTTCCCGAGAGTTCTACTGCTCCTTCACATACCCTGCAAAGATTAGTTTCTAAAACCAGCAAATATTATAATTTGATCCTTGATAGCAAACTGATATGATTATTTGCCGCAAAATTTATATATATGGAAAGAAGGCTGAGCCCCCGGTTTACCGAGGGTGCCGGTTTATTCATTATTCATAATATATACATAGGATACATTGGAGCCCATGGCTCAAGTGTAGTATGGCCGTAGATGAGCAATGTTCCACGGCCTTTTCGTCTCCTCCTCTGATGTCCGTGAATCCTTGTGTTCTCGAATGTCCACCAAATAATATGACCCGTTGTGTAAATTCTTGCTAACCACAAAGGGCCCTTCCCATGGCGGGGATAGCTTGTGCATATCTGTTTGATCTTGGATAAGCCGAAGTACCAAGTCACCCTCCTGGAATGTCCTGGTTCTAATCCGGCGGCTGTGATATCTGCGCAGATCTTGCTGATAAATCGCCGACCGTGCTGCAGCTATATCACGCTCTTCATCCAACCGATCCAAACCGTCTTGTCTTGACTCCTCATTAATGGCTTCTATATAGGCCGCTACCCTCGGTGAATCATGGCGTATGTCACTTGGAAGAACTGCTTCTGCGCCGTAAACCATGAAAAAAGGTGTATAACCTGTAGACCGGTTGGGTGTAGTGTTAATGCTCCAAAGGACAGACGGTAATTCTTCAACCCAACACCCTGGGGTTCTCTGCAAAGGTGTCATAAGCCGGGGTTTGACTCCTCGCAAAATCTCCTGATTTGCCCTTTCTGCCTGACCATTGGATTGGGGGTGAGCCACAGAAGACACGTCCAAACGAATATGCTCTCGTTGACAGAATTCTTCCATCTCACCCTGAGATAAGTTGGTGCCATTATCTGTGATGATGCTGTGCGGAAAACCAAACCGGAATATTACTTTTTTGATGAACTTAACTGCTGTTGCCGCATCACACTTGCTTATAGGCTCCGCTTCAATCCACTTCGTAAACTTGTCTACTGCTATTAGTAGATGAGTTTTCTGATCTTGGGATCTCTTGAAAGGACCAACCATGTCAAGCCCCCAAGTCGCAAAAGGCCAAGTTATTGGTATCATCCGGAGTTCCTGTGCCGGAACAAGTGCACGTCTTGAGAACTTCTGACAAGCGTCACACTTGCGGACCAGGTCTGCCGCATCTGCATGTGCGGTTAACCAATAAAAGCCATGTCGGAAAGCTTTAGCCACTAAAGATTTTGATCCGGCATGATGACCACAATCCCCTTCATGAATCTCCCTTAGAATCTCACAACCTTCCTCAGCTGAAACACACCGTTGAAATACTCCAGAAGTGCTACGATGGTGCAGCTCCCCGTTGGCAATTGTCATAGATTTGGAACGCCGGATTATCTGCCGTGCTTCACCTTCGTCCTCTGGTAACTCCCCTCGGCTTAAATATGCCAAATAGGGTAGCGTCCAATCCGGAATAACATGGGTTGCTGCAACCAACTGTGCCTCTGGATCCGGAACAGCTAGGTCGTTCTCTGAAGGTACTTGAACCGAAGGATTGTGCAATTCATCCAAAAAGGTGTTTGGTGGTACCGGTTTACGTTGCGACCCTAGCCGGCTTAAAGCGTCGGCTGCTTCGTTCTTCCGCCGGTCTATATGCTCCACCTGATATCCTTTGAAATGTCCTACGACCGCTTCAACCTCTCGTCGATAAGCCGCCATGAGGGGATCCCTTGAATCCCACTTGCCCGAAACTTGCTGTGCCACTAGGTCTGAATCGCCCAGGCACTTAACCCGGCTCAAATTCATCTCTTTTGCTAATCGCAAACCATGAAGCAGCGCCTCATACTCCGCTGCATTATTAGTACAAGGAAATAATAACCGGAGTACATAACAAAATTTATCACCTCTGGGGGAAGTTAAGACAACTCCAGCCCCCGAGCCCTCCAACTGCTTTGAACCGTCGAAGTGAATCGTCCAATAAGTAAGATCCGGCTTCTCCTCAGAAGTCTGTATTTCCGTCCAGTCATTGATGAAGTCGATCAATGCCTGAGATTTTATAGCAGTACGTGGTACATACTTCAACTCATGCGGACTGAGCTCAATGGCCCACTTGGCTATTCTGCCTGTAGCTTCTCTATTCTGGATTATGTCTCCCAACGGAGCTGAACTAACCACAGTTATTGGATGTCCTTGGAAATAATGCTTCAGTTTCCGGTTTGCCATGAACACCCCATATACCAATTTCTGCCAATGAGGGTATCTTTGTTTAGATTCGATGAGTACTTCACTCACATAGTAAACCGGGCGCTGAACCGGATGTTCCTTCCCTGCTTCCTTGCGCTCAACCACGATCGCAACGCTGACTGCTCGTGTGTTTGCAGCAACATATAACAGCAAAGGCTCCTTATCGATAGGAGCAGCTAAAACCGCCGGTTTCGCTAATTGCTGTTTCAGATTCTCAAACGCTGTATTCGCCTCATCACTCCAAATGAACCGGTCCGTTTTCTTCAACATTTGATAAAGCGGGATCGCCTTTTCACCTAAGCGACTGATAAACCGGCTCAGTGCCGTGATCCGACCAGCTATGCGCTGAACATCATTGATGCAAACCGGTTTTGTCAAAGATGTGATGGCCTTGATCTTCTCCGGGTTGGCTTCTATTCCCCTGATCGAGACCAGGAATCCCAAAAGCTTACCAGCCGGGACACCAAAGGCACATTTCTCCGGATTAAGCATCATCCTGTAAGCCCTAAGATTGTCAAAGGTTTCTCTGAGATCTTCTATCATTGTTCTTTCCTCCTTTGATTTAACCACGATGTCATCCACATAAGCATGTACATTCCTTCCTATCTGCCCCTTCAAACAATTCTGAACGCAACGCTGATAAGTTGCCTGTGCACACTTGAGCCCAAAGGGCATAGATACATAGCAAAAAGCACCAAAAGGAGTTATGAAAGCTGTCTTCTCTTGATCTTCAACTGCCATCTTGATCTGGTGATAACCTGAATACGCATCCAGAAAACTCAGCCGTTCACACCCTGCTGTGGCATCAATAATCTGATCAATGCGAGGTAGAGCAAAAGGATCAGTCGGGCAAGCTTTATTGAGGTCTGTGTAGTCCACACACATTCTCCACTTCCCATTCTTTTTTAGAACCAGCACCGGATTAGCCAACCATTCCGGATGAAAAACTTCCACTATGAACCCTGCCGCCAAAAGCCTGGCCACTTCTTCTCCTATAGCTTTGTGTCTTTCTTCATTAAAGCGGCGCAGATACTGCTTTACCGGTTTAAACTTCGGATCAATATTCAACTTGTGCTCAGCGAGTTCCCTCGGTATACCTGGCATGTCAGAAGGTTTCCATGCAAAGATATCCCGGTTCTCACGGATGAACTCGATGAGCGCGCTTTCCTATTTAGGATCCAGGTTAGCACTGATGGTGAATTGCTTACACGAATCTCCAGGCACAAAATCAACCTGCTTAGTCTCTTCCGCTGATTTGAACTTCATAGCCGGATCATGCTCGGTAGTTGGCTTCTTCAGCGGGGTCATATCTGCCGGATCAACATTATCCTTATAAAATTTTAACTCTTCCGTGGCACATACTACTTCTGCATAAGCTGCATCACCTTCCTCACATTCCACTGCCATCTTACGACTGCCATGCACCGTAATCGTGCCTTTATGACCCGGCATTTTAAGCTGCAGATAAACATAACATGGCCTAGCCATAAATTTAGCATAAACCGTCCTTCCAAACAAAGCATGATACGGACTTTTAATTTTGACAACTTCAAAGGTGATCATCTCCGATCTGGAATCACGCTCATCCCCAAAGGTAACTTCTAAGTCAATCCTACCAACTGGATAAGCTGACTTACCTGGGACCACCCCGTGAAACACTGTATTTGATGTCCTTAGCTTTTTATCTGTCAGACCCATACGACGAAAGGTCTCGTAATATAATATATTGATACTGCTACCTCCATCCATGAGGACTTTAGTAAACTTGTATCCTCCCACCTGAGGTGCCACTACCAAGGCTAAATGTCCCGGATTATCTATCCGTAACGGGTGGTCCTCTCTGCTCCATACAATGGGCTGCTCTGACCATCGTAGAAACTGTGGCGTCGCCGGTTCTACCGCATTAACAGCCCGCTTTAAAACCTTCTGGTCTCTCTTACATAAACTCGTGGTGAAAACATGATATTTACCGCTGCTCAACTCCTTCGGATTACTCTGGAATCCGGATTGCTGCTGTTGCTGCGGACGCTGTTGCTGCTGGTTTCCTTGGTTATTGTAACTCCCTTGACCCTGCTGCTGATTATTCTGATTGTTGTAGCCACCTTGATGATGCGATTGATTTCCCTGACCATGATAACCACCTTGATGATGTGATTGGTTTCCCTGACCATTGTAACCACCTTGATGATGTGATTGATTTCCCTGACCATTGTAGTTCCCTTGACTACTTTGGCCGCCTGGCCGGGATTGATAACCGCCGTTGTTCCCTTGATAGCCGCCGTTGCCCCTATATCCTGATCCGGAGTTGTTTCCTTGATAACCCGGACCATAAAATCCGGGCCCTGAACCACCGTTCGGGGGCCGGTTAGGAGGATTAAAACGGCCGTTCCCTAGTTTCATAAAGGACAGGCATTCTCTTATAGAATGTCTTGCAATCCTCCCTCTTCCACTATGCTTCAGACAGGGTTGATCCAAATCCTGCTCCCAACCCGAGTTTCCTCCACAGGTTTGGAGAGTGGAACCCTGTTGATTAACCTGAAGACCGCCTTGAGCCTGCGTATTAGCAACAAAATCGGAGCTATTTTCTGCCTTCCGTTTGCCCAAAAGGCTTGAAGCAACCGGATTAACCGGCGCCGGTTTACCAGATTTGCTGGCCTTCCCCGTTTTATCTCCTTCTGACTCCGGATACTTGGTATTATCTGAGTCTCCGTACTTCACCAGGGCGCTCATCAAAGTCCCCATGTCATTGCACTCCCGTTTGAGCCGTCCGAGTTTTAATTTCAAAGATTCGAACCGGCAATTGTTCTCCAATGTTACAATTGCTGTGCTTGGGTTAATGCCATTTGAGGAGTGCAAGATCTCTGCCACTCTGCGTACCCAAGCTGCTGTAGACTCCTGCTCTCCTTGCACACATCCTGCTAAATCTATCACCGACATCGGTTGCTTGCATGTATCTTTGAAGTTTTTGATGAACTGACTGCGCAGCTCCCCCCATGATCCGATAGAATTCGGAGGCAGTGCCTTTAGCCAAGTCCGGGCCGTGCCCTCCAGCATCATAGTAAAATATTTGGCACACGCCGATTCATCCACGTCCAGCATCTCCATGGCCATCTCGTAACTCTCCACCCAAGCTTCGGGCGGTAAATCGGCTGTATAATTAGGCACCTTGCGAGGTCCTTTGAAATCCTTGGGCAACTTAACGCTCCGCAGGGCGGGGACGAGGCATTGTATTCCAAACCCGCTCGCTGTAGCTCCTGTCCCTGTAGTGGCTGTGTGAACCGGCGTCGACTGACGAATTTCCTCCCTGGCCTCCGATCTAGGCCGATTTAGGTTCGGGGCTGGCATCTCCGCCCTTGCCGGATTATCTTGCCTGTGCTGATGTCTCCTACGTTCACTGCTAGACACTTCGGGCTCCTCCCAATGTCTAGAATAACTTCGGTTGGGACGTGGTGTTGAATGTAACCTTTCCCTGCTATGAGAGTACGCTTGCTGCTGTATTAACACCGTATTAAGCAGCTTCTGGGCCCTGCGCGCCTCTATTGCCACCGGGGATGCTTCTTCTGCAGGTAAAGCGGCCAACCGTGCTGCCGCTGCAGCAATATTATCCAAAGGGTTTGAGTAGTGTCCCGGAGGGACAGGAACATAAGGCACCGATGTAATCCGACGCTCCCGTTCTGCGGCGGGCTGCTGAACCGGCTCCTCCCGAGCCGGTGGGCTTCTCCGGTTTAAGGCCGGATTATTACTGGCCCCGGCCCCAGGTGTTTTGAACAAATTCGTGGATTTGTAACCCGGCGGCAGGCGGGATCGATATTTTCGCCCCCTTACTGCTTCCACAGAAGCCTGCTCCATCCTCAAGTGAAAGGCTTGATCATCCAACTCTGCTTGTCTTATGGCTAACATCTCCCCTTCTGCCTTTAAATCCTCCTTTAACTGATCGATCCGGGCTTTCAACTGAAGAAGCGTTGCATCATGTTGCGCCTTGTCTGCTGGAGCTACGACCTCCACTGCCTTAGCTGTGAACTCCTCGATCAAGGTGGATAGAACTTCAGTAAGGGAGGGATTTGAACCGCGTCCCCCTGCACCAGCCTCTGCTGTGGTTCCATTCGTCAGGGGTTGTGAACCGGCCATGAAGACCGCCACCCGGTTTGGCGGGCCGAAGGGGTCCGGAATACTGTTTCCATTGGACTCGCCCTCAGACCGGCCGTCCCGCAACTGATACAGAGATTCAGTTTCCCCGGATGAAGACTCGTCATCTGAATAGACGATGGTTGCACCGTCCGATTCCGATCCGTCCTCGGCTCGGCCTCCATGAATCGCTCCAACGAACACATGCTTCATGGCAGGCTGAATCTGGGCCGATGTTGCACGCTGAGCCGGCTCGATGATGTTGGGGAAGGTGTCCGGCTCAGGTCCCGGTTCTCCGATTTTGCCGATGAAGACTTGGATGCTGCCGAAGGGGACCCGGTACCCGTATTCGATCGAATCGGCCTCCGGTCCCCAACCCGCGTCGTCGATGTAGATCCGGCCGCGATGACTCTTGGTCATCCGGCCGACTGCGTAACCCTTCAACCCTTCGAAGCCGCCTTTCAAGAACTCAAAACCATCATGCGCAGGCCCCACGGTGGGCGCCAACTGTCGTGGAATTAACACGACAGATGTCCGGTTTAGCGGACTTGATGATGGAACCATCGCACGGGTTAGCTTGAAAGGATTCATGGCACACAAAGGAAACAAAGGATTTATACTAGTTCGGCCCCTTCGAGAAGGTAAAAGCCTACGTCTAGTTGGTTTGGTATTGCTTGGGCGTCGGTTTACAGGAAGCAGATTCGCTTTGCCTGCGTCTCGACGGATTGATCGTTGCTTGTCCTCGAACCGGTACCGGGTCGTCCCTTTATATAGAGGTGACGCCTGGTCCGATTTACAGAGTCCCGAGGCCGGCTCATAATCGTGTCCGCCTCGGTCTCTGCCCTTTCTTTCTTATCTCTCAAGTTACATCTCTTGGCCGTTTACAAACCGTATTTCTATACATGGGTCTTGAAATCTCATGGGCCGTAGTCTCTACTAAAATAGTAAAACCAAGTACAATATAACTAAGCCGGTTTACAATATCCGGTTTATACCTACTAACCATATCCCTGACAACCTAGGAGTTGGTTCATGGCGAACGAGATCATCATCTACAGAGCTATGTTTACTGTCTCCATCTACTGACACTACACCCTTTAGAACGCTGAAATGCTTATTGCTTATCCTTAAATTATACTAGAGTGACTTCTGTCTTTTCTTTTGTGTATTTATCAATAGAGTGTCAGAGTCTGAAATACCCATGCGTAAAAAACAATAGTGTGAGTATGGGTGAAGTGTGTGCACAAGTAGTACACTGTAAAAGTAGCATATAGCAAGTGTGTGAGAAATAAATGACGGGAGACATATTATAGCTCGCCAACATGTATTGCACATGAAATTATATTATAGGATTTTGAAATATGAGCACAGGGCATGTACTCCTCCAGCACACCACAAGATGTGGTCCTATGTAAATAACAGTCAAATGAAAACAAATAGGTCAGTCCATTTTTTCTGCACCGTCCGATGTACAAAGAACGGGAAGATGGCCTTCATCTACCTCCAGCCAGTCAGTGTTGACGATCTTCCTCGAAACGCCAGCGACCACTAGCCATGTCCCCTGCCTCCTCCCTCCCCTCGACCGCATCGCACCGCTGTGCTTGTCACCGCCCCCCGGCCATCCCTTCAAGCCCCGCCGACCTCCAGATCGGGCGCAAGCAGCTCCTGCGCCCCACAACCCTATGATAGACACCGATGCGACGGTTCCCCGACGAACAAGCAGACTAGGTGCTCCGCGCACCTAAGCAGATGCTTCTTCTTTTAATTGTAAATCAACTGACCCTGAATTGAAATCCAGGCGGGCGACTGACCTCTGGCTAAGGTGAAATAGTAAATGGGAGGAAACCTTGTGCATTTAGTATCACGAAGAAGGTGCAGTAAGAAGCACTCAACTAGTTTCTTTCATGGGATGAATATGATGTGTGAGCAGAGACGTAGGATTTGCACGTATAAGGGAAGAGGAGTACCTCTTTCTGCTTGCATTGTTGTGTCATCCTTCTGTTTTTCCAACGATCTTCTTGTAGTTCACTGGAAATGAGAAGTTGTGGAGGACGGTGGAGCCTTGGATGAACCCATGGCCAAGTTGTTGAGTGTGGTGCGATGGCCATCTGTCGGCGGCGAGGAACTAGATCCGAGGCGGCGAACGACGGCGTAGCAGGGACAGCTCTGGTGCGGTGGATGGTTGCGACAGTGGAGCAACAGCGGCAAGGCGCAGGACGGCATGGTTGAAGTGGTTCTGGTACGGCGCACGTCGATGTCGGTGTCGTGGAGGCAGCTCTGCCTCGGCTTTAGCTGCTAAGTCCTTGAGGGTGTTGTGGTTGCGGTTGCGTTGGACGACGACGTCAGGGTACCGGCTCCGGTGTGATGGTGGAGGGCGGCGGTGGATTGGGTGCAATGGGGTGGAGGACGGAGGAGGCTGGGGTTTCGCGGCTTGTGGAGAGGGCATTTTGGCGCCCATGAAGTATGAATGGGGAAACAGAGGGAGGGGGAACTAAGGGGGAACAATGTTTCGGTTTGGGACGCGCTTGGGGAAGTTACAAACTTTGCCCCCATCTAAAATTTCAGACATATTGTGGGTCAGGGTAGGACAGTAATCTCACGTGTCCCAAATAGTGGGCGGGGTAGATTTCGGCCGAGCGCATGGGTGTTTAGGCGCCCACGGTGTTTGAATGCTTCTCGAAGGCGGTTGAGACTGGCATCTTGGTGAAGTTACAAACCTACCCCGGTTTAGACCTTTGGACATCGGGCCGATAGGCTACAAGGGTCAGAGTCAGGACAGTAATTTCCTACCACCAAACATTAGTCTCACGCGGTTTCGGGCGACCAGAGGCTTATTTCGCGCATCATTCAATATTTGGGAGCAAAAGCATTAATGTTTACAGTTCTCTTGAATTGAACTTTAAGGATTTGTCAAACTTCACAAATCTTGACTCTTGAATATCCTAAATCTACGATTGTTTTGGAATGGAGGGGGTGCATTTGAATATACATTGTACACGAGTATATATTAAAAAAGATGCAACTTACCTCAATTAATGCATGGTTCCAGATATAATCTCCTTGGTTGCAAAAAAATAGGAAGACATGACAAAGAATATATAGCATGTTCAAATGCACAACAAAGATTGATGCCCCCTTTTAGATCTGATTTACAAATGCCATTGTCTCGAATTCAAATAAATGAATGCACTTCCTATGAATTCGAATATTGGAAACCACCTTTATGTTGAATTCAACTTGTATTCTATTTTGTAGCTAGCAACTTGGAATGTATTCAAGTATGTGGCAAATGTATAAAGTGCTTGACACTAACAACATGGAGTGCACTACTTAATGTTTATATATTTTATGAATTGCAAAAGCCATGCATTGTCTGGATTTCAAATCACTCTCACTCTATGGATCGATAATATGAAATAAACCCATACACATGCTCGAATTCAATAGAGTATGGGTGTGTGATAGACCAATGTGTGTTCATACGCAAAATGTAAAATTCATGATCTCATCCAAAAAAATAATGCCATCTATATTTTAATTTAATGCGTAGAACCGCATTTTATGCGTAAATGCACTATGCCTCGGCCTGTTGTCACACACGCACTATATCTCTCTCTATCAGACGTATAAGTGCACACACTTTATATACATCGGCATTTCTCTCTCACACATGCTCACACTCTATCCCGGGGTGTCTCATGCACACACTCTCTATATATCTCCCTCTCTCTTTCTTACTACCATGTACCACTCTTTTCACTAATCTCTCAAATGCATATATACACATGCATGGTCTCTACTGGCCCTCTATAGGCACATAAATGTGCCTACGTGTCTCCCGCACGCACATTATCTTTAGGCCTCTCTTGCACACATTGCCCCCCACCTCTCTCTTACTAGTTGACAGATATGATTCAATCAGACCGTTCAGTAAGATATCCTTGACTGTTAGGCTGGATGGTAATACGAGGCGGAGTTTTACCCAAGTCTGGGCCCTTGCAGTTAAGGAAAAAAACCTACTCATGGAGTCATGGTACTATATATTTTGTGTTAGGGGTGTGTACAAAGTACACGTGAATACCAGGCATCGTGCATGTGTCTATACTATCAACCAACTAGCCCCCGGGCTTAATTTTATAACATACTCGGGCCCTAGGGTTACAAATCTAACATAGTTGGCTTATCATCAGTGGGGATAGAGTCCTCCACGACTCTGGTACCTTCGTTATGTACGCCGAGTCCTCCACATGGATCTTCGTATAATGCATCTCGGTCCAACCTATGTGGCGCAGGATGGAACCGACCCATGAGTCCTCACGTCGACCCACCACAACAAGAAATGATGTGCACACCACACCCCACACACAATCGGCCACTAAGAAAATAAGCATATACAATAGTACAAAGTTATACATGAAAGTTAATTGCATGGTGCATTCAATAATATTTGTTCCACATTGTCAATGTTTATATTTTCTCCTAAAATATTAGTCACGGGAAAGAGAAACGAAGGGCATATCTCTCTTTGTCTCCAGCGCACACCCCCCCTCTCTACACCACACTCACATATGCACACAATCTATCTCTTGGCCCTCCAAAAGTATGCTCCTAGCACATTCACGCGTGTCGGTCACTATATTTCAAGAGAAAGCACTATACAGTCACTGGACTTCAGAATATGCTCATTACGGTCACCGTATACATTCTCGTGGTGATCATACGATATCTAGCTCACCATACGTCTCCCTATTTTGTTGATGACCCTGACGGACATTGTATTTGATGCATGCTTTGTGTTTTGTTGACGACACTTATAGTCATTGTATTTGAAGCAAAAGCACAATATTGTCACTGGACTTCAGAATAAGCTCATTACGGTCACCATATACATTTTGTGGTGCTAACCAACAACGGCGGAGCTATGTGTGTTTTGGGGGGGGGGGGTTGTGGCCCCCACAACCTTGATATATTACTGAAGAAAATATATTTTGGGATCTTAGATACAAGAAAGTGTAGTAATTAGCCCCCCCAAGCATGCATGTTTTCACTTTAGCCCCCCCTGACATCTTTGTGTAGCTCCGCCATTGATAACCAACCTGTGGTTGGATGGTTAGGAGGCAATGGTTTCCCCGGCCCACCAGGGTTAAAGTCTTGGTGCTCGCATTTATCCTGGATTAATTTCAATATTTTCCGACGATTCGCGTTCAGTGGGAGGAGACGTTCCCCTCGACTACGAGGCGCCTATGGTGACTCCGTAAAATCCCAAGATCATATGCTGGCTCACTCTCTCGAAGGTGCTCATAGGGGTAGGGTGTGTGTGTGTGTGCGCTTATAGCGGTGAGTGTTTGCGCGTATATATGAGCGCTTGTGCCTTTACTGTGTTAAAAAATACATGTCGTGATTATACGATCACCGGCTCATTGTACAACTCCGTAATTTGTTGATGAGATGATCAATTGAGCAGTCAAACATTCCACGTGGCGCAACTAGTGTTGCACCATCAGCGCACGTAACCATGGGGCCCACATGTCAGCGCGTATATGAAAGAAAGAAATGGTAGCTTCCGTCTGTACTGTGTTAATAAAATACATTTTAGAGTGATCATACGGTCACTGGCTCACCATGCAGCTCCGTAATTTGTTGATGACACGATCAATTGACTAGTCAAACGGTCCACGTACACCAGTGCACATTACCGTAGGGCCCACCTATCAATGCGTATATGAAAGACAGAAATGGTAATAAATTAGTGGTCGGCGGGGATTCGAAGTCGTGAGACCTCTGGTTGGCAGCCAGCGCACCCTAACCACTTTAATTGCACGCACGCACGAGCCACTTTGGTGAATACAAACACATCACACATCCGCACAAACACGCCCACAATGCCTGCATGCGTGCATGCAATACTCACATGTACACATGCATGCACGCAACACACGCACGCATGCAAGCATGCAACACTACTAGGGAAAACCCTAGTAGTAGCGCTTGAAATATGCATAGCAGTAGCATGGGTTCAGCGCTACTGCTAGCGCACTACAACTAGGTTGTAGCAGTAGCGCTGGTATGGGCAGTGCTACTGGTAAGTATTGTTAACAGTAGCGCTTCCCTGACCAGCGCTACTGCTAACTCTCTGTAGCGCTTAAACAGACGAAGCGCTGCTGCTAATCCAGTGCTACTAGTAGATGCTTTCCAGCGCTACTGCTAGTATTCCTGCTTTCGCAGATTTACACCCTCTCTACGTATTTTTGATGTATTTATACAGGCTCTATACAGTAGTTTCATTAGATCATACTAAATATACACTATTCTCATCATATCATAGACATACAGTACTCTCGTCATACCATCATCATCATTCAACACAAATATCATCACACCTCAAAAATAGCGATACACAAGAGTGATCATGTCATGTCTCGAATAAGTGCAAATGCATGGTCATGGCATACACACAAGTTTCATCATCTCTATCTAAACCATGATGTAATAGAGAAGAGCGATCAGCATGAGCAAGAGCACGACTTTGTAGTACTTGAGGCACCGGCGGTCCCGCCCCCGCTCATGCCGGAGTGTCCACCTCAAGTAACTACTTTCCGCTTCGGTTCTGCTGTCGAACCCTCTGTGGCTAGCACCCGAGTACTTGTCCACCAGGGCATGAGCGTCTGGCCAGTGGTCATAGACTCCTGGAACCCTCCCAATGAACATGACGTATCAGTCCTTCACCATCTCTAATCTATTTACATGCATCATCAGTTGATGAATTTCAACGATAATATGCAACATAATGTACTCCCTCCGTAAACTAATATAAGAGCGTTTAGATCACTATTTTAGTATTCTAAACGCTCTTATATTAGTTTACAGAGGGAGTACATGAAAACAAAGAGGCATAATTAGCAAAATACAAGCATCTTATAGTAAACATAAATGACGAAGTTCCTCATACCCAAACTAATTAACTAGAGCGATTAGTCCTCCATGTCGGCGGTCCAATCTTCATAGTCAGGGAGGAAGCACCCGAGCTTCGTGAAAGGCTTAAGGTCCAGACGCTGAGCGAGTAGCAGTGCTCAGACATCATCCCGCGTCGTTGTTGGCACATTGTAGAACATCCCTGTTGGTTTGAGGACCTGCTTCATCATCCCTTGGGCAAGTTCACACTGTACGTGATAAAACTCAGCTTGGATTCGATGATCCGGTGTCTTTCCTATGCTTGTGGCCCAGCTGACAATCTCGGAATCTTTGGTAGTAGGTGACATCCGAAGGCATTGATTATCCCTTCTATACTCGAGCAGGTGATGTATGAGGTAGAATCCATCAACCTGACTGGTGTGCGGTTTCTGGATGCAGCAGAAGTCGGTCTTATGATGGAAAACCATTCTGTTCTTCATGTGCCTTTTCACCTTGATATATCCACCAGACAGGCTAAAGGTAAACATGGCACTATCGAGAACACTTTTTACATGCGTGTAATCCTTTTTCTTGATGTTCTTCGATGAGTCCAAGTACATAGCATGGGAGTATTCCGGGGTACAGAACGATGAGCATGACGCCGTCCTCGCTGCGCAAATTAAGTACACCTCAAATTAGCCTCCATGCTTGCAAAAGAATGATTAACACTTATGAAAGGATATGGGCGGATGACTTACGTGGGATGATAAGGCAGGAGAATCGCTTCCTTGTCCTTATTAGTGATCATGAATTCGCCGAGGTAGTTGCTTGCATAGTCACGGTGCTCTTTGCAAACTGCCAAGAAGCTCTCGTGCATATAGAACGGGTCCACGACGCAGATATATTGTATGTTCTCGATCCTGATTAAGTAGTTGAGATACAACGCATACATGCGGATGAACTGGAAATCCAACTTGGTCATGTGGAACATGTCATAGATGTAGTCAAATCGTAGGATGAACTAATTCGCGGGCCAGGTGTCGACGTACAACCTCCCACCCGGCACCTGAGCCGCGTAAAGCGGGTATCTTGGTTTTTCCGCGATCAGAAGGCTTTTCTCTCTGGCCAGCACATCTTCATGGAGTCTCCTTAGATCATTGTTCAGTATGTGCTCTAGCGCTTTGGCAGGTAGGATTGGCTCGCCGGCGACATGGAAACACTTCTTACCTTCGACATGTATTCTGTCTACCACTCGGGGCTTCAAAGGTGGCTGGCTGCTTGAAGCAGCTGTGGCGCCTTTAGGGCCTTTCCTATCCGGTCTCCTCCTTTGCTTCTTGGTGGGTGGCGGTAGTGAGCCCACCATACCTTCCCTAACCACCACCCCTAGTGTCGTCGGGCTCATCATTGGACGGGCCTCGAGGGGTTGCTAGGTAGAGGCGGCATCTGGAGGCGTCTCTTGCGAGGATCGCTTGAAGAGAGACTTTTTGCATTCCACCTTAGGATGTTCCGGGCCCGGCAAATCAGGCAGCATCAAGTCATCATCTCCACGCTCATAGCCCGAGTCTTCGTCGTCCTAAGCCATCAATCTTCAATCATCATAGGCGGTACTGAAATACTTGTCTGGGTCATCATCATCCTCTTCCATGTCATCATCAACATTTGCTTCTTCGACAGCGGGGGCGACATGATCTGGCACTAATGGAGGCTCTCACTCGCGTCGTCCGCTATCACCCGCCACGACATGTGGAGGTAATTTGGTAGCTAATTTACATACCTACAAAAACTAATTAGCTACTGTTTTTTTAATTTTAGCTATTGTTTTTTATACCTACAAAAACAAATTTGATACTGTTTTTCATTTATAGGTATTTTATATACCCTAAACTAAATTGCCATAAACAAAATTGCTAAATTGCACTAAACTAAAAAAATTAAATTTCCTAAACTAAATTACCCTAAACTAAATTGACCTAAACAAAATCGCCCTACACTAAATTGCTAAATTGCCAACAGAGAGAGAGAGAGAGGAGGATCGGGGAGAGGAGAGGGAGAGGCTTACGGGGCGGGATAGAGGGCACCGGTGGCGAGGTCGAAGGCGATGGAGAGGGCGACGGTGTCGAGGTCGAGGGCGCCGGTGGCTAGGTCGAGGGCGGGCCCAGGGCGACGATCGGCGGCGACGAGGTCGAGGGCGTTGATTGTCGGTGCAGGGGCGAGGTGGGAATGAGACTTGGTGAATTTTTGAGCCTGCGCGGCGGGGGGTAACTCAAAATAGCGATAGCGCTTGTTTGGAAACAAGCGCTATAGCCAACTTAGCTATAGCGCTGGTCCTAAACAAGCGCTACTGCTAACTGTTCCAATTTTTTTTAATTCTAAAATACTTAGCTATAGTGCTGGTCCTCAGGAAAGCACTACTGCTATTTTTCTTTTCTTTTTATTATTTTCCTTTTCTAGTTTTTAGTTTTTTCTTTGAATTGCTTTCTTCCTTTTGTTTTTGTTTTTTGTTTTTTTGTTTTTCTCCCGACGATGGTGTCTCCCTCTCCCACACTAGGATTGGCCGGGTCGGTTATGAAGAATCATTGTGTCACGTGCTTAGCGTGTACCCATGGCTCATTTTTTGCGATGACGTTAACGTTCATGGGAGTGCTCTTCGCATCGGGTATAGACATGGTGGTGAAATACTTGTTTTCTCTTACGATGTCCTTGGCCCATCTGACACAGAACATTGTCGCATCATGCGTTCCAGCATAGTCAAGTTCCCAGATCTCTTCAACCCTTCTGTAGAATCTTTCAGTTGTGCCATTGGCGTCAGTCACGCATTGAATTGTCACCCCGAAGTTCTGGTAATAACTGTCCATGTCTTTGGCCTCCATTTAGAACGTGTACCCATTGATATCATAGGACTGATAGGTCGCGAGCTTGGCGCGGGGCCATGTGCTAAGGCGTGTATGAGCAATTCATCCGAACTGCCCTCTTCTGAGGGATTTTGAAGAACTTGCTCTTTGAACCATCGCAAGAAAGTGGCATTGTGCTCTACAGTAACTTCGTCGTCCGTCTTGAGCATCCCCTTATCACGGTACTTGTTTGCGATGCTTTCTTTGTGTCGTGCCACATAATCATCTACCACATCTAGGTGTTCTAGCACTACTAAGTTAGCCCTTTCAAAGTCGTTCCATTGATCCGTGTAGTCCACGGGCAATTGCCTCCGTCCGTTGTTGTGACCATCTCCTTCGAGCTACCCATCGTGCTTCTTGACGGGAAAACCAACAACAGGGTCTCTGACGCCTATATAATTCTCGCAAAAGGAGACGCACTCATGCGTCAGATACCCCTAGACGATGCTCCCTTCGGGACATGACATGTTATGAATGAATCCTTTGATAACCCCATTCATTCTCTCGAATGGCATCATGCTATGAAGGAATGTCGTCCTGAGGTTGATGATGTCGTCTATGATGTGGACACACAGATGCACCATTACATCAAAGAACGCAGGCGGGAAGTACATCTCAAGCTCACATAGTATGACAACGATCTCTTCCTTTAGCCTTCGGATCTGCTTCACACTTATGGACTTTCGAGAGATAACGTCGAAGAAGTTGCACAGACCAGTAAGCATGTCACGGATATGCTTCTCCATTATCCCTCTAATGGCAACCGAGAGTATCTGCGTCATCATCACGTGACAATCATGAGACTTCATCCCGCTGAACCTTTTCTTCTTGGGGTCTAGAAATCTGCTTATCTTCCCAGAGTATCCGAAACTGACTTTGATTCCCATAAGGCACTTGATGAATTGACCGATCTCCTTCGCACTTAAGGTGAAGCAAGAAGGGTGGCAATAATTCTCCTCCTTCTTGTTGACTTTTTACCCCTTTCCCCCTCCTCCATCTCCGTCTCCGTCTCCGTCTCATCCATCGATTTTTTACGGTGGAGATCTTTCCCGATCTTCAAATCTTCCAAGTCTTTCCTTGCCTTTGGCCCATCCTTAGTCTTCTCCAACATGTTCATCAATGTGCCAAGCAAGCTCTCGAGGACATTCTTCGTGATATGCATTTGATCAAGGCAATGATGTGTGTCGTGATCGGGCCAGTACTCCAAGTCCCAGAAAACAGACCTCGTTTTCCATACCTTCAGCAGCGGCTCCGGCGCCTTTTTGATCTTTCCTGGTGTGGGACATTGTTCCCAGTTTCTCAACAGCTTGTCGATTTCGGTGCGAACCCATTGAATAGATCTCCACGCTTTCTCCACCGGTCATCCTTCTCGGGCCATCTACGATGCCCCATGCACATGATTTTCCCGGACCCGCCATCTTTCATTGACGTAAGCTGCTGAGACGTTGTATTATCCATGCACCTCGTGCATCCGCAGTATCCATGGCACACCTGGCCCGAGGTGTACCCATAACCGAGATAGTCGTGCACCATCGTCATCAGCGCGGCTCTCATATGGAAATACTCTCCTTTGCTGGCGTCCCATGTCCATGCTGATGTTTTCCATAACGTGTCTAGCTCCTCTTGCAGAAGCCCCATATACAAGTTAATATTATTTCCCGGTTGTTCTGGCCCTTGAATCAACATCCTCATGTGTATGTACTTTGTCTTCATGCACTTCCATGGGGGAGGTTGTACATCCATACAAACACGGGCCATGTGTTGTGGTTGGTGTTCTGGTTTCCAAACAGATTCATGCCATCGGTACTCGCACCAAGCACGATGTTCCTTGGATCTTATGCAGCAAATCCATATACGGCGTTGAATGATCTCCACTGGCTACCATCTACGAGGTGTATCAGCTTCGGATCATCTCCATCATCGGGCTTCTTCCTCTCCGCGTGCCAACGCATGAGCTTTGCTTACTTAGGATCTACGAAATACCGCTGCAGACAGGGAGTGATCATAAAGTACAATACAACTTTCTGAGGAGCTTTCTTTCCTGCCTTCATGTATCGAGAAGCATTGCACACTGGACAGCTGGTTTTTTCCGCATGCTCCCCCCGATAAATGATGCAATCATTGATGCATGCGTGGTACCTAATGTGCGGCAAATCAAAAGGGAAAACTATTTTCTTGGCCTCCTCGACACTAGTAGGACACAGGTTCCCTGCGGGAAGAACTTTATTATGTAGATACTTCAAATGCTCATCGAGGCTTTTGTCTGTCCATTTGTTTTTGGCCCTCGTCTTTAGAAGTTCGAGAGTGAAACTCAAGCGGGTCACCTCGGGTCGCAACCGTCATACAATGGAGTCTTCGAGTCTACTTCAAGTTGCGCCAGCTTGGCCTCCTCTCTAGAAGCAGCTCTCTTGCTAGTCGTACTCTTGTGAAGGAGGTCTCAAACATGAGGGTCCTGCACGACTGCACTTAGTAGCGTCGAAGACTGCGGCATGACCGCCGCCATGTCTGGACTCTTCTTCGCCGTGTTCGGAATCTTCTCCATCGCCGTCATTTCCGGACTCTTTCCCTCCGCCATATCCAGCGCCATCATCTTCGTGTCGATCGGTCATCTCTTCGTCTAGCCCCATGTCGTTATTCCCTGCCATGTGGACGTCCTCCTCCTCATCATCTTCTTCACTTATCCACTGAGTATAGCCATCCATGAAACCATTCATCAACAGGTGCGCCTTCAAAGTGGCATGATCAAAAGGGTCCAAAAGGACTCCTTCCTTGCATCTTGCACACGGACATATGATCCTAGTTCGATTATTTGCATACATGTCCATCACCGCGGATTGCATGTACCGCTCCACGTTCCATCCACTCACCTTCATGACCGACTACACGGTATAACAATCAAAAGGGTTATAAAATAAATAATGCGTGCATGCTTCAAAGTCATATAAATTTTTGGCATGACCTTGCCTAAAAAATAGGACATATTGAGTTTGCTCGAAATTCACCGAAACGGAAATAAATCGACATTTTGGCAAAACATAAGCAACTCGAGGGCATGTCACTTGCACAAATCTCTCCATATATCCCGAACACACATATTCTCATTCACACACATATTCCCATTCTTGAAATGAACAACTTTTTACTCACCTATATATCTCCCGAGAGAGACCGGTCGAGAGAGCACGCAGTTAATTATATGATGAGAGAGACCGATCGAGAGAGCATGTGTGGATGGCTAAATAGCTAGCTAGATCTAGTTGTTGGGGAGGAGTAGTGAATCTAGCTAGCTAAATAATGGAGAGGGAGTTATGGTGGAGGGGGGCATTAATGGGGAGAGGAAGAGAGGTAGGAGAAAGAGAGATGTGAGAGAGGCCATTTATGGAGGAGAGTTATGGTGGAGGGGGACATTAATGAGGAGAGAAGAGAGGTGGGAGGAAGATAGAAGAAGAGCAACAATGGTGGAGAGTGGAGAGGGTAAAGGAGGGGGGAGAGGGCAAAGCGGAGGAGAGGAGGGGGAGGGGTGAAAAGGTGGCACCAGTCGCAACCAGCAGTAGCGCTGCTTACCAAAACGCGATGCTGCTATGGTACTTAGTAGTAGCGCTTTCCTGGAAAAGCGCTACTACTGAGTGGGGCCCATTAGCAATAGCGGCACAGTAAAATATAGTGCTACTACTAAACTGTTAGTAGTAGCGCTTGATTCTATACAACGCTGGTACTACAGCTACCGTCGGTGGCATCGTCCGGTCCCACATAGTAGTAGCGCTTTTTTATTTTGCAGTGCTACTGATATATACTTACTAGTAGAGCTTCCCCGTATCAGCGCTACTGCTAGCTAGCAGCAGCGGTGACTATTTTCCAGTGCTACTACTAAGCTCCAATGTATAAGCATTTCCCTAGTAGTGCAACAATGACATGTACACATGCACGCACGAACACACGCACGCACACACACACACACACATGCATGCAACACTGAAACATACACATGCACACACGCAACACTCGCCTGCATGCATGCACACAGCACACGCCGCAAGACACACGCTCAACCTATACGTTCATGCACCCTTTGTTAAGGGCATGGATTGTTATGGGTATTAATCAATCTTACTATCTGTGATAAGCAGAACATTGATGTTTCCAGCGGTCTTTATGAATCACAACGTATCAAACGAGCTATTAATGTATATATGAAAATTTTAAAATTCTCTTACATTATAGTAGGCTTATCAAGCTACATGAATTAGATGATGTCACACTCAATGAACAATCATCGGTTTATGAAATGCCCGCTTCTGACCGCCCTGGCCCACCAAAAGCTCCTCTGTCGTGCGCTGCCTGCGTTGGGTTACTAACATGCAGGCTAGGTACCCAACGAGCCCACACGACAGTGGAAGAACGGCGCAGTGATGTACGTCAGAGTCGAGGGCGCCGCTTGTTGCACACCCGGCTGAAGACGCCTCCTTGCCGCATTCAAACGCCTCCATGAAACCCGTGTGGAAGCCGAGAAACCCACTCCGACCACACGTCCGTTCATGACCGAGCCATCATTAAACGCAACACCGGTCGAGCTCCTCCCGTCCACCGTCTATTTAATCTACTATTTAAACGAGGCTAGACACCGTCCAAGAATCGCACACCTCCACCGCTCCCCTATCTCCTACTTCACCATTTTCTCCACTCTTACAATGGCTTACGAAGAGTAGTTATCCGGCATCCAAGCCGGCTGGGTGGCCCTCCGAGCCCGCCGGATACGAGCTATGCAGCTCGCTGATCCCCGCCTCCCCTCACCCAACGGAGCCAGTTGCCACTCCAAGCTGGCGTGTGGTTCAGCAACTCGCCGCTCTAGGCCAGCTCAACGAGGAGCGGCGACCTGCTCCACGCCGGCACGATGGGGATCACAAGCGTCATCGCTACTGTCCATGTCGGCGCCTCGTATCGCGTCTCCCGTGTCTGTGGTCGAGACTCCCATGCCCCCGGCCGCGCCATGCAAGCAAAGACATAAGCCGGGTGCGCGGAGAGCGACGAGTCGGTGGACAACGCCTTTGCGTCCGCCGCCATCATCGAGGAGAAGTAGAACACGGGAGGCCGCCGCCACTTGGGTCCCATGAAGGCCACCGCCGAAGCGACGCCGGCATACACATCAGGTGTCTTGCCGGATCCTTCTGTTGCGATGACCTTCGTCGACCCCGCATGGGCTCCACGGAAGCAGAGAAGCCCCCTTCAGTCTCCATCTTGGGCATCAGCCAACGATGTCTGTTGAGCGGTGGGGAAGCGATTTGTCCTTTGCGTTGATTACCTCCGGGGGCACCCAACAGTCTGGTGATCGTGCTGCCCGACATGGGAAAGACAAATGGATCCACTGGCGTCCATTTAGGCGTATTATTATACTTGTGTTGTTCAGGAGTAGCACCGCTTAGTTGATTTGAATGTAATGAAATCCATCATGTTTATATGAAAATCCGGTATTTTATATGAATTCCGTCATTGCTTATATGAAATATCGCCGTGTTTGCATGAATTTCGTCTGGTTGGTTGAGTTGTCGTCAGAATGTGTGCGGCTACGGTTGGATGGCGTAATTGGCGGGTCACCAGTTGGTCTGCAGCCGCCGGCTCGGGCGGCGAGGTGGGTCAAAAAAAGCACAGCTCATGCGAGCTCGTCCCCAATGTGCGCGCTGGAGGATGCATGAGCACCCGAGCTCTTCCTCATTCATCGGTGGCAAAGGCATGGGTGGACAAAAGGGTCACCAATATTTTGGCTACCTCGGGCCAAATCCAAACAGCCCCTTCCAGCCCACCTGTCAGCCTTAGGAAGCATAAGAAAGTACAAGAGAAATATTATTGATTGCACAAATGTGGTTCTAATCAATAATTTTTAAATTTCTACTAGGGCCCACCTTAAAGGCTGGTTAGAGTCTCTATACATTGTGGTTTTTTCATTTGATAAGAGGCAAACCATGTGGGGCCTACCTTATAGGCAAGGCTCTATACACTGGAGGTGCTCTGTAGTACTACTTTTGATGTATCCCGTCAACTCGCAGAACAAGGAGAAGCTTGCTTAGTACGCCCTTTCCCCCGCCCATGGGTGCGGTGGCTCGCAGAGTCGCAGGACAGAAGCTTGCTTATTACTATGCCTACGCCCACTCCCTCGCCCACACGCATGGTGGGTCTTTTTTTCAAGACGCCGCACAGCTCAGTCCTATTTTTCTATAAGAATGCAAAACTGAACTTATGTTTTCCCTTCTATAATAGTATATATATTTATATTTGTATCTTATTTTATTACATATATATAATAGAAACAACATAAGGTTCCATTAAACCTGTCGTTCGCCCAACCATTTTGTAGACCTTCTCACTTCCTTTATTTTTCGTTTTCATTAACCCTATATCTGAATTTTCTCCCACTTTCTTTTTCGATGTAATCTAAGTTTTCTCTCAGTACTTTTCCCTAAAACCAACTCAACTGTCCCACGTCTAGACTAAAAATAATAATACCCCATGTCGTATTAACTCATCAAATTAAAATGATATTTTATTTTGTAAATCAAAAGTTCTTACAAAATAATAATAATAATTGTTTATATATAACTTGGCAAGTTAACTCCTAGTGATTGCGTACATAAGCTTGCAAAGATTTTACTGAACAATGCAGCAATAGACATGCAATCATGTGTTTATGTTTTAGAACATTTCTCCGTCCGGCCCAACATGATATTTTCACCCAGCCCAGCAAGTAGGCGGGTTTCGAGAAAAATGCAAATGGGATTTAAATTCTACCATAATATATAAACAGACTACATAGATGCTACATCATTGTTTCACCCAACCCACCAAATGGACTAAAATACCAAATGGACTGGCTAACATGTGGGCCAGTAGGTCGAAGCCTAAGAACTTTCGCAAAAAATAAGAATACAAAGGTCGAAGCCTAAGGAAGGCGTTAAATTTACATCCAACGACCGGCATTCTTCTTCAATCTCTCGTCTTCTTCCCCCAGCATTGTCGGGACCGCCTGCTCCAGCGTCCGGCGTCCAGCGGTGCTGTTTTGCGTGCCTCGCATCGAAACGCTACCCCACCGACGGCCAGGCCATCCCTCCACTCCTCCGCACCTCTTGTTATTCTCTGCCGAGTGTAGGCCCACCCTGCACCCGAACCAGCCAAGTTTCCCACTCCTCTCCGTTTGCGACTCCACTGCCGCGTCTTCCCCATCTCCAGGGCGTTCCAGTTTGGGGTCTCGCCATCGTCCACCGGCTTGGTGCGCTCTGCATGGTGTGGTCAACATGGTCAACAAACAAGAGTAATCGGAAGATGACTGTACGTGGAGAAGCTGACAGTTGGGACGCACCACGCCCGTGGACGCATGCATGCAACTGCATTCTTTTTACCCTAAAAATAATGTTTTCTCCCCTGATAGCTGGGACCCACCAACTAGATCTTCGCACGCAAGGAAGTGTATCCTTATTACGGGCAAAAAAAATGATTCTTCCCCCTGGCAGCTGGGACCCACCAGCTATATCTTCGCACGCAAAGAAATGCGTCCTTATCCTCCTTGACAGCTGGAACCCACCCAGTCGAAGCGTACGTAGCATTGACTGTGTACATACCAGTCGATCGATCTGTCTGCCACGAGGAACCATGGATGAGTAAGGAGCGGCAGCAGTTCACGAAGTCCAGTCAAAACCGTGTACACGTACGTACAGTCAGATGCCAAAAAATACGGCCATGTACGTACATATGGGCGGGGTCTCGAACGCGCACTCACGCATACGTACGACCAGGGCTCGTGTACATGGAGAGCCCACGGACGGTAGCAACGACGTCCTGTTCATCGGAAGCCAACCGATTGGGTCGGAACGGAGAAACTGGGTCGTGTTCATGGGGAGGCAACATAATGCGCCGTGTTCATCAGGAGGCAACGGAATACGTCGTGTTCATCAAGAGCCAACCGACTTGGATGGAACAGCCAAAATGAGGTCTGGTGTACCGCAGAACGAAGGAAATGGGCCTTCTGTTCGACCGCATACGGTCGAAACGGCGTCCTGTTCATCGGGAAGGGTCTGGCATACGGCAAAACGGAGGAAACATACTTGTGTTCGACCTCCTACGGCCGAAACGAGGTCCTGTTGATCAGGAGGGGTGTGGTGTACCGTAAAACGGAGGAAACAGACCGGTCGAAACGGGGTTCTTGTTCATCGGGAGGGGTGTGGCGTACCGCAAAACGGGACTCCGCGGGCTATTGTTCATCCACCATCTGCTCCCTCGCTCCAACCTCCACGGGCTACTGTTCATCCACCATCGACCTCCTCCAGCCTCCACCTGCGACTGTTTATCCACGGCGTCTCCCACTTCCTCCACAGGCTCTTGTTCATCCTGCCTCCACCACCCCTCCACCGGCTACTGTCCAACCACCCCTCCACCGACTACTATTCATACAGCCCTCCACAGGCTACTGTTCAACCAGTTGTCCATGGGGTCCTATTCATCCACCCCAACTGGCTCGATCAGGGTCATGTTCATCTAGCGGCAACGACCTCTAGATACTACCACGGGGTCCTTTTCATCCAACCCCCAGCAACGCTCACTGTTCATCAAGAGGCAACAAGTTCGATCGGTTTCAGTTTGCAGCAGTAGTGAAGGAATCGCTCGATCGGGTTCACTTAACAGCCAGATCGATCGATCACTCGGGTTCAGTAACTCGTAGCCCGCAGTGCAATCGCTCAGGTTCAGTAGGCAAACGCCTCGCTCGGTTTAGTTAGAGCCCAACGCCTCGCACACACACACGCGTACGTGTACGAGAGAAACACGCAATCCCTCTGTGCATCGCTCGGCCTCGACCACCTACTATAACCGGGAACTCCCCGATATGTTCCTCACCCTCGCTTCTACCATGATTTTTTCTATCATGGACGGCCCAAAGAATGTCATGCAGCTGCGTCTCCGGCCCGCCCAGGACGAAAAGCCCATTTTTTGTCATGATTTTTTGTCATAGAAGTAGGAGCCCACCACATCTATGATGATACCGGGTTTTGTCACAATTATCGTCATATAAGTGTCATAAGCATGACAGAAAAAATCCGTTCGGCCCAAAATGTCACGGATGTGTCTTTTTTTTGTAGTGAAGGCATCCCCTCTTTCGTCTCGAACATTATCGGTAACCTCACATGAAGCTATATTTCTATTCGTCACATGATATGGGTTTTGCTTGGAGCGTCATTTTCTTTTGTTAGGATTTTCTTGCTGGTATTTAGAATAATGTTTTGCATCTTTACTTCAATAAAAATGTCAAGTATAGCCTTTGCCATGCTTATTTTGAAAGACTATATGTTGTTGTTTGAAAACAGAAAGTTTATCATTGTTGCAAAAATTCCCGAGAAAAGTAAGAATGTGATAAAATGTTAAAACCTTTTGCACAACAAGCTATGATAAATTTCCTACAGCATGCTAAAAATTCAAAAAAAAAATTGAGTTTGGGAAGTATGGATTCTCTTCCATTCTTTACAGACTGTCCTATTTAGACATGTTGCTGTTATGTTTGCATTGTTTGCTTATGTTTGCGTGTTTTATGACTCTATTTAAGGATAGCACTATTAAATATATAGAGGCATTTAATATGCAATGTCAAATTATAATTTTAGTGATTTTCTACAGTAGAGAATGATAAGGTTTTGCATTGATTTATACTAACTTATCTCACGAGTTCGTGTTGAGTTTTGTGTGGATGAATTTTTTAGATTTAGGAAACCGTGATATAAGAGGAATGAAGAAGACACGAGAGCTCAAGCTTGGGGATTCCTAAGGCATCACAAGTTAATATTTCAAGAAGTCTCAAGCATCTAAGCTTGGGGATGCCCCGGTAAGCATCCCATCTTCCTTCATCAACAATTATCGGTTAGTATCGGTTGACCCTAAGTTTTTGCTTCTCCACATGATGTGTGCTATTCTTGAAATGTTATTTTTTTTGTTTTGCTTGCTGTTTTAATAAAATATTTAGGTCTGCAAGTTTTCAAATCAGAGAGAGTCCTCACATAGCTATCCATTTACTTAACTACTCGCATGATCTCCCCTCATATCTTTTTGGAGTAGGTTGTCATTTTCTCTCGTTCTTCACTTATATCATATGAGTAAATTGTTGAATAAATTGAATGTAATGAAGTTGAAATTATATATCATGCCGAGTGGTAGCTTCACATTGGGTTTAGAAAGTGAAATCTTTTGAAGCTTGACAATCACAATATTGGTCATACAAGCAATTCATGAATGATTAGTAGAAGGAAGGGAACTTTCACATGCAAATACACTATCTTGGAAATCTTTTGTGATTGTGGGCCCCCATCAAAATATTATATGCCAAAAAAATTGATGTTGGACAAGGAAGACAACATAATGATTTATGTTTGTTTATATTCACATAGAAGTTATATTGTCATAGATCCTTGAACATGTGGTGCTTGCCCCCCATCTTTGCTAGCCAAAAATTTCGCACCAAGTAGAGATACTACTTGTCCATCCAAAACCCCTTAAACCCAAATCTTATTTTCAAGAGTCCACCATACCTACCTAAGGATTAAGTAAGATCCTTCAAGTAAGTTGTCATCGGTGCAATAAAGGCAATAAAAATTGCCTCTAAAAGATTTCGATCATTTAGTGTAAGAGAAAATTGAGCATTGTACAAACTTGTGATTGCAAAGAATAAAAGCGACAGACTGCATAATAAAGGTTGCTATCATAAGGGGCAATATAACGTGATGTTCTTTTCACTAAGGGATTGAGCATACAAACAAAAAGCGCATGGCAACCGCTACTTCCCTCTACGAAGGGCCCATCTTTTACTTTTCAGTATTTACTTTTATGCAAGAGTCAAAGTTTTTCTCTCTGTTCCTTTTTATTTTTCTCTTTTGGCAAGCATCATGTGGTGAGGAAAGATCTGGGCACATATATCCAATTGGATATGGGTAGCATGAGTTATTATTGTTGACATCACCATTGAGGTGAATACGTTGGGAGGCAAAATTATAAGCCCCTATCTTTCTATGTGTTCGGTTGAAATGTTTTGATCATGTGTATGTGGTGAGTGTTAGCAATCATAAAAGACTATATGATGGTTAAGTATGTGGAGCTCTTACTTAGACTCTGTTAAATAAGTTGAATTGCAATTGATTGGTGACTGAGAACATAGGTTGTTGAGTTCCAAGAGAGAATTCATTCTTTGAACCTTAACATGTGAATTGGTTGCTACTTTATCATGAGAAGTTTATGAGAAAGAATTGCTATTATGATGCTAGGAAAAGTGACTGAAATTATCATTGGTCAAACTTGTGCACCTTGCTAGCATTCACACTTCATAGATTATTCCTTTTATTATTTACCTACTCAAGGACGAGTAGGAATTAAGCTTGGGGACGTTGATACGTCTCCAATGTATCTATAATTTATGAAGTATTCATGCTGTTATATTATCATTCTTTGATGTTTTACAATCATTTTATAGCAACTTCATATCATTTTTTGCAACTAACCTATTGACCCACTGCCGAATGCTAGTTGCTGTTTTTTGCTTGTTTTTTACATCGCAGGAAATCAATATCAAACGGAGTCCAAACACCGCGAAACTTTATGTTGATTTTTTTATGGACCAGAAGACATCCAGTGGGCCAGAGAAGCACCTAGGGGATGCCCCTGGTCGGGGCACAACCCACCAGGGTGCGCCTGGGGGCCCAGGCACGCCCAGGTGGGATGTTCCCACCTCGATGGCCTCCCGCACCCCCTCTTCGCCCTATAAATCATCAAATATTCCAAAGCCCTTCGGGGTAACCCTAGATCAGAAGTTCCGAAACCAATCTATACCCTTTCCAGCACCCTGCCGGAGGGGGAAATCATCACCAGTGGCCATCTTCATCATCCCGGCAGCCACCATGATGAGAAGGGAGTAGTCCACCCTCGGGGCTAAGGGTTTGTACCAGTAGCTATGTGTTTAATCTCTCTCTCTCTCTCATGTTCTTAAGGCGCACAATCTTGATGTATCGCGGGCTTTGTTAATATAGTCGGATCATATGGTGTTTTCCCCTCTCTATCTTGTTGTGATGAATTGAGTTTTCCCTTTGAGATTTCTTTGGATAGAATACTTTGATGGATTTGAGAACACTTGATGTATGTCTTGCTATGAATACCCGTGGTTACAATGGGGTATCATATTGATTCACTTGATGTGTGTTTTGGCACTTCACTTGCGGATTCCCGAGGTGACATTGGGGTAATCTATGCATAGGGGTTGATGCACGTTCTTGTCTTTGTTTCTCCGGTAGAAATCTTGGGGCACTCATTGAGGTTCTTTGTGTTGGATTGAGTATTATGAATCTGAATTTGTTTTGGTGTTATTTTAGTACGAACTCTTGATAGATCGATCGGAAAGAATAACTTGTGTTATTTTAGTACAACCTCTTGATAGATCTATCAGAAATAATAACTTGTGTTATTTTAGTACGAACTCTTGGATAGATCGATCAGAAAGAATAGCTACAAACAATTCCTTCATATGTTCTCCGCTAGATAGGAACTTTGGAGTGATTCTTCATCGCACTTTGAGGGATGGTTTCAAGGTTGTCAGAATCGCGATTCTGTTATACGATTTTACGACTTTACGATTCAAACTGGCCCCTATGATTCTATGATTTTAGTTCATAGAATCTACGTTTCTACGATCCTGATAGTGAAGATTCTATGATTTGCGATCCTACCATTGGAGCTCCGATCCGATTCAAAATCACGATTCTCACAACCTTGGATGGTTTAATGATCCAATTATATTAGTACTGTTGAGAGATTACACTAGTGAAAGTAAGGACCCTAGGCCTCATTTTCAAGCATTGCAATACCATTTCTGCTCACTTTTGTTACTTGCTACCTTACTGTTTTTTATTGTCACTATTACAAAAATCAATATATACTATCCATATTACACTTGTATAACCATCTCTACGCCGAACTAGTGCACCTATACAATTTACCATTGTATTTGGTGTGTTGGGGACACAAGAGACTTTTTATTATTTGGTTGCTGGGTTTTTGAGAGAGACCATCTTCACCCTACACCTCCCACGGATTGATAAAACTTAGGTCATCCACTTGAGGGAAATTTGCTACTGTCCTACAAAACTCTCTGCTTGGAGGCCCAACACGAGTCTACAAGAACAAGTTGTGTAGTAGACATCAACATCAGTTGCTGCGGTAGGAGCTTCTGATGCTAGGCAGAGTAACCAGAGAAGAGGAGAATCCAACGTTGGATATGTTAGTTTCATTACTTGCAGAGTAGCATAGCACTATATATAGTCATAGTCTAGGTTTGGATTCGAACTAGCTACAGGAGCACGTCTCTCTTTTTTCTAAAACTCTGCAACGTCTCTTACTAGCTTGGTCGAGTGGGTTGCACTCTAAGGTGACTTCAGTCGGTAGATGATGTTGTACTTTGAATGTCTTTGACTCTAGGGTAGTGTCCTTGGGAAGGGCATTTAGGTCAGGCATATTACCCTACCCTAGGTACATGTCATCGTCATTAGCCCCCGAATGGATCGAGGTCCGAGTGAAGAAAGGAGCTGAAGTTGGTTCCGACTCGATCCTTATGCTTTGGTGGCATTTTACTTGAGTCTGGGAATCATGCTGAAACTACAGCTTTATTTCAGTTGCCTTGATCGATTCATAAGTCGTCGAGTGAACTATGATGGTAATCTTTGAGTGTCCATATGGTATGAAATCTTCAACGCGATTGGTTGCTCTACGGTTCTCGGATTTCACGGGATTCGAAATTTCAGGGAAGCGCGCGGGACGGAGCGCGCCACAGTAAACGGACTGGATAGATAGGGGCACCTCGATTCTTGCGCCACCTTTTCCACCACGTACCAAGTGCGTGACTATTGCGGGATTTGTCAGGATTGTTCGGGCCCACAAGTCAGCCACTCAGAAGCAGGTCCATAAAACGGCGTCGAGGCTGATGCATTTGCATGGTGCACCTTATTTCCCTTCTTCCTCCTCTACTTCTCCACCGCGTCCTTCTCCGCCCTTGATTCTGCCGCTCCACCCGTGCGCAGTCCGCCACAATGGGAAAGGACAAGACGGTGGTTCTGGAGCATGCGAAGAAGGCACCGGTGACGGCGAAGGGCAAGAAGACGACTCGGGGGTCATCATCGAGTTCCGGTCTGCCGCCTGGTTGGATCCAGGGGGACTGGATTCGGTGCACAATCCGACAAGAAGACTTGGAGGATCTGGTTGACGGGGGCTTGATTCCCCACGAGTCTTGGAGGTTGCCGGAGAACGAGACCGAGCCTTAGCCGCAGGTGGGCGAGTGCGTCCTCCTCGCAACCCATGTCGATCGCGGTTTCTCCCTGCCTCCGCATCCTTTTTTCCGGGGTTTTCTGAACTTATTTGGTGCCCAACTTCATCATTTCTCTCCCAACACAATCACATACCTCGCTGCATATGTCTCTGTGTGTGAAAACTTTTTGGGTTGTCGACCGCATTGGGGTCTGTTTAAGCACATCTTTACCTGCCGCTCTCGAGCTGTGAAGAAGGCAAATCCGACTGATGAGAAGACGCAAGTGATCCAAATGTGCGGGGGGTTTAGGGATTCAGATGAGAGGTAGGAGTACTTTTCCTCCTATGACCCTTCTTGAGTCCGTTAGGGGGTGGAAGTCGACCTGGTTGTATTGCAAAGACGTTCCGACCCCTGGTTAGTCGACTAGCCTCCCTCCCTTCTCCTTGGACCGAATCCGCCAACCTTCTTCATTGATCGTGACTCCGACAGAGAAAGTAGAGGTGGACATGTTAGTCGACCGAGTAGTTCAACTAGTCAGCGATGGTGTGACTGGATTTGATTTGCTGGAGGTGTTTCTCTGTCGATGCATCCAGCCTCTCCAAGCCCGCAATCATCCAATGTGGATGTATTCGGGCACCAATGACACCGCTAGGGTCCACCCGGAGGAGGTTACTGAGAAGACGGTGGAACAGTGGTTGCGGAGCATCACTGGAAACAAGGACAACCCCAGGGGGACCAGGAGAGTTCTTCCATTTGATGCAACCCATGAGCCGGACAAGGTCTGACCTTTGTTACCGGGTGTCTTTTTTCTGATTTGTTGTTGCCTTTGAATCTGATTGACATTTGTTCAACTCTTTGCCTTGCAGATTTATACTGAGATGTACTCGACACCTAATGGAGACCAATTCCAGGAAGGAGTGGAGGGCGGAGGCGAGATCGCCGACTGGAGATCCGATGATGAAAGCGAGGAAGAAATTGAGGACTCAAGCAGTAGCGAAGAAGTTGACTCACCACCTCGTTTCGAGAGGCACTCCAAGCAGACACATGATCCAGTAGGCGCACGCGGCAAAGCGGTTCCGCCAAGTACGCAGGTACCGAAGCGCACTCGGACATCGACCCCCGATCCGACTGAGAAGGCCCCTAAGCAGCTCAAGGTTGCGCCTGGAAAGCCTCGGAAGGCTCTGCCTAAGATCAAGGTGGACGTGTTCGCACACGAACACGTCATCGTGTACCTCCAACGCCGAGGGTGATGCACCGCAGCTCACGTCTGATACGTCTCAAACGTATCTACTTTTCCAAACACTTTTGATATTGTTTTGGCCTCATTCTTGCATGATTTGGACTAAACTAACCCGGACTGACGCTGTTTTCAGCAGAGCTGCCTGTATGGTTTATTTGTGTGCAGGAAAACGGATTTTTCGGTACCTCAGAAAAATCCATGAAAAATCACAGAAAATCCACGCACCCGAAGGAACCAGATGCCAGAAGTGGGGCCAGAGGGGGGCCAGGGGGTGCCCAAGCGCCCTGTGGGCGCCCCCC
>LR738712.1:142073425-142169763 GCA_902687465.1 Secale cereale | reverse complement strand
GGGGGGGGCGCCTGGGCAGGTCCCACGCCCCCTGGTGCCCTACTTTAGCCCGTATTTTTCCTCCCGACGCAAAAAACCCCAGATCGGAAGTTCTTTCGCAGTTTTTCATCACGGAGCCGCCGCCACCCTCTGTTCTTCCTCGGGAGGGCTAATCTGGAGGCTGAATTGGCCTCCGGAGAGGGAAGATCGTCGCCATCGTCATCATCATCACCACTCCATCATCCCTCCATGACTTCTCCCTCCATGTGTGAGTAATTCCCCCATTGTAGGCGAAGGGGATGGTAGGGATTGGATGAGTTAGATCATGTAATAGTTTATCAGATTGTTGGGGGCATGTTGCCTATCATCTACTATGGTGTTTATCATCTTTGCTTCAACTTGTTATTCTTAATGCTTGACACTTAGGGCCCGAGTGCCATGATTTCAGATCTGAACCATATGTGTTTGCATGAATATATTTGTGTTCGTGATCCTATCTATGAGTTGTTTGCACCTGTTACGGTCCGGAACCGGCGATCCCAAAAGTGACAGCTTGGGACACCAAAGGGGATGGTCCGTAGTTTGAGGATTACATGTATCCATTGAGTTCATTGCTTTGTTCCGGTGCTCTTTGACAGGAGCACCTTAATATCCATAAGTTCCTTTTGGCCCCGTTCGTAGCGGGATGGTAGGATAAAAGATGTTGTGCAAGTTCTTATTGCAAGCACGTACAACTACCTACGGGATACATGCCTAATGTTTGATATTTGCCTAGATGATCATTACTTTTCCGTGTGTCGTGCCCCAAGTTAAAACTATCTCATCGATGCAGCGCCCAACCATCCATCTCCCTAGCCTACAGTGTTTTAAATCCTGCTTATCACTAGTTGCTACTTTTGCCATTTACTACTGCTATTTACTTTTGCTGTTTACTTTTACTATTACTATCATTACTATCATATCACTGTTACCACTTATCTTTTGTTGCAAGTAAGTATATTTCAGGTGCGGTTGAATTGACAACTCAACTGTCAAAGCTTATAAATACTCTTTGGCTCCCCGTGTGTCGAATCAATAAATTGGGTTATTCTTACCCGCGAAGACTATCTCGATCCCTTATGGTTGAGGGTTATCAAGTATCGTTTTCTGGCGCCGTTGCCGGGGAGCATAGCAATATTTACAAGTCTACTTGAGGTATCCTACCTCCTGCACTTTATCTACTATGGGTAAGAAAGGAGACCCCAAGGTTCCTATCTTACTATCTACTACAAGAAGAGGTACTGCTCTGAGCACTAGTGCTACACTTGATTCACCTTCCGTTATGAGTAAGTTTGCCTCACCACCACCGCATGATGCTCCTACTGAATCTGTTACTATGTCTGATACTCTTGATGATGCTTCTACTACTTTTGATGATGATATTAGTTCGCTTGGTTATGCTCTTGAGAAACAAATTGCTGCTGCTGCTGAAAAATATGGAATTGAACTTCCTGTTGCTCGCTACCCTATTGGTGAAACTTATGATTATCCTGATTTGAGTAAACTCAAAGAGAGGCTCCTTGATGATGATTACTATATGCTTGATGAAGATCTATGCAGGGAACTGACAGAGTTTGCTAGCTCTGACCCTGAAGTTATTAAGAAAATATTTGAAAAACAATCTTTGAAAAACAAAACCGTTCCTAATCCTGAATTTGCTACATCTCCTATATGCATTGATGATCCTGATTATGATTTCTCTGTTGATCTTTCACTTATACCTATGGTTGAAGCTGACACCTTTTATGGCAGAGAAAATGATGATGCTATTGCACACCTGACTAAACTCGGTGAGTTGGGTAGCCTGTTTACCACAGATGAGAAGATACGATACTTTTATGTGACCAAGCTCCTTCCTTTCTCCTTGAAGGAGGGTGCTAAAGCATGGTATGATTCACTTCCATGCGGTTCCATTAAGAGTCCTCAGGACTTAGCTCACTCTTTTGTTGATAAGTACTTTCCTGCTCACATGCAACATGCTGCTTTACAAAGAATTTATAACTTTAAACAGTTGCAGGATGAGTCCCTCCCTAAAGCTTGGGGGAGGTACTGCGGTCTGATTCGGGCTAGACCAGGACATGAAATCCCTAAGAATGAATTAATTGATATATTCTATGCTGGTCTAACTAATGAATCCAGGTCCTATTTGGACAGTTGTGCTGGTTGTGTTTTCAGGAAAAGAACACCGGACGATGCGGAAGACTTAATGGGCAGGATTGCCAAAAATCATGAAGATTGGTCCGTCCCTGAACCACCTCCACCAACGAAGAAGAGGGGCATGTTTGTTCTGAGCCCCGAGGATATGCGAGAAGCAAAGAAGTCTATTAAAGAGAAAGGTATTAAAGCTGAAGACGTGAAGAATCTACCCCCTATTGAGAAGCTGTGTGAGCCTACTACTCACCCTCCTATGGTAGAGGTACACTCTCTTTTAGATTTCAACGCAAGTGACATCCCTCATGGTAAGCCTCCTGATCAATGTTTAGATGAGTTTGATAATTTTATTATGAAACAAAATCATTTTAATGAGAGGATAGAAAGTCAGTTGCATGATAATTCCCTTGCTATCAAAAAACTGCTTGATGTTTTAGATAGAACAGTTAATGATGTTCAATGTCTTGTGAAGCATCTTCATATGGTTCAAACTCAGCTTGATCAAATTTCTAATGTGCAAAGAGATTTGCTTGCTAACAATGCCAAACAAGATAATTTGCAGGCTTTCGGAATTAAGACCTGAGGAGGAACTAGCACTCAAGATCCTCTTTATCCAGAGGGGCATCCGAAGAGAATCAAGCAGGATTCTCAAATGCAGGAAGAAGAAATTGTTGGCTCTCCAAAGAAAAAGAAGAAACATAAGGAGACTGATAATTCTAATGATCCTATTGCAGATGAAGAACCAGCTATTGATCCCAATAGTGTATCTATCTCCGATGCTGAGACTGAAGACGGTGCTGAACCTGAAGGTAATAATAATGAGAAGAATGATCCGCCTGAAGTTCGAGAAGAAGAAGCACCTGACAAACGTAAGAGGTACACTAAAGAAGACTTCATCGCAAGAAAACATGGGAAGGAAAGAGAACCATGGGTACAGAAACCCATGCCCTTTCCAGGTAAGTCCATCAAATCTAAAGAAGAAGAGCATTATAATAAGTTTTGTGAGTGGATTAAACCTCTTTTTCTTCAGATACCCTTGACTGATGCTATTAAGTTACTTCCTTATTCAAAATATATGAAAGATATTGTCACTAATAAAAGAAAAGTTCCTAATGATGCAATATCTACTATGCTTGCTAACTATTCTTTCAGTGGAAAGATTCCTGAGAAGCTCGGTGATCCAGGTATACCCACCATTCCTTGCTCCATAAAGAATAATTATGTCAAAACTGCTTTATGTGATCTTGGAGCAGGAGTGAGTGTTATGCCTCTCTCTCTTTACGAGAGGCTTTGTTTAGAGAAACTAATTCCTACAGATATCTCCCTTCAGATGGCTGACAAGTCAACCGCTGTTCCGATAGGTATTTGTGAGGATGTTCCAGTTGAAGTTGCTAATTGTTTAATTCTTACTGATTTTGTTGTGCTTGACATGCCCGAGGATGGGAGCATGTCCATTATTCTTGGTAGACCTTTCCTTAACACCGCAGGTGCTATTATTGATTGCAATAAAGGGAAGGTTACTTTTCATGTGAATGATAAAGAACACACGGTATATTTTCTGAAGAAGACCGACAGGAGGCATGCCCTCAACTCTATAGAGAATATCGAGACCGTGAAAATTGGAGAATGGGATTGTCCACTACATGTGCCTCACAAATACAAAACTATCATGATAGGGACAATGTCCATCAAGGTAAAGGTTCAGTGATTACTTCGTGAGAGGTGAGACTTTTTGCTCTATATATCGCCTGTTTGTTGGTAAGACTTGATCAACCTTATTAACAAATATGTTTTATATGGATAAAAAGTTGAGCATGTCATGTTTTCATTTGTTTTTAGTTTTTGTCCTACTTGCTGTACCAAGTATTTATGTTTTTGAAGCTTCACAATACTACTAACTGCCTCAAGTTTTCAGAGAGTTTCGCAGCTTTTTGAACTTCGAAAAAATTTCAACAGTGAAGTTTTCAGAAAAAATCCAGAAAAATTATAATAAAAATTTCCACAACAGGAGAAACCCAGAAAGTCCTGGGGCCAGCCAGGCGGCCAGCTGGCGCGGCCCAGCCCCTGGCCGCGCCCACAGGGCACCTGGGGCCCACGGGACCCCCCTCCAGGTACTTCTCCTTCCTCCCTCTCTCTCTTTCTCCAAAAACACGAGTTCTGCTGTTGTTCTTGTGTTCTTGCTGTTCTTGGAGGCGATTCTTCGATCTCTCTCTACAGCCCATCATTTGAGCTGAAATTTTGAGCAAATACTCCCTGGTATGTGACTCCTCCACCCCTCCAATTAGATTTTTGATTGGTGGCCTCATTTGTGAGTATTTAGTAGTTCTTGGTGCTGTAGAGATGAGCTTGCATGCATGTGTAGAAAGTTATTTTCCAAGTTTTGATGCAAGTTTATGCCTTGGGCAAGTGAGTTGAGTAGTTTGCCTTAGCTCACTTTGTTTTAATCCTCGTTTTTGTAAATTGTAAAAAAATTCAGAAATGAGTTTATTAGGAAGGGCAAAAGGGTGGCTTGAGAAGAGGAGGCCCGCACACTCCGATCGAGTTACTAGAGCCGCAGCTTCACCATCGACTGCTAGGGTGAGGTATAATGAAGATCATGTGCCCCTGGAGTTGTTGGAAGACACAAGTCCAGCACGTGCGATGACGTTTCCATGTGATGAATTCATGGAAGCTGCGGGAATCAAGGATGAGTTTTATAATCTTTGTGCTAATGCAGGTTTGACACGACTCGTCACGAGCCGTGTTACTCAGTATCAAAAACTCACCTCCAGTTTCATTAACAGTTTTAGATATAATCCTGATTCAGGTGCTATTGAGTTCAAAATTTATAATGATCTTATCACCATGACCTTAGGAAATTTTTGTGAAATAATAGGTGTGCCAAACGTTGGGAGGACGGCTAGGATGGCCACTCAGCCCTCCGAGTTGAAAACCGTCATCAACTCTCTCTGCAGCATGGGTACGAGGGATATTCATCGGTCGAAGATCTCCAGCATCTTATTTCCTCACCTTAGGTATTTTGCATATTGTATTGCTAGAGGGGTGTTAGCTCGTGACAACACGAGCAGCATTTCTGCTCCGGATATTGCTATCCTGGCAGCAGCCCTCTCAGGGAGGTCTGATTATAATCTGGGTACCTTAATTGCTCGACGCCTTGCTATGAACAGTAACAAGGGGGACTTATATGGTGGCGTTTACGCCACACTTATCTTAGAGCATCTTGGAGGCACCCCACACCCTGATGATACTCCTTTTACTTATTTAAGCTTTGATCTTGCTGCTATGAAAAGGCATAAGTTTGTTACCATGGGTTCTGAACTTAATAATCTTATCTATATCTTGCGTTTCGGAACTGTCGCGGAACGCGAGATCCGTCTACCTGCACCTCTTTTGTTTGATTTTCCTCGCAGGAACGGATGGTCCTTTGATGTTGTTCAGTTCGATGAGTTCAAGGTCCAGCATCAGTTTCATAACCCCATGGAGGGGGTTGTGCCCGACGAGGAGAGGCACGGTGAGATACCACATTTTCAGGAAGATACCGCCACCGAGTTTGGTGAAGGGTCTTCCTCTGTTTGGCGTTCGGAGCCTTCCTCGTGGGAGACTCCGAGGAGTTCGGTGTACGCGCCAGCATCCTTCTACGACCCGTGGACTCACCACCATACCCCTGGAGCAGGAGGCTCCTGGGGGCAGTAGCTGCTACCAACTTAGGCCAAAAGCCTAAGCTTGGGGGAGTACGTGCCCTTCTCACTTTTCCATTGTATTATCCGTTTTATTCGCTTTGATCTTTTCGAAGTTTTTGCCCGTTCTTCTTTATTTCTCTCTTTGCAAAAACAACAAAAATATTTTCTCTTTCTTTTGCTTTTTATTCAACCTTTGAAAAAACCAAAAAGATTTCCTTTCTCTCTTTAGTTTGCTTTGTTTTCAGAGATCAGCTCGAGTCCGTGATGGCATTTGATTATATTTCCTACGTTCGATCGTGCAAGTGACAAGCAGTGATGACGAAGATCGACTGAAAGGAAGCAACAAGGAAGACCGGTATGAACTCTTATTGTTTCTACTTTTGTACATATGCCTGTACTTATGATCTAGAGACCAGCTTGTAGCGACATAGTGCTATGTTTACAATGCTCTTCCAGTGGTTCATGCTTTCCTTGTGGCTAGTCCCGAATAACTAGAGTATATAATGTGTTATTGAAATGATCTACATGCATTGCACTGTTCATAGTCTGGTATACTAAGGTGGTATTTCCCTTTAGAGAATTTTTTGATTGACTTGGCACATGCTTACACATGTTAAGACTAAAAAGTCTACTTTGCCTTGATGATCTTTGAGTTTTAGAATAGTTATATCACTTTCATGCCCGATTCAATGTTGATTTGTCGCTCTGCATGATTATGACCGTTATTGCTCTCTAGTTGGTCGCTTCCCAGTATTTTGCTAAACCTCCACCTGTACTAAGCGGACTGACTGCTTGTGCATCCAAACCCTTTAAACCAGTTATGCCATATGAGTCCATTATACCTTCCTATACATGGTATTTACCTGCCATTCCTAACGAAGACTTTCATGTGCCATCTCGAAACTAATCAAAAGCATTTCCTTTTTGTGCCTATGTTTTAGCTCATGAGGAAGTAGTAGTTAATTCATGATCTTTTTAAGTTGGACAAGTTTCACCCCTGGATTGGATGTATAATGTGCAAACCCCTAATATGAAAAGGAACTGGCATTGAGTGCGCCCGGCTCAAAAAGATAATATAAGAAACAAACCCTCCTTCACGCTTTGTTCATGAGAAATCAGAAAACTTTGGCAGTGATAAACAAAGGAGATTAAGAGGATGTGATCGTCCTCATGCGGGAGCCGTTCCTCGAAACTTGTCCACTTAAAAGGTGATTGAGTTATCTGCTAGCATTCGTTGACGAAATATGCACTTCTCAAAACATGTTTACTTCTGTTTCTAAAACCAAGAGCTCTGGTACATGTTTAGTTTTTGTTTCCGACCACGGATTTTCAACCTTGCCAATAAAAGCCACGGTTCGAGAGTCTCACCTTCTTTCTCCAAAGCACCGACTAGGAGAGCATAATTGTCATTCTGAGTGTAATGTGCATTGTCCCAAAGTATTACATTGTCTTCTGCATACTTGTGATATGATTTATTCTGAAATTCTTAGTTCTAGTCTCCTTTAAAACTCTGGAGGAGTCTCTGCATTTATGTTTTGCTTCACTCATGGAGGCTAGCGAGATACCACCCTAATATGCTCAAGCTATGTGCAATGTAATCTTGTCTTGATTTTCAGTAATATATTATTTACCTTAAGTATTTGTGACTGGTCACTTGAAAGAAGGATTGCTCTTTGCATTGTCCTCATAGTACGGTTTCAATACTCGCTAAACTCTTTTCGTAGTACATGCTTATATACATCTAATGAAGCAAAAGAGTTTGTCAAAGTTTTCTTTGTCGCGTCCAGTTCGTTGAACTGAATTGCTTGAGGACAAGCAATATGCTAAGCTTGGGGGAGTTGATACGTCTCAAACGTATCTACTTTTCCAAACACTTTTGATATTGTTTTGGCCTCATTCTTGCATGACTTGGACTAAACTAACCCGGACTGACGCTGTTTTCAACAGAGCTACCTGTATGGTTTATTTGTGTGCAGGAAAACGGATTTTTAGGTACCTCAGAAAAATCCACGAAAAATCACAGAAAATCCACGCACCCGAAGGAACCAGATGCCAGAAGTGGGGCCAGAGGGGGCCAGGGGGTGCCCAGGCGCCCTGTGGGCGTCCCCCCTGGGCCGCGCCGGGGGGGGGGGGCGCCTGGGCAGGTCCCACGTCTCCTGGTGCCCTACTTTAGCCCGTATTTTTCCTCCCGACGCAAAAAACCCCAGATCGGAAGTTCTTTCGCAGTTTTTCGTCGCGGAGCTGCCGCCACCTGATGGGCCTCGAACCCCTCATTGGTTACCCCAAGTGGAAGGTGTAAGATGCAGTATTGTAGAAGTGTTTTCCCTTAGCAAAGATGCCAAGGATCGAATCCCCAGAGACTCCTAGGTTCAACAAGTAGGTGTCAACTGCTACGGCGCCAGATTAGTAGCAATCAACGTGGAACTGCACACAGATACAAATAACTTTGCTCCCAACGAGTACATAGAGGTTGTCAATCCCTCCGGCCTTGTAGTTCACAAAGGATTAAAAGCAATGATAGTAGTGATAGATAGTTTTTGCAATAGTAAATAATAACGGAAAGTAAATAGCGGATGTGATCAATGATGGTAATATGGACCGGAATCTCATGATGTTCACTAGTGATGTCTCTCTCCCAAAAGACTATAAAACAGCTATGTGAGGTTACAAATTACAGCTGGGCAATTGACAGGACCACGAACACAAACCAATGCTGACTACATTGCAAGAAAGGTTGAGGTTCAAAGCATGGGCGGTACGCCAAAGTAAGTAGACCGAAATCCATCAATATCTACTACTAATGATCCACCTTGAGATATCTATCCAGAACATCTCGCTGGTATTAAGTTGTGAGTCCCACCCATAGTGTAAACTCAATGCAACAGATAACTGCATTAAAAGAACTTTGCGTAAAGTAAACAATCCTTGCACCCGCGGGCACAAGCACCGTTGTTTTCCCCCTTGTGGCAACATCACATCCCCTAGACTCATGTTTCTGTCACTCAAGCTAGTCATCGAGGGGCATGAACCCACAATCGAGCATAACGTTCCCTCTTGGAGTCACTACCTATTACTCGGCCAAAGCAATAAATAACAACGGAGAACATGCAAGAATTACTTATGAACAAAAATATAAAAGAGGTGAATCAAATATATTACTCAAGATCAATCTGAACATAATCTCATAATCCATCGGATCCCAGCAAACTCAACATAGCAACAGCATAAGGATTACATAGGTGCCTCGATCATGTAGGGCAGCTCACGAGGACTAATTAGTGAAGCACAAGAATGGGAGGAGAACATCACATAGCTACTGGTCATGGACTCATGGTCCAAGGGAGACTACTCACGAGTCATCCGGGAGGCGTCCATGGTGGTGGAGAAGCTCCCGGTGGTGATCCTCCCCTCCGGCAGGGTGCCGGGAAGAGTTCTCCTGGTGCTCCCGATCTTGGAAGCGGCGGCGGCGGCGGAACAGAGATGGGATCGCGAAAAGAGTTCCCGTTCTGAGGGTTTCGGAGGGTCCTTTAAATATATGCCAAAGTAGGGCACCGAGGGAGTCTCGGGGGGCCCAGGCGCACCCCCGGCGCGGCCCGGGGGGGGGGGGCGCTAGGGCGCCTGGAGCCCTGGTGGCCCCCCCCAGGCTGCCCTTCGGACGCAGTGTTGTTTCCGGAACGCTGATTTTTTATATAATTTTTCTGGATTTTTCTGGGCAGTTCTCGAAACGTGAAAACCTGAAATACAAAAACAGCCGAAAACAGAAACTGGCACTGGGGTGCACTGGATTAGTAAGTTAGTCCAAATATGATCAAAGTGTATGGAAGTGTATGAATATCATAGCAATATCACCCAAAAGTGGCATGGAGCAAGCAGAAATTATAGATACGTTTTGGACGTATCAACATCCCCAAGCTTAATTCCTGCTCGTCCTCGAGTAGGTAAATGATAACAAGAATAATTTCTGTGGTGACATGCTATTAACCACATAGGACTTTTCATAGTCATATGACAAAAGCTTACTGAGACAATGATTCTATAGTAATTAAGTTGCCTCATGAGAAAATCACAAATGACGGAAAGTTTTACAATATGAAACTGAAACATCAAAAAGATTTGCAATGAACATGATGTGCAAATATGATAAAGTGATATCTAGCTTGCCCCCTTTAGTGATGTAAAACATAAATGCAGGGGCACCTTCAATGTTTAAGTGATGACTAGATACAATCATTTCAGAATAAACGATATCACAATCATGCAAAAGACAATGCTACTTTGGGACAATGCACATTACACTCAGAATGACAATCATGCTCTCAGTAGTTGGTGCTTTGACATAAAGGTAAAAGAAAGGTTATGTGCTAGAGCTTTTTGTTTTGAAAACATGGAAGCAATTTTGTCAACGGTAGTAGTACTTCATATGTGTCATGCATAAAACATCCTATAAGTTGCAAGCCTCATGCATCGTATACCAATAGTGCTCGCATCTTGTCCTAATTAGCTCGGATCTCCATGGGTTATCATTGCATTACATATGTTTTAACCAAGTGTCACAAAGGGGTACCTCTATGCCACCTGTACAAAGGTCCAAGGAGATAAATCGCATTTGATTTCTCGTTTTTGATAGATCTCAACTTGAGGACATCCATACCGGGACAACATAGAAAATAGATGATGGACTCCTCTTTAATGCATAAGCATATTCTCATAAGAGATTGAGGATTAAGGTCCAAGCTAAAACTTCCACCATGATGCATGGCTTTGGTTGGCGGCCCAATGTTCTTCTCTAACAATATGCATAGTCATTCAACCCACGGTAAATCACCCTTACTTCAGACAAGACGAACATGCATAGCAACTCACATGATATTCAACAAAAGTGTGACAGTTGATGGCGTCCCCAGAAACATGGTTACCGCTCAGCAAGCAACTTATAAGAAATAAGATACATAAGCAACATATTCTTTACCACAATAGTTTTTAGGCTACTTTCCCATGAGCTATGTATTGCATGGTTAGTTTGCTTAATACAGGTGGAGGTTAGCAAAAGACTGGGAGTGACCAACTAAGAGAGCAATGATGGTCATAATCATGTAGAGCGACAAAGCAATATTGAATTAGGCATGGTAGTTATATCGCTACTCAGAAATAAAAGATCGTCAAGGCTTGACAGACTTTCTTTACAGTCTTAAATATGCGTGAGCATACGCCAAGTCAATCAAAATAAATTCTCGAAGGAAGATATTACTAAACCATACCATATCATAGGCAAACAAATCAAGTTGGTACTCCAATAACACATTGGGAACCCCCCAGCTATTTGAGATTAACCATAAGAAAACCTGAACTACTAAGCACCAGCATGCAAGTAGCATCTTTATCATAGACACATTAACCAGTGCAACGGAAGCAAACTCTCTTAATAAGGTGAGCATGATAATTAAAGAGAGTTCAAGCAACCAACTAAACAAAAGCTCTTTGAAAAGATAAGCATGAATACTAAGAGCAGAGCATGATAGTAGCTATTTAAAAGACAAAGAACACACACAACATAGATAGACATGAAAATTCTATGTTATGTTCTAGGTAGAGGTGGAGCGTGTTTCTCTCCCACATAAAGGAATGCTGAGTTCCGACTCGTTGTGAAAAACTAAAAAGAAAACTAAAAGCAAAACGCTCCAAGCATAGCACATAACACATGAAGTGATAAAAATATAGCGAAACAAAAGACGAACTGATAATGTTGATGGAGAAGGGGATGCACGGGGGCATCCCCAAGCTTAGACGCTTGAGTCTCCTTGAATATTTCTTGGGGGTGCACGGGGGCATCCCCAAGCTTGAGCGCTTGACACTCCTGAATCTTTTTATCATCTTCCCTCGCACACTTAAAAACTCCCTTCATACATAACTCATCATAATCTGATTAGCGAGGTTAGTACCCTTAATAAAATAATTATACCTTGCTGGAAATAAGGATATTCTTGAAGTTCTACTGTTTCTCAAGATTGCCAAAAGGTTTTTGCAAAGAAAAAGCAAGCTCTTGATTTGCAAAGTGAAGGTAAGGCAAAACAGGACAGAATCTGTGAAAAACAGAACAGCAGGCAGTAATTAATCTGTTCGGGATACTTCTGCAACTCAAATCAAAAAACTCAGAAAAGAAGCACGAAATACAATTATATAGAGAACGCTGTCGAAAAAATTCAGACCAAAAAGATGATCTGGTGATTTTATACGAATTTTTCTATCCAAGGACAGAATCTGTTTCCTGGACAGCACCTCACAACTTTTGAACTTTCTAGCAATCAGAGGCTATACTTGGCACAAATATGAAAAGCAAAGATACAATGATGATGCTACAGCAGTAAACAACATCAAGACACAACAAAAGCAAAAAATTTATTCATGTGGGCTGCCTCCCAAAAGCTCTTTCTTTATAGCCATAAAGATAGGCTTAAGACTTTAATGATGCTCTCGTAGGAATAAGAGTTGAAGAACAAAAGAGAGCATCAAGAAGCAAATACCAAACACATTTAAGCCTAACATGCTTCCTATGCATAGGAATATTGCAATACAATAACTCATTGAAGCACAAAGCAATAAGCATAGGAAGACAAAACAAGTGCAGCTTCAAAACCTTCAGCATAAAGAGAGGGAACTTGATATTATTGAAATATCTATAAGCATATGTTCCCTTCTCATAATAATTTTCAGTGGGATCACGAATAAACTCAACAATATAAGCATCACATAAAGCATTGTTACCATGATCCACATGCAAAAAGGTACTCCTACTCTCCACATAAGCATCATGAAGAGGATAAAACTTAGTATAAAAAAGAGACATAAGCTCGTGCCAATCAAGCAAGTGTGAGTTATCGAGAAGCTTATACCAATCTGAAGCTTTATCTATAAGTGATACGGCGAACAATTTCCTCATGACAAACTCCCTTGATACACCTGCAAGCTTAAATAATGAACATAGTTGTGACAGTTATAGCAAGTGTTCACCGGGACGTCTGTCTCCTGCATAACGATTAGCCAAAACATAATCGATAATACCAGCTGGTATTTTATAGGGCACAATTTCAGTAGGGGGAGGATCAACCACCACCGGTGTGGGGCGTCTTCCCACAAGCAACGATCCAATAACAGGGTTGTCCATAAGCATAACTAGTGAAAAGACATAAAGAAAACTGAAAGGTAAACTAACAAGACTAAAAGCAAAGGTAAAAGATAGCGTGCAACTCCCCTATCCTGAAGAGTGGAGTCCCCGGCAACGGCGCCAGAAAATACTCCTTGATGGGCCTCGAACCCCTCGTTGGTTACCCCAGGTGGAAGGTGTAAGATGCAGTATTGTAGAAGTGTTTTCCCTTAGCAAAGATGCCAAGGATCGAATCCCCAGAGACTCCTAGGTTCAACAAGTAGGTGTCAACTTCTACGGCGACAGATTAGTAGCAATCAACGTGGACCTGCACACAGATACAAATAACTTTGCTCCCAACGAGTACAGAGAGGTTGTCAATCCCTCCGACCTTGTAGTTCACAAAGGATTAAAAGCAATGATAGTAGTGATAGATAGTTTTTGCAATAGTAAATAATAACGGAAAGTAAATAGCGGATGTGATCAATGATGGTAATATGGACCGGAGTCTCATGATGTTCACTAGTGATGTCTCTCTCCCAAAAGACGATAAAACAGCTATGTGAGGTAACAAATTACAGCTGGGCAATTGACAGGACCACGAACGCAAACCAATGCTGACTACATTGCAAGAAAGGTTGAGGTTCAAAGCATGGGCGGTACTCCAAAGTAAGTAGACCGAAATCCATCAATATCTACTACTAATCATCCACCTTGAGATATCTATCCAGAACATCTCGCTGTTATTAAGTTGCGAGTCCCACCCATAGTGTAAACTCAATGCAACAGACAACTGCATTAAAAGAACTTTGCGTAAAGTAAACAATCCTTGCACCCGCGGGCACAAGCACCGTTGTTTTCCCCCTTGTGGCAACAGCACATCCCCTAGACTCATGTTTCTGTCACTCAAGCTAGTCATCGAGGGGCATGAACCCACAATCGAGCATAACGTTCCCTCTTGGAGTCACTACCTATTACTCGGCCAAAGCAATAAATAACAACGGAGAACATGCAAGAATTACTCAAGATCAATCTGAACATAATCTCATAATCCATCGGATCCCAGCAAACTCAACATAGCAACAGCATAAGGATTACATAGGTGCCTCGATCATGTAGGGCAGCTCACGAGGACTAATTAGTGAAGCACAAGAACGGGAGGAGAACATCACATAGCTACTGGTCATGGACTCATGGTCCAAGGGAGACTACTCACGAGTCATCCGGGAGGCGTCCATGGTGGTGGAGAAGCTCCCGGTGGTGATCCTCCCCTCCGGCAGGGTGCCGGGAAGAGTTCTCCTGGTGCTCCCGATCTTGGAAGCGGCGGCGGCGGCGGAACAGAGATGGGATCGCGAAAAGAGTTCCCGTTCTGAGGGTTTCGGAGGGTCCTTTAAATATATGCCAAAGTAGGGCACCAGGGGAGTCTCGGGGGGCCCAGGCGCCCCCCCGGCGCGGCCCGGGGGGGGGCGCCGCCAGGGCGCCTGGAGCCCTGGTGCCCCCCCCCCCCCAGGCTGCCCTTCGGACGCAGTGTTGTTTCCGGAACGCTGATTTTTTATATAATTTTTCTGGATTTTTCTGGGCAGTTCTCGAAACGTGAAAACCTGAAATACAAAAACAGCCGAAAACAGAAACTGGCACTGGGGTGCACTGGATTAGTAAGTTAGTCCAAATATGATCAAAAGTGTATGGAAGTGTATGAATATCATAGCAATATCACCCAAAAGTGGCATGGAGCAAGCATAAATTATAGATACGTTTGGGACATATCACCACCCTATGTTCTTCCTCGGGAGGGCTAATCTGGAGGCTGAATTGGCCTCCGGAGAGGGGAGATCGTCGCCATCGTCATCATCATCACCACTCCACCTCCATGACTTCTCCCTCCATGTGTGAGTAATTCCCCCGCTGTAGGCGAAGGGGATGGTAGGGATTGGATGAGTTAAATCATGTAATAGTTTATCAGATTGTTGGGGGCATGTTGCCTATCATCTACTATGGTGTTTATCATCTTTGCTTCAACTTGTTATTCTTAATGCTTGACACTTAGGGCCCGAGTGCCATGATTTCAGATCTGAACCATATGTGTTTGCATGAATATATTTGTGTTCGTGATCCTATCTATGAGTTGTTTGCACCTGTTATGGTCCGGAACCGGCGATCCCAAAAGTGACAGCTTGGGACACCAAAGGGGATGGTCCGTAGTTTGAGGATTACATGTATCCATTGAGTTCATTGCTTTGTTCCGGTGCTCTTTGACAGGAGCACCTTAATATCCATAAGTTCCTTTTGGCCCCGTTCGTAGCGGGATGGTAGGACAAAAGATGTTGTGCAAGTTCTTATTGCAAGCACGTACAACTACCTACGGGATACATGCCTAATGTTTGATATTTGCCTAGATGATCATTACTTTTCCGTGTGCCGTGCCCCAAGTTAAAACTATCTCATCCATGCAGCGCCCAACCATCCATCTCCCTAGCCTACGGTGTTTTAAATCCTGCTTGTCACTAGTTGCTACTTTTGCCATTTACTATTGCTATTTACTTTTGCTGTTTACTTTTACTATTACTATCATTACTATCATATCACTGTTACCACTTATCTTTTGTTGCAAGTAAGTATATTTCAGGTGCGGTTGAATTGACAACTCAACTGTCAAAGCTTATAAATACTCTTTGGCTCCCCGTGTGTCGAATCAATAAATTGGGTTATTCTTACCCGCGAAGACTATCTCGATCCCTTACGGTTGAGGGTTATCAACGTCGAAGGAGACCCGTCTGGAAGTGCGGTACGCAAGCAATCCGGCGGGCGCTTTTGAAGACCCAAAATCCCACGCGTCCGGGAGGGACCCCGTCTGGACACGCGGCGGCTATGGGATGCCCTAGGTCGACCTGATCGCCCCTAGGGCCTCGAGGTTCGCCGCCCTGCAACAAGAAGAACGAACGAAGAACGAGGAAGAAGAAGAACTAGGGTTAAGGAGAAAAGATAAAAGATAAAAAGTGGTAGATGAATTGATCGATTGTGTGTTGTTCAATCGGCCGTCACCCCTTAGGTATATAAGAGGCGGCTGGACTTCCCGTGAAAGGAAAAGGCTTGGATTCACGTCCAAAACCCGAGCCAAATTCGGATTGGTTTTGTCCGAACTTTCCAAAACAGTTCGGTTTAAACAGGTTGTACCTTGCGGGTAATTTTTGAGGTGGTAAACGACCTCTGATGAAAAAGAGCTCAAAAGCAATATTGACCGCTTTGACGAGACGAACAACTTTAATGTTGAACGTTTTTCGATTTGAAGCCATCTTCTAGGCCAAAACGGTCACGCAATACAGGCTGTTATTCGCGCTACCCATCAGACACGTGGCTGGTGGGGCGCGCCACTTATGACTCTGTGACAGGGTTATGTTCGGATGGCTGTGACTTTTTCATACGAACTCGGATTGGGACAATTTTTATATCAAAATCGACCGTCTCGACGAGACGCACAACATTCTTGTTGAAACTTTTTCCATTTGAAGTCAACTTAATTGGGTTTCAAGCTATTCTTTAATCTGGTGTCACCATGAGCATCTCTGAACTTGTCATAACTTTTGCATCCGGACTCCGTTTTAGACCACTTTCATATCTATCTTGATCTTCTAAAAGAAAGCCATCTCATGGTGACTTTCAATCATAAGTTTGAAGTAATCTTGACATAGATTAAACCAACTTTTACGCTTGTGCCACTTTTGAGCATCAACACATGCCCCCATGTTTTTCGGCAAAGCAAGCGTGCCGAAAAATAATTTGTACCATGTTGGTTCTAAGGACGATGTCAACACCCCATCGGCCATTTATATGCTTAGGACGATAATTATATATCGGCCATTATTGTTCTTGAACCCTTGATGCAAACTCGGGCGAAACCTTCTCAACTTCATTAACAATCCGATGATAAAGTTCCATAGATATGTATCTGAAGGTCATCCTCCGAACCATATTGTTCCCCCTTTTGCTAGGATTTTGTAGATAATCAACAATAAACTCTCTCCAATACTTACTATCACCTGCATCAAAATTCATTAGTGGCCGAAGCTGTGAACTTCGGTTCGGCCTTACCTATGTTGACGAGACGAAGCATCGGCTATTGAGAGAAATGCAATACACCATGATTAACGTAGTAGCCGGATGCTTGCTGTGCCAACTCTTTTGAATTGTCATGTCTAAATATAAGAACAATCTTAATGCAATCCAAGGTAAATTTTGCATCTAGACATACCCCAAGATAAACTATAAGCGATTCGTCAAAACATTGATAACCCTTGGATATTTGTTGCACTACTCATAACGAATCACCGAAGGCCTCAATATGTATAGCACCTTGTCTCGCTCTCCATTCGAACTAAGGACGATGCTAGAATACTACACCGGCCATGCATTGACATATTCTTAGCACGATAGATAAATATCGGCCATTACCATGTAAACTTCATTCAAAGCACATATAGCCGAAACAAACAAATGAAATGACAAACTAAGTATTTAGGCCCTTTGGATCATCAACAAACTTGTAGCTAATCATATGTATAGTGACTTGGTAATACCCTTTCATGATGTAAGAAATTATATGGCATCCATGGATTAAAATAAGCCCATTGAGGGTTACCAATCATACCTGATGACGAATTCCATGACATGGACGTTAATGGCACAGTTGAAGAATATGGATAATGTGTAGACCGAAGATGTTGAAACCTTCGGCTTCGTCCTTCATAGTTTTCACTCTTTTCCTTCTTCACCTTTACCGCACTTCTTGTAATGGAAGCTTGCACATAATTCTTATTTTGAACACTTCCTTTGGGAACCCATGCCATGTTTCTTTCTTCAAGTTCTTGTGCACTAAGTTTTTGTAATTTCTTCTTTTTCCAATATGATAAGCCGAGTGGGCACCCCGGCTGCGATTTTGTCTTGGCCAATGGCAATCCTTTTTTGGCCTTGTGCACTCTCAACTTCTTTTCTTCAGATTTGGCACTTTGACTCTCAATAATTGGTTGCTTCATCTCATTGCCTTTAGTAGCCAATGTCAACACTTTAATTGGCTCTTTTTCATTTGAGATCAAATCTGAAGTTGCACTCTTACGACCATCTCTTTTAACACGGTAAATTTGCTTGACCACCTCTTTCTTCTTCCTTGAGCTCCGGACCGATTCCTTTCGATTGAAACGGTCTTTAACATGTGATCATTCAAATGTTGATCTTCTCGGAGCTGCATAATATTGGTGAGATGATCTAAAATAAGATGGAGAATGCGCCCTTGTATCATACATCTCCCATGATGGATATGGATCTACTTGAGCATAGGGAGGCATCCACGGCATTGGCATTGGCGGCCCAAAATAAGGATATGAATATGTTGCATAAAAATTGTCACTTTGCCAATACCGATCCTCATACTTGCGCCTTGGGGGTGATCTTGGTTTCTTTGTATGATTTGGCCGATAAACATTCTTCTCTTCACTCTTCTTTTGATACTTATCCAATAGTTCAGCAAAAGTGATTTTTGATCTCTTACACTTGCGCTTATTTTGGCCTTTGCTTTCTTTTGGTTCATCGATCATTGGATTTGCTTGTTGCCCCCCAGTCCTTGGCGTCTCCATTGTAGCTTCGATGGAATTCTCGCCCACAAGATTATGTTCATTATGCTCTTCAACAACTTCTTTACTTGAAAGCTTGATCCCATCACCTGCAGTTTTTATCTTCTCTTTAAATGGATCGGCTTGAAGCAGCCGATGCAAAAACTTTCTGCCATCGGGACCACCAATCGGAATAGACTGGTCATCTCTTGGTGTTTCAGCAAATTTCAATCGTCCTTTTTCAATGGCCGATTTGACTATTTCACGGAACATATTGCAATCCTCAAAATTATGTTTGAACGAATGATGCAACCTACAATACATTCGTCCTTGAATTGATAGATTGACATGGTGATCAAGAATTCTTATGTAATTATTTTTCAGCAACAAATCAAATATTTAATCACACATGCTTGAATTCAAGGTAAACTTTTTGCTTGAATTGAAGGTAAACTTTTTGCTTGAATTGAAGGTAAACTTTTTATTCTCTAACCATCTTGCTGTTTGAACGGCTTTGGAGATAAGCAAACAAATGGTTCAGATTTGTAGTCTCCCCATTCGGCTGTGCATAGTTTTTTCCACTCTATCTCCGATGTCTTTGGATAAGATATTATATTAGCATCAGTTTTCCCAATAGAATTTAACCTTGGCTTTAAATTTCTGAAATGAAGATATTTAGAACATACATGTCTCAGTTGAGACCAAGTGCAAGCCAAGTACGAAATAAGCAAAGCTACCCAACTAGATATGAACTTTACATAAAGCAACGGGGAAAGCTTTGGCTGTAACAATAAGTCAATATCGGCCTTTATAAATGGCGTAATGGGTTGACCGATATGTTCTATAACAAGTATATTGCTAACAAGTAAATTACCCTTCTTCATTGGTCTTTCAAAATTACTTATGAGAATATTTCTTATAGATGCATCAATAATGAAGTCGCGACCAAATCTGAAAATAGGTAAATTACTCTCTATGCATACCTCTTCAAATATGTTGGGAGAACATGATGGTGGTGTCACTTGAAGAACATCTTGCTCCATCTTTGGATGGCTCCCCAACACCTTTTCATCATCTTTTTCTTGATTCTGTGTATCATTGCTTTGAAGATCCATGTCAGCCAAACTTTGTTCGGCTACTTGTTCTTGTCCTTGAGGCTTGTCAATTTCTATGGCACGGAACTCATAGGACAGGAAGTAGGTTCCATTGACTTCGGAAAAATCAAGTATGACTGTTTTGCTATGCTTTCCATGCCCTTTCTCAATAATGCTTGCCTCTTTGGATTTGATGGACTCAGAATATATACTACTTGATTCGGCTTTTCTAATAACCAAATTTTCTTTGTTACCGGAATCAACAACTTTATCTTTTTGAATTTGCAAGGCTTCTCGCTCTCGTCTAATTTTAGCCCACATCTCAGCTTGGTGAGCTTTAAACTTTTTCATCTCAATTTCCACCCACTCGTCATGAGACTGCCCCCCAATACTTTGAGACTCTTTCGGCAATGAGGTGCCGAAACTTTGCGATTGTTTAGGTGGTACACTGGATGGTACAGCACTGGGCAACTACATCATTTGCACAACTCTAGCTTTTATAGCAGCAAAATTGTAATGCCCCGGATGTAATACTTTCCCTTTTGGGCATATAATATATCTCCGGCTTCATCTATTCCATTCCGGGTTCTTTGTCTTTCGGTGTTCGTCGTTTTGTTGTGTGCGTGTGTGGCATTCATTCATATCATGTAGACATGTGCATCGCATTGCATTTGTGTTGTCGTTTGCATCCAGTTCCACGCGTTCCTTCCCGTTTTCCGTTTCGCGTTCCGGAGCTCCCTCACGTGTCCGTGACGTCCCGTAGGCCTACTTTGTTGTTTGGGCGTGTAACGTTGCCGGTGTGGCGCGAGACTTGTCGTGTGTTGTTGTTTTGTTGTGTGTAACCCGCCTCTCAAATCTCGTCGCGTTTGGACTCCGTTTGCTTTTCTCAACAGTTATTCGTGTGGTCCAAAGTGCCTTCACTTTGTGGCCCAGAAACACCCCTACAGCAGCCCACTACCCTCTCCTAGGCCCATCTTAACTCCCCTCGCGATCGGATCCGTCGGATCGCGATCGGAGGGCTCCAAACACCCCCAGATCCCCCAAACCCTAGCAATCTGCTATATAGTAGACCCCTAGGTCCATTTTAGGCATCTCTAGCTTCTTCCTCCTCCTTCCCCCTATTTTTTTGGATCTGGCCAGCCCCCCTTCTCCACTTGGCAGCTCCCCTCCCGCAAATCTCGTGGATCAAGGGAGATCCTTCGATCGAAGCAGCCAGCCGCAGCGACCAGATCGCGTCGATCTCGGCCAGGTCAACGCACATCGGGCCTCCCGCAGTCTCCAGCGCCGATCGCTACTCCCCTCCGCTGCTCGAGCCAGCCGCACCGGGCCGTCCCGTCGCCAGGGACCACTTCCCCTTCGCGCCCGCACCGGCCCACTCCGTCGCCCTCCAGAGCCGCCTCGCTCCCGCGCCAGGCAGGCCCCAGCCAGCCGCCTTCCCTGGGCCGCGCCTCGCCAGCGCCTCCGATCGGGCCCCTCGCCAGGCTCCGCCGCTCCGCCAGGCCGCGGGCCGCGCCAGGCGGGCCGGCCTCCCGCATCGCCGCCGCTCCTTCCCGAGCCGCCGTTCGGCCCCGCCGTGCTGGGCCTCCCGACCGCCCTGGGCCCAGTCGCCTCCCGGCCTCCGCAGCTCGCCCAGCCAGGCCGGCCCATCCGTCGCCAGCCAGTCGCCGCGGACCGAAGCAGCCGCCTGGGCCGCCGCCTCTGCCAGATCTCCCCGCGGGCCGAGCCCATCTCCTTCTCTGCAGATCTGAGGTTGCCTCTTTTAGTCCTCTAAGTCCCTGTGAATTGATTTCTGATGCATTTTCCAACTGCTCTAACTTTTTGTGTGATTGTCCGTTTCGCGCAAATAGCATGTCTAGACGTTCGTGGTGATTAGCACTACGTTTTATCTTTTTGTGTCATGCATGTTAGAGATCATCTAGGTGCTTGTTTTCCCGTTGCAAGAGTGCATCCCGATATAATTGCTGCTATGTGATGTTTTTATGCCATCTTTGCCATGTGATAACTTTTAGCTCGTTTGTCCGAATGATGCAAATGACATGTCCACGTGTTCGTCTTGCCATGCTCTACATGTTGTTGGTGATAGGTTGCATGATAGATTTATTCTTGCCATGTTTATCATCGTTGCAAAGTGCCATGTGGCTGTGATGTTGTTTCACTTGTTATGAAATGCCATCTTGTTGAGCTCGTTGCTATCGTTGTGTTTATCTCCATGATGCATGCTTGTATGATTCGGAATCACCATCATGTGTACTTTGATGTGGTGCTTGCCACTTGACATGTTTAGTTTCGAGGTGACTTAAACTTGCTCTTTTAGATGCCATGATGAAACTGTTGTTCTAACACTTAGTGGTTTTTCACTAAGTCTGAAATTTGTAACGTTCTGATGCCATGTTTGCTTGCTGCTCTAGGACAAACCATGATAGTTTTGGGGTGGATCTTGATTGTTCCTTGTAGTATATATTGTTGGCTTTCCATTCATGTTCTCACATGCTTATTTAAGTGGCTGTAGCATGTTTAACTTTTGCTCCAAAGTTTCAATAAAATTCTGCTGCCAGAATTTTATTGTCAAGTTCAATATGTCCAAGCTTATTGCTATTGATCCGTGACTCCTTTGGGGGTGCACCTTTGCACTTATTTGCTGTAGGTTATGTCTAGTTTATATTCATGCTCTTTGCCATGTTGTTTGAGTGCTGTAGCTTAATTATTTTGTGCTCCGAAGTTGCTATGTTGCTGTAATTTTCAGCTTTCGCTCATTTCTTGTTTCGGGCATAACTTTTAGCCCGTAGCTCCGATTTCAGCGAGTCTTATATGAAACTTGATTGATTTTTTGTGTAGAATCATAATCTCCTATTGTTATCATGTTTTGAGGTGATTTGCTTGAGTGCTATTTTCCATGCTCCGTGTGCTCTCTTAGTGCATCCATCATGCATCCATCATTTTTGAGTGCGCATTGCATCTTGTTGATTCATGCCTTGTGTGATTTAATTGTTTAGAGCCGGAAGCTGAGACCGAGTACGAGTACGAGCACGAGGTTACCAACGAGGTTGAGCACGAGGACCCTTCTTACGATCCGAACGACTTCTCTTCAGGCAAGATGACCGAACCCCGATAACATTACTATCTTTGCCTATTGCTAGTAGTTCCGCTCTATAGTTTTGCCTCGATGCCCATGTTCTTCCTGTCAGCCTCCTACTTGTAACCATTACCATGTTTAACCACCCTACCTATGCAAACCGTTGCTTGGCTAAGTACGCTTCGCTCAGCCCTTCTTATAGCATTGCTAGTTGCAGGTGAAGATCGAAGATGCTTGCTTGATGTTGAAGTTTGTTGGGTTATATCACACTATATAAATGCTTAAAATGAAATCATATATATATTGGCAAGGGTGGAAGGCTAAGCCTTTTGCTTGGTGATTTGTTCCACTCATGCCGTTAGGAACCGTTTAAACCGGTGTTATGTTCCTTGATTATGTGTTCCTAACACGGTTGGGGTGTATGGGACCCCCTCGATAAACCGCTAAGTGCTAAGTCTTTTCCAGCAAGTCCCAACATTGGTACTATTCGCCTAAACAACTAAAACTTACCGAGGGAGTAATTAACCCGAGGCTTAATTAATTCAACCCCCCTGGGCCAGTGCTCGATTTGAGTGTTGGTCCAAACTAGAGTCACTTGCGGATACCACCCAGTTCGATGGGATCTTCGGTATCTGTACGTAGCGCTCATCCGGTCATGGCCTGAGACTAGATACGCGCGGCTACTATCAGGGTGTCGGCACGCCGGGAGGATTTGCTGGATTAGCCTTACCTTAGTTCGGAGTATCTTGAGCACGGGATTCCGAGAATACTCGGGTCTTCCCACCTTGGAGTTGCGACTCCGCGGATCGTGGGCTTGTAATGGGTCAAGTTGGAACACCCCTGCAGGGTTATGAACTTTCGAAAGCCGTGCCCGCGGTTATGTGGCAGATGGTAGCGTGTTAATATCCGGTTGTAGATAACTTGACACAATGTTTCAATACACTACCAGCGTGTGTTCCGTGACCGTCAATTTTCGAATAGGGATTCGGAAGTTGAACACGGAGGGGTTATGTTTGTTGAGCTTAGCTAGGATCACTTCGTGATCATCTCTCGACCGAGGCCTTCTCTTCTCGCACTCTCTCACGTAAGATAGTTGCTAGTTGCTGCTGCAGACACTTATTCTTTTCTTCAGCCTTCTCCTCTCCCAAGGCTTAAATAGTCTTGTTACCCGAGAACGGGATTGCTGAGTCCTGTGTGGCTCACAGTTACTTCACCACACCAGATGCAGGTCCAGTTGTGAGCTATCCAGGTGATGGCACCGAGCTTGACTGGGAGTACGACGAGGAGCGTAGTCGATACTTTGTTCGTTATCCTGATGATCAGTAGTGGAGACTTCTACTAGGATTCGATCCGACCTGTGGATTTAATTTATGTTTGGTATCTTTTCTTTTGGATTTTACCCTTAGAGGGTTGTGATGTTTTAATGTATGATGTTTGAGACATGTATTGTATTTGTGTGACGTGGCGAGTGTAAGCCAACTATTTTATGTTTTCCATCCCCCTTTTACATGAGTTGTGCAAAGATACCAGACTTGCGATCATTCCAGCATGGTGTTATGTCTCTAAGTCGTGCCTCGACACGTAGGAGATATAGCTCCATCCTGGGCATTACAAGTTGGTATTCAGAGCCTTCTCCGACCTAGGAGCCCCCACTGATTGATCGGATCGTTGACGGTCGAGTCTAGGCACACACTGAAAACATTTTGAGTCCTATATATTATATCGGAGAGTAGGATTTCTTTGCTTCTCATCCCCTTTCTCTCTGGTGAGGATTCCTGACGTCTACTCTTGCCTCTTCTACTTTCAAAAATTGCACCAAATTTTTTTTAGGAATCTCGCGAGTATTCTGGATTGTTTCGATGTTCTTGTGACGAGAATATTGTTCTCGATGCCTCCTGACATTAGGGGTTGTGGCAGTGTCCCGGGGAGTTGAGCTTCGGGGTATTGTCGTCACAAGCATATCGCGGCAGTACTAAATACTTAAGACGGCCGACATCGAAAATCTCTCCTATACGGCCAGTGGCAAGATAACCCCGACATCACCCAGTACTGGGGAGGTAGTTCGGGAGTATTGCCATAGCTTGTTATAGTGGATGCTTTTCGAAGGTCCGAGGTAGATAGTTTCCGAGAAAGACTGGTTATGTGTTGAAGGATGGATACACCTGGATGTAGGTTTAGAGTTGATTGCGCGGTGCTTCCCGTGTATCCCCAACACCTGATTGCATAACTGGAATCTTTCGGAAATTAATAGGTGGGTTTATCCAGTAGATCGTAGGCATTCTTCCAACGAATGCAGGTTAGCGAGTTCGGGGTTCTACATTGAGTGAAGTGGTATTATGACCGATGTTCCGATCGGGAGTTGCATCTTAAAGGGTCCTTGGCTATGCTAATCCGGGGATTGCAAAACCCTTTCGTAACGCGTTCATATACTTTCAGCACAAAGATGTTAGAACGAAGCTCCTATCTTGTGTTTGTTCCCGTCTGTACCTTGTTGTTTTTCTTATTTTACCTTTTGTCCCCTATGTGGCTTCTCGTGAAGATTGATGTTATCATTTAACTGAGAATTTCATTCGTTCCTCTTGTTCGAATGATTTCATTCGTTCTATTATTCGAATGATTATTGTGAAGACTTGTTGCAATTCATTCCATTGATTCAGCTTATACCTTCTGTCAATCAATTGCTGATTCGTGGTCATCTCTTTCAGGATGGCTCCGAAAAGGGTTCCCAACGCTAACCCAGAGGGTGAAGAGGTCCCAGAACGTCCTCCTTCCCCTCCTCCTCCGTCTGAGGCTTGGAGAGCGATTATGCAGACTACAGCTCAGAACACCCAGTTGTTGATGCAGATGATGCAGCAGATGCAAGCTAATCAAGCTAATCAGGGTGTTCCAGGGAATCAAGGCAACTTCTTCAACCAGCAGCACCATGCTACTCTCAACCAGTTCTTGGCCAATAATCCAAAAGCTTTCAGTTACTGTGTCGACCCTCTTGATGCTGAAGATTGGTTAACCGACATAAAGAAGCATTTTGAGTGCAGTAACGTGAAGGAAGATGATTATGTGAAGTTTGCAGCCTTCCAACTCAAAGATCAAGCAGCTGACTGGTGGTAGCAGTACAAAGACTCCAGGCCAGGTCAAGTGATCTCTTGGGAGAATTTCTGCAAGGGCTTTCGCTCTCACCATATTCCAACAAGTGTCATCGAGGGTATGCGTGAGCAATTCTGCAACCTGAAGCAGGGCTCTATGACAGTCTATCAGTATAATGTCAAGTTCCAAAAACCTCGCCCGCTATGCTAAGCAAGACATTCCTGATGCCAAGAGAAAAATCTACCAGTTCCGTGGAGGTCTCAAAGATGAACTTCAGCTTGCTCTCACTTTGTTTGAGCCCGATGAATTCGACAAGTTCTATAACATGGCTTTGAAACAAGAAGCAGCTCAGCTTAAGATGGAGGCTTCTAAAAAGAGAATTCGAGATGCCGTTCACTCTTCCTCATCGTCTCAGTTGGCTGTGAAACAACAGAAATTCTGGCTTCCTCCTCCTCCAGTGATTCGAGCTCCCTACAACAACTCCAACAACTCCAACAGCAACAAGAACTCTAGTGGACGTGGTTTCTCCCACCCACCCAACCCGAGCAACCAGTCGAGGAAGCAGTTTCAGTCTCAAGGCTCCAAGTCAAGTGGTTCTCTTTTCCGTCCTCTTTCAGAAGTGGTCTGCAACAAGTGTGGCCAGAAGGGTCATTATGCCAACAGATGTCCGAACCCGAAGCGTCTTCCACCTCCTCCACCTGTCAGTACAGCGATTGTCAAGCATAATCCAAAGTCTGCAAGGGTGAATCTGATGAGTGCAGCTAAAGCGGAGAATTCTTCTGATGTGATTTTGGGTAACCTCTCAGTTAACTCTTTTCCAGCTAAAGTCTTGTTTGATTCGGGTGCTTCATTGTCCTTCATTTCAAGACCTTTTGTTGCTAAGCATGAATTGGTTTCGGAGAGGATTCCTAGACCGTTGAAGATTATTTCTCCGGGTTTGCAAATGACTTCCAACTCAGTTGCTCCGAACGTGTCTATTTGCATGGGTAATTATCGATTTCTGGCTAATCCGGTGGTTCTTGGTAATTCTGGTATTGACCTCATCCTCGGAATGGATTGGCTTTCTCAGCATGATGCTCACATTGATTGTGCACAGAAGGAAGTCAAGATGACTCATCCTGATGAAGATGTGATTATCTTTGCCTCCAGGGATAACACTATCAGGCTTTTCTCTCTCAATGATAAGGGCGAAATTAATGCCATATCTCAAATTCCGGTGGTGAACGAATATCAAGACGTCTTTCCTGAAGAACTTCCAGGCATGCCTCCACACCGTCAGGTGGAATTCGTTATTGAACTCGAGCCGGGTACTGAGCCAGCATGTCGGCGTCCGTACAAGCTCTCTCCGGATGAATTGAAGGAATTGAAGAAGCAGCTTGATAAACAGGAGAGTATGGGTCTCATCAGGCCTAGTACATCGCCTTGGGGCTGTGGTGTCTTATTTGTCAAGAAGAAAGATGGCACGGAGCGTCTCTGCGTTGATTACCGGCCATTGAACAAGAAGACAATAAAGAACAAGTATCTGCTCCCCAACATCAACGAACACTTCGAGCAGCTCAAAGGAGCTAAAGTGTTCTCTAAGCTCGACCTCCGAATGGGCTATCACCAAATTCGCATTCGCGAGGAAGACATTCCCAAGACGGCCTTCAGAACGAGCTACGGTTCATACGAGTATACCGTCATGTCTTTTGGTCTCGCCAATGCTCCTCCTACCTTTTCGAGGATGATGCACTACATCTTCAACCCCTATACCGGCGAGTTTGTGCTTGTGTATCTGGATGATATTCTGGTGTTTTCCAAGAATGAATAAGATCACGAAAAGCACTTACGTCTGGTTCTTGATCGACTCCGTGAGCATAAGTTCTATGCTAAGTTCTCAAAGTGCGAGTTTTGGCTCGATAAGGTTTTGTACCTGGGCCATATCATCTCAGCTGACGGTATTGCGGTTAATCCCGAGAAAGTTGAAGCAATTGTCAACTGGGAAGCTCCTCAGAACGTCAAGCAACTCCGCAGTTTTCTGGGTCTTGCCAGCTATTGCAGAAGGTTCGTTGAGAACTTCTCCAAATTTGCCAAGCCTCTTTCCAACTTGCTTCAGAAGAATGGCAAATACTTTTGGTCTCCAGATTGTGAAGTGGCATTCAAAACTCTCAAAGAAAAGCTCGTCTCTGCTCCAGTTCTGACTCCTCCAGATGAGTCCAAGCCCTATGAAGTATTATGTGATGCTTCTCTTCAAGGTCTTGGTGGTGTGCTTATGCAAGATAAGAGAATTGTGGCATACACTTCTCGTTAGCTAAAGCCAAGTGAGAAGAACTATCCCACACATGATCTCGAGCTAGCAGCTGTGGTACATGCTTTGATTACGTGGAGACATCTGTTGTTGGGCAGAAAAGTCGACATGTTCACCGATCACAAGAGCTTGAAGTACATCTTCACACAGCCGCATCTGAACCTCCGCCAGACTCGTTGGGTTGAAATGATCCAAGAGTATAATCCCAGCATTGAATACACTCCTGGCAAGGCGAATGTGATTGCAGATGCTTTGAGCAGAAAGGCATATTGCAACAGCCTTCTTATCAAGCCGTACCAGCCTGAGCTTTGTGAAGCTTTCAAGAAGCTCAACCTTCAAGTTGTTCCGCAGGGTTTTCTTGCAAATCTTCAAATTGCTCCTACCTTTGAAGATCAGGTCCGTGAGGCCCAACTCAGGGATACCATGGTGAAGAAGGTGAAACATGGTATTGCAAAGGGCACTCCAAAATACAAGTGCTTTCGTGTTGATGAGAGAGATACCTTGTTCTTCGAGGACAGACTCGTTGTTCCCAAAGGTGATCTCCGGAAGCTCATAATGGAAGAAGCACATGATTCTCTCCTTTCCATTCATCCTGGCAGTTCCAAGATGTACCAAGATCTCAAGCAGTCTTACTGGTGGACACGCATGAAAAGGGAAATTGCCCAATTCGTGAACGAATGTGATGTTTGCAGAAGAGTGAAAGCAGAACATCAACGTCCAGCCGGTCTTCTCCAACCTCTTCCTATTCCCGAGTGGAAGTTCGACCACATTGAAATGGACTTCGTCACTGGCTTCCCTAAATCCAAGCGAGGGAATGATTCTATCTTCGTGGTGATTGACAAGCTTACCAAAGTCGCACACTTCCTGCCAGTAAAAGAATCAATCAATGCAGCTCAATTGGCAGAGTTGTACACTTCCAGAATTGTGTCCTTACATGGCATTCCTCAAGTTATATCCTCAGACCATGGAAGTTTGTTCACTTCAAGGTTCTGGGACTCCTTTCAGTCCGCCATGGGCACTAAGATCAGGTTCAGCACTGCTTTTCACCCTCAGACTAGTGGTCAAGTCGAGCGAGTGAATCAGATTCTAGAAGACATGCTCAGAGCTTGTGTCATCTTCTTTGGCATGAAATGGGAAGACTGCCTTCCATTTGCCGAGTTCTCTTACAACAACAGCTTTCAAGCAAGTGCCGGAAAAGCTCCGTTTGAAATCCTCTATGGCAGAAAGTGTCGTACCCCTCTCAACTGGTCTGAAACAGGCGAACGTCAACTTCTTGGCAATGACTTGATCTCAGAAGCCGAAGAAATGTGCAAAGTCATACGTGAGAATCTCAAGGCCGCTCAGTCGCGTCAGAAGAGCTACTATGACGGCAAGCATCGTGATTTGGCTTTCATCATTGGTGATCATGTCTATCTCCGTGTTTCTCCGATGAAAGGCACTTAGAGATTCGGTATCAAAGGAAAGCTTGCTCCTAGATACGTCGGGCCTTTCAAGATTCTTGGCAAAAGAGGCGATCTAGCCTATCAACTTGAGCTCCCTTCAAACTTCGCCAATGTTCATGATGTGTTCCATGTGTCTCAACTCCGCAAATGCTTTAAGGCACCTGAGCGCATGATTCCGTTTGAAGAGATTGATCTTCAACAAGACTTGTCCTACCGAGAGCATCCCGTTGCTATTCTCGAAGAAACCGAATGCAAGACCCGCAACAAGTCCATCAAATTCTTGAAATTCAAGTGGTCACATCACACCGACCGAGAGGCTACGTGGGAACGAGAAGATCATCTTCGTTCCGAGTACCCTTCCTTTTTCCAGTCCTAGATCTCGGGACGAGATCTTTTTGTAGTAGAGGAGAGTTTGTAATGCCCCGGATGTAATACTTTCCCTTTTGGGCATATAATATATCTCCGGCTTCATCTATTCCATTCCGGGTTCTTTGTCTTTCGGGTGTTCGTCGTTTTGTTGTGTGCGTGTGTGGCATTCATTCATATCATGTAGACATGTGCATCGCATTGCATTTGTGTTGTCGTTTGCATCCGGTTCCACGCGTTCTTTCCCGTTTTCCGTTTCGCATTCCGGAGCTCCCTCACGTGTCTGTGACGTCCCGTAGGCCTACTTTGTTGTTTGGGCGTGTAACGTTGCCGGTGTGGCGCGAGACTTGTCGTGTGTTGTTGTTTTGTTGTGTGTAACCCGCCTCTCAAATCTCGTCGCGTTTGGACTCCGTTTGCTTTTCTCAACAGTTATTCATGCGGTCCAAAGTGCCTTCACTTTGTGGCCCAGAAACACCCCTACAGCAGCCCACTACCCACTCCTAGGCCCATCTTAACTCCCCTCGCGATCGGATCCGTCGGATCGCTATCGGAGGGCTCCAAACACCCCCAGATCCCCCAAACCCTAGCAATCTGCTATATAGTAGACCCCTAGGTCCATTTTAGGCATCTCTAGCTTCTTCCTCCTCCTTCCCCCTAATTTTTTGGATCTGGCCAGCCCCCCCTTCTCCACTTGGCAGCTCCCCTCCCGCAAATCTCGTGGATCAAGGGAGATCCTTCGATCGAAGCAGCCAGCCGCAGCGACCAGACCGCGTCGATCTCGGCCAGGTCAACGCACATCGGGCCTCCCGCAGTCTCCAGCGCCGATCGCTACTCCCCTCCGCTGCTCGAGCCAGCCGCACCGGGCCGTCCCGTCGCCAGGGACCACTTCCCCTTCGCGCCCGCACCGGCCCACTCCGTCGCCCTCCAAAGCCGCCTCGCTCCCGCGCCAGGCAGGCCCCAGCCAGCCGCCTTCCCTGGGCCGCGCCTCGCCAGCGCCTCCGATCGGGCCCCTCGCCAGGCTCCGCCGCTCCGCCAGGCCGCGGGCCGCGCCAGGCGGGCCGGCCTCCCGCATCGCCGCCGCTCCTTCCCGAGCCGCCGTTCGGCCCCGCCGCGCTGGGCCTCCCGACCGCCCTGGGCCCAGTCGCCTCCCGGCCTCCGCAGCTCGCCCAGCCAGGCCGGCCCATCCGTCGCCAGCCAGCCGCCGCGGACCGAAGCAGCCGCCTGGGCCGCCGCCTCTGCCAGATCTCCCCGCGGGCCGAGCCCATCTCCTTCTCTGCAGATCTGAGGTTGCCTCTTTTAGTCCTCTAAGTCCCTGTGAATTGATTTCTGATGCATTTTTCCAACTGCTCTAACTTTTTGTGTGATTGTCCGTTTCGCGCAAATAGCATGTCCAGACGTTCGTGGTGATTAGCACTACGTTTTATGTTTTTGTGTCATGCATGTTAGAGATCATCTAGGTACTTGTTTTCCCGTTGCAAGAGTGCATCCCGATATAATTTCTACTATGTGATGTTTTTATGCCATCTTTGCCATGTGATAACTTTTAGCTCGTTTGTCCGAATGATGCAAATGACATGTCCACGTGTTCGTCTTGCCATGCTCTACATGTTGTTGGTGATAGGTTGCATGATAGATTTATTCTTGCCATGTTTATCATCGTTGCAAAGTGCCATGTGGCTGTGATGTTGTTTCACTTGTTATGAAATGCCATCTTGTTGAGCTCGTTGCTATCGTTGTGTTTATCTCCATGATGCATGCTTGTATGATTCGGAATCACCATCATGTGTACTTTGATGTGGTGCTTGCCACTTGCCATGTTTAGTTTCGAGGTGACTTAAACTTGCTCTTTTAGATGCCATGATGAAACTGCTGTTCTAACACTTAGTGGTTTTTCACTAAGTCTGAAATCTGTAACGTTCCGATGCCATGTTTGCTTGCTGCTCTAGGACAAACCATGATAGTTTTGGGGTGGATCTTGATTGTTCCTTGTAGTATATATTGTTGGCTTTCCATTCATGTTCTCACATGCTTATTTAAGTGGCTGTAGCATGTTTAACTTTTGCTCCAAAGTTTCAATAAAATTCTGCTGCCAGAATTTTATTGTCAAGTTCAATATGTCCAAGCTTATTGCTATTGATCCGTGACTCCTTTGGGGGTGCACCTTTGGACTTATTTGCTGTAGGTTATGTCTAGTTTATATTAATGCTCTTTGCCATGTTGTTTGAGTGCTGTAGCTTAATTATTTTGTGCTCCGAAGTTGCTATGTTGCTGTAATTTTCAGCTTCCGCTCATTTCTTGTTTCGGGCATAACTTTTAGCCCGTAGCTCCGATTTCAGCGAGTCTTATATGAAACTTGATTGATTTTTCGTGTAGAATCATAATCTCCTATTGTTATCATGTTTTGAGGTGATTTGCTTGAGTGCTATTTTCCGTGCTCCGTGTGCTCTCTTAGTGCATCCATCATGCATCCATCATTTTTGAGTGTGCATTGCATCTTGTTGATTCGTGCCTTGTGTGATTGAATTGTTTAGAGCCGGAAGCTGAGACCGAGTACGAGTACGAGCACGAGGTTACCAACGAGGTTGAGCACGAGGACCCTTCTTACGATCCGAACGACTTCTCTTCAGGCAAGATGACCGAACCCCGATAACATTACTATCTTTGCCTATTGCTAGTAGTTCCGCTCTATAGTTTTGCCTCGATGCCTATGGTCTTCCTGTCAGCCTCCTACTTGTAACCATTACCATGTTTAACCACCCTACCTATGCAAACCGTTGCTTGGCTAAGTACGCTTCGCTCAGCCCTTCTTATAGCATTGCTAGTTGCAGGTGAAGATCGAAGATGCTTGCTTCATGTTGAAGTTTGTTGGGTTATATCACACTATATAAATGCTTAAAATGAAATCATCTATATATTGGCAAGGGTGGAAGGCTAAGCCTTTTGCTTGGTGATTTGTTCCACTCATGCCGTTAGGAACCGTTTAAACCGGTGTTATGTTCCTTGATTATGCGTTCCTAACACGGTTGGGGTGTATGGGACCCCCTCGATAAACCGCTAAGTGCTAAGTCTTTTCCAGCAAGTCCCAACATTGGTACTATTCGCCTAAACAACTAAAACTTACTGAGGGAGTAATTAACCCGAGGCTTAATTAATTCAACCCCCCTGGGCCAGTGCTCGATTTGAGTGTTGGTCCAAACTAGAGTCACTTGCGGATACCACCCAGTTCGATGGGATCTTCGGTATCTGTACGTAGCGCTCATCCGGTCGTGGCCTGAGACTAGATACGCGCGGCTACTATCAGGGTGTCGGCACGCCGGGAGGATTTGCTGGATTAGCCTTACCTTAGTTCGGAGTATCTTGAGCACGGGATTCCGAGAATACTCGGGTCTTCCCACCTTGGAGTTGCGACTCCGTGGATCGTGGGCTTGTAATGGGTCAAGTTGGAACACCCCTGCAGGGTTATGAACTTTCGAAAGCCGTGCCCGCGGTTATGTGGCAGATGGGAGCTTGTTAATATCCGGTTGTAGATAACTTGACATAATGTTTCAATACACTACCAGCATGTGTTCCATGACCGTCAATTTCCGAATAGGGATTCGGAAGTTGAACACGGAGGGGTTATGTTTGTTGAGCTTAGCTAGGATCACTTCGTGATCATCTCTCGACCGAGGCCTTCTCTTCTCGCACTCTCTCACGTAAGATAGTTGCTAGTTGCTGCTGCAGACACTTATTCTTTTCTTCAGCCTTCTCCTCTCCCAAGGCTTAAATAGTCTTGTTACCCGGGAACGGGATTGCTGAGTCCTCTATGGCTCATAGTTACTTCACCACACCAGATGCAGGTCCAGTTGTGAGCTATCCAGGTGATGGCGCCGAGCTTGACTGGGAGTATGACGAGGAGCGTAGTCGATACTTTGTTCGTTATCCTGATGATCAGTAGTGGAGACTTCTACTAGGATTCGATCCGACCTGTGGATTTAATTTATGTTTGGTATCTTTTCTTTTGGATTTTACCCTTAGAGGGCTGTGATGTTTTAATGTATGATGTTTGAGACATGTATTGTATTTGTGTGACGTGGCGAGTGTAAGCCAACTATTTTATGTTTTCCATCCCCCTTTTACATGAGTTGTGCAAAGATACCAGACTTGCGATCATTCCAGCATGGTGTTATGTCTCTAAGTCGTGCCTCGACACGTAGGAGATATAGCTCCATCCTGGGCATTACAAAAATCATGAGGCTTCCCGCCTTCTATTAGTTCCTAGCGAATAGAGTTGCACAAATTCCAAGAGAATGTAAGCTTGTTCTCAATTACCCAGTCTAGATATGGTTGCCCCCCAATGCTTTTAGACTCTTTCGGCAATGAGATGTTGCCAAAATTCTGTAATTGTGTAGGGGGGACAAGATATGCCACGGTAGTAGGTGAAGGCATTTGTGCTCCTGCAGAAGTTTCACTTATTTGGCCATGACCATTAAGGTGCGGAGCCGAATTATGGACATCAACAGTTGCGTATGGTGCCAAAAATTTAGTAGCATGAGGTGTAGCATATGATGTTTGAGGGTAATTGGCCGAATAACTAGAAGTAGCATGGCCAATTCCCCTATCCACCAGCATGTTTGGATTAACATGTTGCAAATTAGTTGCCGATGAATAAAAAGATGAAACACTATGTTGCATGCCATTGAAAGATCCTACATGGGGTGTTTCAACTTGATTAACCGAACTTATCATGTTGTTCATCGGCATATGGATTTGTGGGGTTGCCGATGCATGGGAGTTGGGATACATATGTTGCATGTTGCTAAAATTATATGAAGTAGAATCATGGAGATTTTGTTGCATCGGCCCTTGCACATAATTAGATGCATGATTGATAAAGCTAGGGCTAGCCGATACATTATGCTCATTAGATGATCTAGCAACAACATATGTATTATTTGCATCTACATATGTGAATTAGGTATTCATATTACCTTTGTAGATTGCAAACCCTAGATGACGATCTCTTCGTAGCAAGAACGGGCCGGAGACATTCAAAGCTTCGTCCCCAGCGGAGTCGCCAAAAAGTGTGTTCGCACACGAACATGTCACCGTGTACCTCCAACGCCGAGGGTGATGCACCGTAGCTCACGTCGAAGGAGACCCGTCCAGAAGCGCGGTACGCAAGCAATCCGGCGGGCGCTTTTGAAGACCCAAAACCTCACGCGTCCGGGAGGGACCCCGTCTGGACGCGCGGTGGCTATGGGCTGCCCTAGGTCGACCTGATCGCCCCTAGGGCCTCGTGGTTCGCCGCCCTGCAACAAGAAGAACGAACGAAGAACGAGGAAGAAGAAGAACTAGGGTTAAGGAGAAAAGATAAAAGATAAAAAGTGGTAGATGAATTGATCGATTGTGTGTTGTTCAATCGTCCGTCACCCCTTAGGTATATAAGAGGCGGCTGGACTTCCCGTGCAAGGAAAAGGCTTGGATTCACGTCCAAAACCCTAGCCAAATTCGGATTAGTTTTGTCCGAACTTTTCAAAACTGTTCGGTTTAAACTGGTTGTACTTTGTGGGTAATTTTTGAGGTGGTAAACGACCTCTGATGAAAAAGAGCCCAAAAGCAATATTGACCTCTTCGACGAGACGAACAACTTTCATGTTGAACGTTTTTCGATTTGAAGCCATCTTCTAGGCCAAAACGGTCACGCAATACAGACTGTTATTCGCGCTACCCATCAGACACGTGGCTGGTGGGGCGCGCCACTTATGACTCTGTGATAGGGCTATGTTCGGATGGCTGTGACTTTTGCATACGAACTTGGATTGGGACAATTTTTATATCGAAATCGACCGTCTCGACGGGACGCACAACTTTCGTGTTGAAACTTTTTCCTTATGAAGTCAACTTAATTGGGTTTAAAGCCATTCTTTAATCTGGTGTCACCCTGAGCATCTCTGAACTTGTCATAACTTTTGCATCCGGACTCCGTTTTAGACCACTTTCATATCTATCTTCATCTTCTCAAAGGAAGCCATCTCATGGTGACTTTCAATCATAAGTTTGAAGTAATCTTGACATAGATTAAAGCAACTTTTACGCTTGTGCCACTTTTGAGCGTCAACAAGACGTTCCAATTGCCTCCATGTAAGTGTTCCTCTTCTTCGCTCCTATTTTGTTTGAGAACTTCTATGCATGTTGCTGATTCATTCGCTTGTTTGACCTAGTGTATACTGAAACTTCTAGTGTTGCTGCTTCTGGGACCTCCATGGACATTGACAAGGATCAAGATGATGAGGGGACTGAAGACGCGACCACTTCCAGAGCGAGTATAGCTCCACAACCATGTCCTTACTTTGTTGACTGCTCTGTCAGTCGACTGAATGTTCTTTCGGTCGAATGTTTTGTAGCACCACTCAATGTTATTGAACTGCCAGATGATGATGAGCATGAAGAAGTGCCCCGAAGGAACACAGGAAGGAGGGGCAAGAAGGTGCCTGCTACTTCAGACGCCCAGCAACTTGGTGATCCAATTCGAGCTTCTGTTTCTTTTGCCAACCCTGTGTCGACTGATTGTCCTTCAGCGTTGACTGCCCAAGTCCTTGCCCCGTCCGTGCAACTCCATGCTTCAGATCCTCTGGCTGCTTCGACTGTTCCACCAACTTTGCTCTTCGTTACCCATCGTGTCCCAGAGGACCCAGTGAGTGCGACTAAGGAGGCTATACGCCAAGCAGGCCTGATGATGGAACAAATGAAGGTGGTGCACGAGGCTAGCAAGGCTGCCTACAATGCCAACTCTGATCTTCAAATCAATGTCCAGGTGAGTTCTTTTTCGACAGATTTTCTAGCTTGATCTTTACTCTGCTAGGATATTCTACCTAAAAACTGATGCTTTGTTATTCATAAGATGATGTCTGTGGATGAGCGTTTGAAACCTTTAATGTGCATCTATCATGACTCTGCTCTTTGAAACCATTCACCCACTGGTGCTTTAGCCTTTGCTCTATAGTTGTTGCACTTGAGTCGACCAGGTCTTGTCGAATGTATCCTTGAATCAGTGGGGGCACGCAGAGTGCACCCACTGGGTGTAGTCCCCGGGACCATGGCCGACTGCGGGCAGTCGACTGTGGTCTAAGAACGAATGTTTTTGTTGTTGTTGTTTTTCTCTTTCTCTTTTTTTACTCCTTCAACTCGTATTGGGCAGATTGTGTCGAGTGGGAAATCAAACCAGTGGGGGCACGCCAAGTGCACCCACTAGGTCTAGTCCCCGAGACTACTGTTGAATGTTTGATTCGGCAGTAGTCTTAGAACTCTTTTGGCGTAATAATTCAATCTCTGCACCTTATCACTCGGAAGAGACTGTCTCTTGCTTTTGTTGACTGACTTGTCTTATTTGTTGACTTCAGAAATCATGTGAGTTTGGAGCTCAGTTTGCTGAATTGGAGAAGAAGCAGATCCAACTCAATCTCGACCTAGAGCTGGCCAGTGAGAACTTGCAGAAGGCTAAGGGCGAAACAGCTGGTATGAAAGGTACAAAACTTGTCGACTGTCCTTGAATAGATGTGCGTAGAGAAAACAGACAACTCCAAGCTCATCTTAAGAGTGTTATTTCTTTAGACAAAGTGAGGCAGGCTCTGGAGCAGAAGGACCTCGGCCTTGCAGCAGCGCAGCAGACGGCGCAAGAGAAATCAGAACTTGCCGACCAGAAGTTGGCTTCGGTCGGCAAGTTAGAAGAAGAAAACGCTAAGCTGAAGACTACCCTTGACGAAGCCAACAAGGAAGTGACACGGCTGAAGAAGGACAAGTTGGCTCTGACCGACAAAGTTGGATACCTCACACAAAGGAGGGATGAGCTGGAGACTTATCTGGGAGGACTCGCCAAGAAGATGTTCCTTATGCTTTAAGGTACTTCCCTTTGTCCAATTGGCTTTTAACTGTCGACTAGTCGTACAACTGTCGACTCACTATTTCTCTGTATGTGCAGAATTCTGTCAACACTTCGAGGAAGAGACTGGGCGGATTGAGACGAATCTGGATCCCATTAACTCCCCTGTCATGGACGTAGCTGTGATGAACGTGCCGCGACTGGAATCTCGCCTCGCCAGCGTTATGGACTATCTTGCACGACTGAAGGTGGCGGTGCACGAATTGACACGGAGCTCTGGCGGGGTGCGATATTCCAAAATGACCTCGAGTCTTTGATGACTCAACTTAATGAAATCCCCGGTCGAGTGCAGATGTGGAAGAAGTCATCTGCTCGGTGCGGTGCTGACGTGGCTATGTCTCTGGTCTGCATTCATTGCAAGGAAGTTAAAGAAGAGAAGCTGGTAGCTCTCAAGGTCGCCAATACTAAGGAGCTTCAATTCCAGTCCTTCATGGAGACCTTCATCGACGCTGCCACTCGTACCGCTAACGGAATCGACCAGGATGAGTTCGTCGAGCCTGCTAGCCCTCCTCCTGCGGAGTGTACAAACTTTATGCCTTGATTTAATTTGCCTCGGGGTGCCGAGTGATTTTGTAACCGTTAAACTCCTTTGGGCCTGATGCCCGAGCACTTTCGTCTGAACCTTGCGGGATTTATCTGAACTTGGTTTTTCTTCGAATAAGGTTGCTTTGTCTTTGCTGCTTTCAAATGTCTTAATTCTGAATGGAGATTGGTTCTTCACTCGGAACGGATGTTGTACTTGTGATGCAGCTCGGAGTGCAACCATACGCTGTACTTGTGGCGTAGCTCAGAGTGCAACCATACGTTGTACTTGTGGAACAGCTCGGAGTACGACCATACGTTGTAGTTGTGGCGTAGCTCAGTGTGCAATCATACATTGTACATGTGGCACAGCTCGGAGTACGACCATGCATTGTACTTGTGGCGTAGCTCAGAGTGCAGCTAAGCCCCCGTGTGAGAGGGTTTCTCTTCACTCGGAGTGTTTTTGAAACTTAGGCGAGTACGGGGTCGCAACTAAGTCCTTGAGTGAGAGGGTTGCTCTTCACTCAGAGTATTTTTGAAACTTAGGCGAGTACAGGGTCACAGCTAAGTCCCCGAGTGAGAGGGTTGCTCTTCACCCGGAGTATTTTTAAAACTTAGGTGAGTACAGGGTCGCAGCTAAGCCCCCGAGTGAGAGGGTTGCTCTTCACTCGGAGTATTTTTCAAACTTAGGCGAGTACATATTCGCAGCTAAGCCCCCGAGTGAGAGGGTTGCTCTTCACTCGGGGTATTTTTGAAACTTAGGCGAGTACAGGGTCGCAGCTAAGCCCCGGAGTGAGAGGATTGCTCTTCACTCGGGGTATTTTTGAAACTTAGGCGAGTACAGGGTCGCAGCTAAGCCCCCGAGTGAGAGGTTTGCTCTTCACTCGGGGTATTTTTGAAACTTAGGCGAGTACAGGGTCGCAGCTAAGCCCCCGAGCAAGAGGGTTTGATAACCCACAAGTGTAGGGGATCGCAACAGCTTTCGAGGGTAAAGTATTCAACCCAAATTTTTTGATTCGACACAAGGGGAGCCAAAGAATACTCTTAAGTATTAGCAGCTGAGTTGTCAATTCAACCACACCTGGAAACTTAGTATCTACAACAAGATAGTTTAGTAGCAAAGTAATATGATAGTGGCGGTAGCGGCAATAAAAGTAACGATAGTGTTTTTGTAGTTTTTGTAATAGTAGCAACGAAAAAGTAAATAAGCAACAAGCAATATAGGTAAAGCTCGTAGGCATTGGATCGGTGATGGGAAATTATGTCGGATGTAATTCATCATGTAGAAGTTATAACCTAGGGTGACACAGAACTAGCTCCAATTCATCAATGCAATGTAGGCATGTATTCCAAATATAGTCATACATGCTTATGGAAAAGAACTTGCATGACATCTTTTGTCCTACCCTCCTATGGCAGCGGGGTCCTGTTGGAAACTAAGGGATATTAAGGCCTCCTTTTAATAGAGTACCGGACCAAAGCATTAACACATAGTGAATACATGAACTCCTCAAACTATGGTCATCACCGGGAGTGGTCCCGATTATTGTCACTTCGGGGTTGCCGGATCATAACACATAGTAGGTGACTATAGACTTGCAAGATAGGATCAAGAACACACATATATTCATGAAAAAATAATAGGTTCAGATCTGAGATCATGGCACTCGGGCCCTAGTGACAAGCATTAAGCATAGCAAAGTCATAGCAACATCAATCTCAGAACATAGTGGATACTAGGGATCAAACCCTAACAAAACTAACTCTATTACATGATAGATCCCATCCAACTCATCACCGTCCAGCAAGCCTACGATGGGATTACTCACGCACGGCGGTGAGCATCATGGAATTGGTGTTGGAGGAATGTTGATGATGACGATGGTGACGAGCTCCACTCTCCGGAACCCCGAACGGACTCCAGATCAGCCCTCCTGAGAGAGATTAGGGCTTGGCGGCGGCTCCGTCTCATGAAACGCGATAATTCTTTCTCCCTGATTTTTTTCTCCCTGAATGTGAAGATATAGGATCTGGGGATACGTCGGTAAGGCACTAGGGGGCCCACGAGGTAGGGGTGCGCCCTGGGCAGGGGGCGCGCCCCCACCCTCATGGACAGGCCCAAGGCCCCCTGGTGTGGATCTTCTTGCAAGTATTTTTATATTTTTCGAAATAATTCTCGTTGATTTTCAGGTGATTCTGAGAACTTTTTATTCTGCACAAAAACAACACCATGGCAGTTCTGCTGAAAACAGCGTCAGTCCGGGTTAGTTCCATTCAAATCATGCAAGTTAGAGTCCCAAAACAAGGGCAAAGGGGTTTGGAAAAGTAGATACGTTGGAGACGTATCAACTCCCCCAAGCTTAAACCTTTGCTTGTCCTCAAGCAATTTAGTTGATAAACTGAAAGTGATAAAGAAAAACTTTGACAAACTATGTTTGCTCTTGTTGTTGTAAATATGTAAGCTAGCATTCAGGTTTTCAACAAGATCATGAACTAACCACATTCACAATAACTTTCAGGTCTCAAGAGTACTCACATCAATGGCATAATCAACTAGCGAGCAATAATAATAAACCTCGGATGACAACACTTTCTCAAAACAATCATGATATGATATAACAGGATGGTATCTCGCTAGCCCTTTCTGAGACCGCAAAAAATAAATGCAGAGCACCTTTATGGATCAAGGACTGACTAGACATTGTAATTCATGGTAAAAGAGATCCAGTCATGATCATGCTCAATGCAAATTAATAGTAATACATGCAACGACAGAGGTGCTCTCCTACTGGTGCTCTTTGATAAGAGGATGATGACTCTGCATAAAAGTAAATAGATAGGCCCTTCGCAGAGGGAAGCAGTGATTTGTAGAGGTGCCAGAGCTCGATTTTTAAATAGAGATTGGATAACATTTTGAGCGGTATACTTTCATTGTCAACATAACAACCAAGAATCTCGATATCTCCCATGCTACGCACGTTATAGGCGGTTCCCAAACAGAATGGTAAAGTTTATACTCCCCCAACCACCAACAAGCACACTCCACGGCTAGCCCGGAACAACGGGTACCGTCCAAACCAGCAACAGCCCTAGGGGAGTTTTGTTTAATTATTATGATTTTGAGCATGGGACTGGGCATCCTTGTTACAAGTCATTTTCTCATGAATGATGAGCGGAGTCCACTCATCGTGAGAATAACCCACCTAGCATGGAAGATATAGACAGCCCTAGTTGATACATGAGTTGTTCGAGCATACAAAATAGAATTTCATATGAAGGTTTAGAGTTTGGCACATACAAATTTACTTGGAACGGCAGGTAAATACCGCATATATGAAGGTATGGTGGACTCATATGGAACAACTTTGGGGTTTATGGAAGTGGATGCACAAGCAGTATTCCCGCTTAGTACAAGTGAAGGCTAGAAAGAGACTGGGAAGCGACTAGCTAGAGAGCAACAACGGTCATGAACATGCATTAAAATTAATCAACAATGAATGCAAACATGAGTAGGATATAAATCACCATGAACATAAATATCGTGGAGGCTATGTTGATTTGTTTCAACTACATGCATGAACATGTGCCAAGTCAAGTCACTTAAATCGTTCAAAGAAGGATACCACCCATCATACCACATCACAACTATTTTAATATCATGTTGGCACACAAGATAGACCATTATAAACTCTCAGCTAATTAAGCATGGCATAAGCAGCTATGATCTCTAATTGTCATTGCAAACATGTTTCATTCATAACAAGCTGAATCAGGAACGATGAGCCATCATATTTACAAAAACAAGAGAGGTCGAGTTCATACCAGCTTTTCTCATCTCAATTAGTTCATCATATATCATCCTTATTGCCTTTCACTCGCACGACCGAACGGTGTGTATAATAATAATAGTGCACGTGCATTGGACTAAGCTGGAATCTACGGGCATTTAATACAAGAGAGAAGACAAGGTAATATGGCCCAAGGTTGAATCAACAATAAAGCATATGAGAGCCACTAAGCATTTTAATCATGGTCTTCTACTCTTGACCCCCAAAGAAAAGAAAAGAAACTATTTACACGGGAAAGCTCCCAACAAGCAAAAGAAGAACGAGAAATCTTTTTGGGTTTTCTTTTAATTGATACTACAAGCAGGAAAAGTAAACTAGCTTAGAAGCTACAACTAAATTTTTTTGTTTTTCTGGGTTTTTCTAGCACACAAGAAAAAGACTAAGAAAAAGAAATTGGAACTAAGCATGGATGGTACAGTGAAAGAGTGTGAGCACCGACAACTAGAATAAGTGTGTGAACATGAATGTAAGTCGGTGAGAAACACGTACTCCCCCAAGCTTAGGCTTTTGGCCTAAGTTGGTCTATGGCCACGGATCAAAGCCACTCCCTCCAGTGTACTGAGATGCATCCTCTGGGTGCCACTAGTTGGCGAGCTCATCCAGCTCCCACCCATAAACAGATTGACGAGAAGGATCAACTGGTGGCTCCGGCTCAGGCTCTGAAGCTTGTGTCTGGCCTTGGTACTTGTAGAAGGCATCTGATGTAATGAGATACTTTCCTGTGGACAGATCAAACAAAGATGGTGGAGGCAAGGTAACAATTTCACAATATATTTCATCAAATCTTAATTTATAATTAAGCTGCATATTCTTGTCTTTAACAATAAAGTCATGAGCTACCATGCTCTTGTAGTCTAGATAAATAGGGGAAAGCAATTTTTCTTCCTTCTCATGATGCCTAATAGGTATATTAAAATATTCAGCAAGGCGAGAAGCAAAGATGCCTCCAAAGACGGGCCCCTTTGAGCGGTTCAGACTCAATTGTTTGGCAACGACGGCGCCCAAGCTAAAAGTTGTGTCTTTAAACAAAGCATGGCATAAAATGATAATATCACGGGCACTAAGATTCACGCTGTTCCCGCGACCAATTAAACATCTACTAGCAAATAAAGCAAAGTAGCGCAGAACAGAGAAGTGTATACTAGTGATTCTTGCCCCTGAAACTTGTCTCGTTTCCCCTACGGCTATCATGTCAATGAACCCTTCGGCGTCTTCAGGATGTGATTCATCAAGTCTACCTCCAAAGGGTACTTTGCATATTTCGCAAAATTCTAAGAGTGATATCTCCTTAATCATATCATATAAACGAAACTCCACCGTAGGTGGTGTTTGTTGGAGATATGCCCTAGAGGCAATAATAAAAGCATTATTATTATATCTCCTTGTTCATGATAATTGTCTGTTATTCATGCTTGAATTGTATTGTACGGAAACAGCGATACATGTGTGAATACATAGACCACAATGAGTCCCTGGTAGGCCTCTAGTTACCAGTTCGTTGATCAACAGATGGTCACGGTTTCTTGACCATGGACATAGGATGTCAGTGATAACGGGATCACATCATTAGGAGAATGATGTCATGGACAAGACCCAAACTTGAGCATAACACGAGATCGTATAGTTCGTAATGCATAAGCTTTTCGGTGCCAAGTATTTATTCCTTAGACCATGAGGTTGTAGAACTCCCGGATACCGTAGGAGTACTTTGGGTGTGCCAAACGTCACAACGTAACTGGGTGGCTATAAAGGTACACATCGGGTATCTCCGAAAGTGTCTGTTGAGTTGGTACGAACCGAGACTGGGATGTTGTCACTCCGTATGACGGAGAGGTACCTCTGGGCCCACTCGGTAAGACATCATCATAATGAGCTCAATGTGACTAAGTAGTTAGTCATGGGATGATGGATTACGGATCGAGTAAAGAGACTTGCCATGACGAGATTGAACAAGGTATCGGGAATACCGACGATCGAATCTCGGGCAAGTACCGTACCGATGGACAAAGGGAATAACATACGGGATTAAGTGAATCCTTGACACGGTGGTTCATCCGATGAAGATCATCGAGGAACACGTGGGAACCAACATGGGTATCCAGATCCCGCTGTTGGTTATTGACCGGAGAGTCGTCTCGGTCATGTCTACGTGTCTCCCGAACCCGTAGGGTCTACACACTTAAGGTTCGGTAACGCTAGGGTCGTAGAGATACATGCACGTGGAAACCCGAAAGTTGTTCGGAGTCCCGGATAAGATCCCGGACGTCACGAGGAGTTCCGGAATGGTCCGGAGGTAAAGATTGATATATATGAAGTCCAGTTTCGGCCATCGGGTGATCTCCGGGGGTCACCGGGAGCGTCCCGGGACCACCGGAGGGGCCCTGGGGGTCCATCGGGTGGGGCCACCAATCCCGGTGGGGCCCCTAGGCCGCGAGGGGAAGTTTCCAGCCCTAATGGGCTGGCGCACCACTAGGGGCCCACCTCCCCATGCGCCTAGGGTTGAAACCCTAGGGGGGAGGGGGCGCCCCACTAGCCTTGGGGGGCAAGGAACCCCCCCTGGCCGCCGCCCCCCTGCAGATTGGATCTGCAGGGGCCCTGGCGCACCCCCTAGCCCCCTATACATATGTGGAGGGGGAGAGGGCAGCCGCACCCTGGCCCTGGCGCCTCTCCCCCTCCCGTCACACCTCCATACTCCCACGCAGGGCGCCCGGCGAAGCCCTGCTGCGATCTCCACTGCATCCGTCATCACGCCGTCGTGCTGCCGGATCTCTGACGACTTCTCCTCCCCCCTTGCTGGATCAAGAAGGAGGTGACGTTGCTGCACCGGACGTGTGTTGAACGTGGAGGTGCCGTCCGTTCGGCGCTAGATCATCGGTGACGAAGAACGCGAAGAGTACGACTACTTCATCCACGCTTCTTCGAAAGCTTCCGCTCGCAATCTCCATAACGGTATGTAGATGCACTCTTACTCGCTCGTTGCTAGATGTCTCCATAGTTGGATCTGGGTGAAAGCGTAGAAAAAATTTTGAATTATGCTACGTTCCCCAACAGTGGCATCTGAGCTAGGTCTTATGCGTAGCATCTTGCACGAGTAGAACACAAAGTAGTTGTGGGCGTTTGAGTTTGTTCAATTTTCTTACCGTTACTAGTCAATCTTGATTCGGCGGTATTGTGGGATGAAGCGGCCCAGACCGACTTTACACGTACGCTTACGTGAGACTGGTTCCACCGACAGACATGCACTAGATGCATAAGGTGGCTGGCGGGTGTCTGTCTCTCCTACTTTAGTCGGATCGGATTCGATGAAAAGGGTCCTTATGAAGGGTAAATAGAAATTGACAAATCACGTTGTGGTTTTGGCGTAGGTAAGAAACGTTCTTGCTAGAAATCCTATAGAAGCCACGTAAAACTTGCAACAACAATTAGAGGACGTCTAACTTGTTTTTGCAGCATGTGCTATGTGACGTGGTATGGCCAAAAAAACGAAGATGTGATGAATGATATATGTGATGTATGAGATTGATCATGTTCTTGTAATAGGGAATCACGACTTGCATGTCGATGAACTTGACAACCGGCAGGAGCCATAGGAGTTGTCTTAATTATTGTATGACCTGCGTGTCACTGAATAACGCCATGTAATTACTTCACTTTGTTGCTAAACGTTAGCTATAGTAGTAGAAGTAGTAGTTGGCGTGACGACTTCTTCAAGACACGATGATGAAGATCATGATGATGAAAATCATGGTGTCGAGCCGGTGACAAGATGATCATGGTGCCCCGAAGATGGAGATCCAAGGAGCAAGATGATATTGGCCATATCATGTCACTTTAATTGATTGCATGTGATGTTTATCATGTTTATGCATCTTGTTTACTTAGAACGACGGTAGTAAATAAGATGATCTCTCACTAAAATTTCAAGTATTGTGTTTCCCCTAACTGTGCACCGTTGCTAAAGTTCGTTGCTCCGAAGCACCATGTGATGATCGGGTGTGATAGGTTCTAACGTTCGCATACAACGGGTGTAAGCCAGATTTACACACGCGATACACTTAGGGTTCACTTGACGAGCCTATCATGTACAGACATCGCCTCGGAACACAGAAGACCGAAAGGTCGAACACGAGTCGTATAGAAGATACGATCAACATGAAGATGTTCACCGTTGATGACTAGTCCGTCTCACGTGATGATCGGACACGGGCTAGTCGATTCGGATCGTGTATCACTTAGATGACTAGAGAGATGTCATTCTGAGTGGGAGTTCATTAAAATTTGATTAAGATGAACTTAATTATCATGAACTTAGTCTAAATTCTTTACAATATCTCTTGTAGATCAAATGGCCCACGCTCAGGTTTCCCTCAACTTCAACGCGTTCCTAGAGAAAACCAAGCTGAAAGACGATGGTAGCAACTATACGGATTGGGTCCGTAACCTGAGGATTATCCTCATAGCTGCCAAGAGATCATATGTCCTTGAAGCACCGCTAGGTGATGCACCTGCTCCCGATGCGGCCCAAGACGTTTTGAACGTCTGGCAGTCGCGTAGTGATGATTACTCCCTGGTTCAGTGCGGCATGCTTTACAGTTTAGAATCGGGGCTCCAAAAACGTTTTGAGCACCACGGAGCATATGAGATGTTCGAAGAGCTGAAAATGGTTTTTCAAGCTCATGCCCGAGTCGAGAGATATGATGTCTCCGACGCATTCTATAGCTGTAAGATGGAGGAGAACAGTTCTGTCAGTGAGCACATCCTCAAGATTTCAGGATTGCACAACCGCTTGTCTCAGCTGGGAATGAATCTCCCAGATGAAGCGGTCGTTGACAGAATCCTCCAGTCGCTCCCACCAAGCTTCAAGAGCTTCGTGTTGAACTTCAATATGCAGGGGATGGAGAAGTCCATTCCCGAGGTGTATTCGATGCTGAAATCAGCGGAGGTGGACATCAAGAAAGAACATCAAGTGTTGATGGTCAATAAAACCACTAAGTTCAAGAAAGGCAAGGGTAAGAAGAACTTCAAGAAGGACGGCAAGGGAGTTGCCGCGCCTGGCAAGCCTGTTGCCGGGAAGAAGCCAAAGTATGGACCCAAGCCTGAGACAGAGTGCTTTTATTGCAAGGGAACGGGTCACTGGAAGCGGAACTGCCCCAAATACTTAGCAGACAAGAAGGCCGGCAACGTCAAAGGTATATATGATATACATGTTATTGATGTGTACCTTACCAGCACTCGCAGTAGCTCCTGGGTATTCGATACCGGTGCAGTTGCTCACATTTGTAACTCAAAACAGGAGCTGCGGAATAAACGGAGACTGGCGAAGGATGAGGTGACGATGCGCGTCGGGAATGGTTCCAAGGTCGATGTGATCGCCGTCGGCACGCTACCTCTACATCTACCCTCGGGATTAGTTTTAAACCTCAATAATTGTTATTTAGTACCAGCTTTGAGCATGAACATTGTTTCTGGATCTCGTCTTATGCGAGATGGCTATTCTTTCAAATCAGAGAATAATGGTTGTTCTATTTATTTGAGAGATATGTTTTATGGTCATGCCCCGCTGGTCAATGGTTTATTTTTGATGAATCTCGAACGTAGTGATACACATATTCATAGTGTAGATGCCAAAAGATGTAAAGTTGATAATGATAGTCCCACATACTTGTGGCATTGCCGCCTTGATCATATTGGTGTCAAACGTATAAAGAAGCTTCATTCAGATGGACTTCTAGAGTCTCTTGATTATGAATCATTTGACACGTGCGAACCATGCCTCTTGGGCAAGATGACTAAGACTCCGTTCTCCGGAACAATGGAGCGAGCGACCAACTTGTTGGAAATCATACATACCGATGTGTGCGGTCCAATGAGTGTTGAGGCTCGCGGAGGCTATCGTTATGTTCTCACCCTCACGGATGACTTAAGTAGATACGGGTATATCTATTTGATGAAACACACGTCTGAGACCTTTGAAAAGTTCAAGGAATTTCAGAATGAGGTTGAGAATCAACGTGACAGAAAAATAAAGTTCTTGCGATCGGATCGTGGGGGTGAATATTTAAGTCATGAATTTGGCACACACCTTAGGAGCTGTGGAATTGTTTCACAATTGACACCGCCCGGAACACCTCAACGTAACGGTGTGTCCAAACGTCGAAATCGTACTCTGTTGGACATGGTGCGATCTATGATGTCCCTCACCGATTTACCGCTATCTTTTTGGGGTTATGCTTTAGAGACTGCCGCATTCACTTTAAATAGGGCTCCGTCAAAATCCGTTGAGACGACTCCGTATGAACTTTGGTTTGGCAAGAAACCGAAGCTGTCGTTTCTAAAAGTTTCGGGTTGCGATGCTTATGTCAAGAAACTTCAACCTGAAAAGCTCGAACCCAAATCGGAAAAATGCGTCTTCATAGGATACCCAAAGGAAATGATTGGGTACACCTTCTACCACAGATCCGAAGGCAAAGTCTTTGTTGCCAAGAATGGATGCTTTCTGGAGAAAGAGTTTCTCTCGAAAGAAGTGAGTGGGAGGAAAGTAGAACTAAATGAGGTGACAGTCACCCCTCCTGTACCGGAAAGTAGCGCAGCGCAGGAAACTGTTCCTGAGGTGCCTGCACCGACAAGGGAGGAAGTTGATGATAATGATCATGAAGAAACAGATCAATTTACTACTGAACTTCGAAGGTCCACAAGGGCACGTTCCGCACCAGAGTGGTACGGCAACCCTGTCCTGGAAATCATGTTGTTAGACAACGGTGAACCTTCGAACTATGAAGAAGCGATGGCGGGCCCGGATTCCAATAAATGGCTTGGAGCCATGAAATCCGAGATAGAATCCATGTATGAAACAAAGTATGGACTTTGGTGGACTTGCCTGATGACAGGCACGCCATAGAAAACAAATGGATATTTAAGAAAAAGACAGACACGGATGGTAATGTGACCATCTATAAGGCTCGGCTTGTCGCTAAGGGTTATCGACAAGTTCAAGGGATTGACTACGACGAGACTTTCTCTCCCGTAGCGATGCTGAAGTCAGTCAGAATCATGTTAGCTATTGCCGCATTCTATGATTATGAGATATGGAAAATGGACGTCAAAATAGCATTCCTTAATGGCTTCCTCAAGGAAGAGTTGTATATGATGCAACCAGAAGGTTTTGTCGATCCAGAGAACGCTAACAAGGTATGCAAGCTCCAGCGCTCGATTTACGGGCTGGTGCAAGCATCTCGGAGTTGGAATATTCGCTTTGATGAGGTGATCAAAGCGTTTGGATTTATACAGACTTATGGAGAAGCCTGTATTTACAAGAAAGTGAGTGGGAGCTCTGTGGCGTTTCTCATATTATATGTGGATGACATATTGCTAATGGGAAATGATATAGAATTCTTGGAAAATGTAAAGGCCTACTTGAATAAAAGTTTTTCAATGAAGGACCTTGGAGAAGCTGCTTACATATTAGGCATCAAAATCTATAGAGATAGATCAAGACGCCTCATTGGTCTTTCACAAAGTACATACCTTGACAAAATATTGAAGAAGTTCAATATGGATCAGTCAAAGAAAGGATTCTTGCCTGTTTTACAAGGTATGAGATTGAGCAAGGCTCAGTCGCCGACCACGGCAGAAGATAGAGAAAAGATGAGTGTCATTCCCTATGCCTCGGCCATAGGTTCTATCATGTATGCCATGCTGTGTACCAGACCTGATGTGAACCTTGCCATAAGTTTGGTAGGGAGGTACCAAAGTGATCCCGGTACGGAACACTGGACAGCGGTCAAGAACATCCGGAAGTACCTGAAAAGGACTAGGGATATGTTTCTCATTTATGGAGGTGACGAAGAGCTCGTCGTAAAGGGTTACGTCGATGCTAGCTTCGACACAGATCAGGATGACTCTAAGTCTCAAACCGGATACGTATATATTTTGAATGGAGGGGCAGTCAGCTGGTGCAGTTGCAAACAGAGCATGGTGGCAGCGTCTACATGTGAAGCGGAGTACATAGCTGCTTCTGAAGCAGCGCAGGAAGGAGTCTGGATGAAGGAGTTCATCACCGACCTAGGAGTCATTCCAAGCGCGTCAAGCCCGATGACTCTCTTCTGTGACAACACTGGTGCTATTGCTATTACCAAGGAGCCCAGGTTTCACAAGAAGACCAAGCACATCAAGCGCCGTTTCAACTCCATCCGGAATTATGTTCAGGATGGAGACCTAGATATTTGTAAAGTGCATACGGATCTGAATGACACAGACCCATTGACTAAACCTCTTTCACGAGCAAAACATGATCAACACCAGAACTCTATGGGTGTTCGATTCATCACAATGTAACTAGATTATTGACTCTAGTGCAAGTGGGAGACTGTTGGAGATATGCCCTAGAGGCAATAATAAACTCATTATTATTATATCTCCTTGTTCATGATAATTGTCTGTTATTCATGCTTGAATTGTATTGTACGGAAACAGCGATACATGTGTGAATACATAGACCACAATGAGTCCCTGGTAGGCCTCTAGTTACCAGTTCGTTGATCAACAGATGGTCACGGTTTCCTGACCATGGACATAGGATGTCAGTGATAACGGGATCACATCATTAGGAGAATGATGTGATGGACAAGACCCAAACTTGAGCATAACACGAGATCGTATAGTTCGTAATGCATAAGCTTTTCGGTGTCAAGTATTTATTCCTTAGGCCATGAGGTTGTACAACTCCCGGATACCGTAGGAGTACTTTGGGTGTGCCAAACGTCACAACGTAACTGGGTGGCTATAAAGGTACACATCGGGTATCTCCGAAAGTGTCTGTTGAGTTGGTACGAACCGACACTGGGATGTTGTCACTCCGTATGACAGAGAGGTACCTCTGGGCCCACTCGGTAAGACATCATCATAATGAGCTCAATGTGACTAAGTAGTTAGTCACGGGATGATGGATTACGGATCGAGTAAAGAGACTTGCCATGACGAGATTGAACAAGGTATCGGGAATACCGAAGATCAAATCTCGGGCAAGTACCGTACCGATGGACAAAGGGAATAACATACGGGATTAAGTGAATCCTTGACACGATGGTTCATCCGATGAAGATCATCGAGGAACATGTGGGAAACAACATGGGTATCCAGATCCCGCTGTTGGTTATTGACCGGAGAGTCGTCTCGGTCATGTCTACGTGTCTCCCGAACCCGTAGGGTCTACACACTTAAGGTTCGGTAACGCTAGGGTCGTAGAGATACATGCACGTGGAAACCCGAAAGTTGTTCGGAGTCCCGGATGAGATCCCGGACGTCACGAGGAGTTCCGGAATGGTCCGGAGGTAAAGATTGATATATAGGAAGTCCAGTTTCGGCCATCGGGTGATCTCCGGGGGTCACCGGGAGCGTCCCGGGACCACCGGAGGGGCCCCGGGGGTCCACCGGGTGGGGCCACCCATCCCGGTGGGGCCCCTAGGCCGCGAGGGGAAGTGTCCAGACCTAATGGGCTGGCGCACCACTAGGGGCCCACCTCCCCATGCGCCTAGGGTTGAAACCCTAGGGGGGAGGGAGCGCCCCACTAGCCTTGGGGGGCAAGGAACCCCCCTGGCCGCCGCCCCCCTGCAGATTGGATCTGCAGGGGCCCTAGCGCACCCCCTGGCCCCCTATATATATGTGGAGGGGGGAGGGCAGCCGCACCCTTGCCCTGGCGCCTCTCCCCCTCCCGTCACACCTCCATACTCACACGCAGGGCGCCCGGCGAAGCCCTGCTGCGATCTCCACTGCATCCGTCATCACGCCGTCGTGCTGCCGGATCTCTGACGACTTCTCCTCCCCCCTTGCTGGATCAAGAAGGAGGTGACGTTGCTGCACCGGACGTGTGTTGAACGCGGAGGTGCCGTCCGTTCGGCGCTAGATCACCGGTGATGAAGAACGGGAAGAGTACGACTACTTCATCCACGCTTCTTCGAAAGCTTCCGCTCGCAATCTCCATAACGGTATGTAGATGCACTCTTACTCGCTCGTTGCTAGATGTCTCCATAGTTGGATCTTGGTGAAAGCGTAGAAATTTTTTGAATTATGCTACGTTCCCCAACAGTGTTTTCCTAGAATGAAAATGAAAGCTTTGCGTGAAAATATTGGTGAGTAAGAGATACTGTTCTTTCTGGTCGTTGAGGAAGTCGATGAGGCCTGCATTATTTGCCAACCAATAAAAGTCTTCGTAAATACCGGCGGACATCATGAAATTATTACAAGGCCATTCGCACAGTCGAACTTCCGCCATACGAGTAAGATTATACTTGGGCTTCTCATTTTCTTCTTTCTTCTTCTCCTCTGAACTCTTGCTAGAGGAGCCCCTCAATAATCTTTTTAACATTTTCCTTTTCTGAAAATTTCTGAAATTTTTAGTAACTTCAAAATAAAAGCTAACCAAACTCAATAAGATTGATAGCAACAACTCCTATAAGTGCCTAGAGACTATATCATGCATTAGAACTACTTGGGACCAAGAAAATTTGACATGCAAGCTCAAGAACAAGGTCACCACAGCAGCATAAATTTGCAACAAATAAAGCACTAGAACAAAAACTAATTGGACCAATGGAGGACTCACATACCAAGGAACAATCTCCCCAAACAGTTTGGTGAATGGTGCTTTGAGCAAGGAGATCGAAAATGGCAGCAAGATGAACTAGAACTCGGGTTTGAGCTGGTTGGGGATTTTTTTGGGAGGAAGAAGAAGAGCATGGGTGCGGGAATAAGTGGAGGGGGGCCACGTGGGGCCCATGAGGCAGGGGGCGCGCCCTGGGCAGGGGGGCGCGCACTGGACCCTCGTGGCCACGTGTTGGCTCCCCTCGCTGTGTGTTCAGTGCCATATTTCCTCAAATATTCTAGAAAAAATCATATTTCATTTTCATGACATTTGGAGAACTTTTATTTTCGGGATAATAATTTTTTTATTGCACGGGTAAGTCTGGAAATAGGCAGAAAATACTATTTTTGCTTTATTTATCCTAATTAACAAAAAGTAAAAGGAGGGTACAGAATGTTGTGTTATCTAGATTCACATATCCCATGCTCATCAAAAGGAATCTATTAACAAGGTTGATCAGGTCTTGTTAATAAACTCTTTCCGAGTAACATGAAACCGGAGAGTTTTCGAATAACACTAGGTTACCTCGATGGGGATATGTATGTCCCCAACAATAAGTATGTCATATGTCTTCTTGATAGTAGGAAGAGGAAACTCAAAACCTCCGATAGTAATAGTTGAAGTTTTTCCAATAAAATTGATACTGTGGACCTGAGGTTGTTTCCTCGGAAAGTGTACCGTATGCTCATTACCATTGACATGAAAAGTGACATTGCCTTTGTTGCAATCAATAACAGCCCCTGCAGTATTCAAAAAGGGTCTTCCAAGAATAATAGACATACTATCGTCCTCGGGAATATCAAGTATAACAAAGTGCGTTAGAATAGTAACATTTGCAACCACAACAGGCACATCCTCACAAATACCGACAGGTATAGCAGTTGATTTATCGGCCATTTGCAAAGATATTTCAGTAGGTGTCAACTTACTCAAGTCAAGTCTACGATATAAAGAGAGAGGCATAACACTAACACCAGCTCCAAGATCACACAAAGCAGTTTTAATATAGTTTCTCTTAATGGAGCAAGGTATAGTAGGTACTCCTGGATCTCCTAATTTCTTAGGCATTCCACCCTCAAAAGTGTAATTAGCAAGCATGGCGGAAATTTCTACTTCAGGTATCTTTCTTTTATTGGTAATGATATCTTTCATATACTTAGCATAAGGATTTGTTTTGAGCACATCAGTCAATCGCATACGCAAAAAGATAGGTCTAATCATTTCAGCAAAGCGCTCAAAATCCTCATCATCCTTTTTATTGGATGGTTTCGGAGGAAAAGGCACGCGTTTCTGAACCCATGGTTCTCTTTCCCTACCGTGCTTCCTAGCAACAAAGTCTCTCTTATCATAACGTTGATTCTTTGATTGTGGGTTATCAAGATCAACAGCAGGTTCAATCTCTACATCATTATCATTGCTAGGTTGGGCATCATCATGAATGTTATCATTAACATTATCACTGGGTTCATGTTCATTACCAGATTGTGTCTCAGCATCAGAAACAGATATATCATTGGGATTCTCGGGTGTGTCCGCTACAGGTTCACTAGAAGCATGCAAATTTCTATCATTTTTCCTTTTCTTCTTCTTAGAAGAACTAGGTGCATCTAAATTAGCTCTGTGAGAATCTTGCTCAATTCTCTTAGGGTGGCCTTCAGGATACAGAGGTTCCTGGGTCATTTTACCACCTCTAGTTGCAACTCTAACAGCATAGTCATTATTCTTACTATTTAATTCATTGAGCAAATCATTCTGAGCCTTAAGTACTTGTTCTACTTGAGTGGTGACCATAGAAGCATGTATACTAATGAGTTTCAGTTCACCTTTAGCTCTAGACAGATAATCACTCAAGCGTTCAATCATATAAGCATTGTGTTGTAATTGTCTACCAACATAAGCATTGAAGTTTTCTTGTTTCACAATAAAATTGTCAAACTCATCTAAGCATTGGCTAGCAGACTTATAACGAGGAATATCACCTTCATCAAATCTATAAAGAGAATTTACCTTTACTACCTGTGTCGGGTTATCAAGACCATGTATTTCTTCAATAGGCGGTAAATTCTTAACATCTTCAGCTTTAATACCTTTTTCTTTCATAGATTTCTTTGCCTCTTGCATATCTTCAGGACTGAGAAATAGAACACCTCTTTTCTTCGGAGTTGTCTTAGGGGCTGGTTCAGGAAGTGTCCAATTATTTTCATTGGCCAGCATATTATTCAATAGTAGTTCAGCTTGTTCAACTGTTCTTTCCCTGAAAACACAACCATCACAACTATCCACGTGGTCTCTGGAAGCATCAGTTAGTCCATTATAAAAGACATCAAGTATATCATGCATCTCAAGAGGATGATCAGGCAAATCATTAAGTAACTGGAGAAGCCTCCCCCAAGCTTGTGGGAGACTCTCTTCTTCAGTTTCAGCAAAGTTATATATTTCACGTAAGGCAGCTTGTTTCTTATGAGCGGGAAAATATTTAGCAGAGAAGTAATACATCATATCTTGGGGACTACGTACACAACCAGGATCAAGAGAATTAAACCAAGTCTTAGCATCACCCTTTAACGAGAACGGAAATAACTTAAGGATATAGTAGTAACGAATCTTTTCATCGTTGGTAAACAGGGTGGCTATATCATTCAACTTAGTAAGATGTGCCACAACAATTTCAGACTCATAGCCATGGAAAGGATCAGATTCAACCAAAGTAATTAACTCAGGATCAACAGAGAATTCATATTCCATATCAGTAACACATATAGGTGAAGTAGCAAAAGTAGGGTCATGTTTCATTCTAGCATTCAAGGACCTTTCCTTCAGCTTAGCTAATAATTTCTTAAGATCATATCTATCATTGCAAGCAAGAAAGTCTCTAGCAGTTTCTTCATAAATAACATAACCCTCAGGCACAACAGACAATTCATATCTATTGGGAGTAGTTTCATCATCACTTTCATAAATATCATCAGTTTCAACATTCGCATTCTCCCTAACCTTAGCAATTTGTTCATCTAGAAATTCACCTAGTGGCACGGTAACAGGCATAGAGGTAGTTTCATCATACATAGCAGAAGTAGCATCATCAAGAACATACGACATATCAGATTCAATAGCAGGAGTAGGTGTCGCGAGTATACTCATAACAGAAGGAGAATCAAGTGCAGAGCTACATGGCAGTTCCTTACCTCCCCTCGTAGTTGAGGGTAAGACTTGGTTTTTGAGTCCTTCAAATTCTTCATAGTGATCAACAGATATAAATCCTAAGTGACTTAAAGAATAGAGCTATGCTCCCCGGCAACGGTGCCAGAAAATAGTCTTGATAACCCACAAGTGTAGGGGATCGCAACAGTTTTCGAGGGTAAAGTATTCAACCCAAATTTGTTGATTCGACACAAGGGGAGCCAAAGAATGCTCTTAAGTATTAGCAGCTGAGTTGTCAATTCAACCACACCTGGAAACTTAGTATTTGCAGCAAGATAGTTTAGTAGCAAAGTAATATGATAGTGGCGGTAGCGGCAATAAAAGTAACGATAGTGTTTTTGTAGTTTTTGTAATAGTAGCAACGGAAAAGTAAATAAGCAACAAGCAATATAGGTAAAGCTCGTAGGCATTGGATCGGTGATGGGAAATTATGTCGGATGTAATTCATCATGTAGAAGTTATAACCTAGGGTGACATAGAACTAGCTCCAATTCATCAATGCAATGTAGGCATGTATTCCGAATATAGTCATACGTGCTTATGGAAAAGAACTTGCATGACATCTTTTGTCCTACCCTCCCGTGGTAGCGGGGTCCTATTGGAAACTAAGGGATATTAAGGCCTCCTTTTAATAGAGTACCGGACCAAAGCATTAACACATAGTGAATACATGAACTCCTCAAACTATGGTCATCACCGGGAGTGGTCCCGATTATTGTCACTTCGGGGTTGCCGGATCATAACACATAGTAGGTGACTATAGACTTGCAAGATAGGATCAAGAACACACATATATTCATGAAAACATAATAGGTTCAGATCTGAGATCATGGCACTCGGGCCCTAGTGACAAGCATTAAGCATAGCAAAGTCATATCAACATCAATCTCAGAACATAGTGGATACTAGGGATCAAACCCTAACAAAACTAACTCGATTACATGATAGATCCCATCCAACCCATCACCGTCCAGCAAGCCTACGATGGGATTACTCACGCACGATGGTGAGAATCATGGAATTGGTGATGGAGGAAGATTGATGATGACGATGGCGACGATCTCCACTCTCCGGAGCCCCGAACGGACTCCGGATCAGCCCTCCTGAGAGAGATTAGGGCTTGGCGGCGGCTCCGTCTCGTGAAACGCGATAATTCCTTCTCCCTGATTTTTTTTCCCGAACATGAAGATATAGGATCTGGGGATACGTCGGTAAGGCACCAGGGGGCCCACAAGGCAGGGGGCGCGCCCCCACCCTCGTGGACAGGCCCAAGGCCCCCTGGTGTGGATCTTCTTGCAGGTATTTTTTATATTTTCCGTAATAATTCTTCGTTGATTTTCAGGCGATTCCGAGAACTTTTTATTCTGCACAAAAACAAGACCATGGCAGTTCTGCTGAAAACAGCATCAATCCGGGTTAGTTCCATTCAAATCATGCAAGTTAGAGTCCCAAAACAAGGGCAAAAGGGTTTGGAAAAGTAGATACGTTGGAGACGTATCAGGGTTGCTCTTCACTCGAAGTATTTTTAAAACTTAGGCGAGTACTGGGTCGGAGCTAAGCCCCCGAGTGAGAGGGTTGCTCTTCACTTGGGGTATTTTTGAAACTTAGGCGAGTACATGGTCGCAGCTAAGCCCTCGAGTGAGAGGGTTGCTCTTCACTCGGGGTAATTTTCAAACTTAGGCGAGTACAGGGTCGCAGCTAAGCCCCTGAGTGAGAGGGTTGCTCTTCACTCGGAGAATTTTTGAAACTTAGGCGAGTACAGGGTCGCAGCTAAGCCCCCGAGTGAGAGGGTTGCTCTTCACTCGGAGTATTTTTGAAACTTAGGCGAGTACAGGGTCGCAGCTAAGCCCCCAAGTGAGAGGGTCGCTCTTTACTCGGAGTATTTTTGAAACTTAGGCGAGTACAGGGTCGCAGCTAAGCCCCCGAGTGAAAGGGTTGCTCTTCACTCGGAGTTTTTTTGAAACTTAGGCGAGTCGGATTCGCGGCTAAGCCACCCATAGGGGGATTTGAACACATGTGTTTACGGGATAACAATCATTAAGATACTGCCAAAATATTGTCTTTGCTAAGCAAACTGAAGGATTCTTATTATAACTCATCAATCTGAGTGTTTAGGTATAGAAACGGCGGAGCAGATCCGCATTCCACGAGCGTGGCTCGTTTCTTTCTTGGCTACGTTGTAGAGGTGATATGCCCCATTGTGGAGAACCTTGGTGATGATGAAGGGACCTTCCCAGGCCGGAGCCAGCTTGTGAGGTCATTTCTGATGCACTCGTAGCACAAGGTCTCCTTCTTCGAATGCTCGGCCTCTGACATTACGGGCATGGAATCGACACAGGTCTTGTTGATAGATCGTCGACCAGATCAGATCCATCTCACGTTCTTCCTCCAGGAGATCAACTGCATCTTGGTGTGCCTGTTCTGCCTCTGCTTCTAAGAAGAGTTCTACTCAGGGAGTGTTGTGTAGCAATTCACTCGGTAGTACAGCCTCAGTGCCATATACCATAAAGAAAGGGGTTCGGTCGGTCGACCGGTTTGGAGTTGTTCTCAGTTTCCATAAGACATATGGCAATTCAGTCACCTGATAACCCACAATTATAGGGGATCGCAATAGTTTTCGAGGGTAGAGTATTCAACCCAAATTTATTGATTCAACACAAGGGAGCCAAATAATATTCTCAAGTATTAGCAGTTGAGTTGTCAATTCAACCACACCCGAAAGACTTAATATCTACAGCAAAGTATTTAGTAGCAAAGTAGTATGGAAGTAACAGTAACTATGGCAAAAGTAACAGTAGCAGTTTTTGTAGCAATCGTAACAGTGGCAACAAAAAAGTAACTAAGCAAAGATCAATATGTGAAAAGCTCGTAGGCAATGGATCAATGATGGATAATTATGTCGGATGCGATTCCTCATGCAACAGTTATAACATAGGGTGACACAAAACTAGCTCCAGTTCATCAATGTAATGTAGGCATGTATTCCGAATAGAGTCATACGTGCTTATGGAAAAGAACTTGCATGACATCTTTTGTCCTACCCTCCCGTGGCAGCGGGGTCCTATTGGAAACTAAGGGATATTAAGGCCTCCTTTTAATAGAGTACCGGACCAAAGCATTAACACTTAGTGAATACATGAACTCCTCAAACTACGGTCATCACCGGGAGTGGTCCCGATTATTGTCACTTTGGGGTTGTCGGATCATAACACATAGTAGGTGACTATTGACTTGCAAGATAGGATCAAGAACTCACATATATTCATGAAAACATAATAGGTTCAGATCTTAAATCATGGCACTCGGGCACTAGTGACAAGCATTAACCATAGCAAAGTGATAGCAACATCAATCTTTGAACGAAATGGATACTAGGGATCAAACCTTAAAAAAACTAACTCGATTACATGGTAAATATCATCCAACCCATCACCGTCCAGCAAGCCTATGATGGGATTACTCACGCACGTCGGTGAGCATCATGAAATTTGTGATGGAGGATGGTTGATGATGATAGTGGCGATGGATTCCCCTCCCCGGAGCCCCGAACGGACTCCAGATCAGCCCTCTCGGGGAAGATTAGGGCTTGACGACAGCTCTGTATTGTAAAATGTGATGAATCCTTCTCTCTGATATTTTTCTCCCCGAAAGTGAATATATTGAGTTGGAGTTGAGGTCGATGGAGTCCCAGGGGGCCCACGAGGCAGGGGGCGCCCTGCACCCTCGTGGACAGGGTGTGGTCCGTGTGGACCACCTGATGCTCATTCTTTCGCCAGTATTTTTTATTATTTCCAAAACGTGTCTCCGTGGATTTTCATGTCATTCTGAGAACTTTTATTTCTACACAAAAATAACACCATGGGAGTTGTGTTGAAAACATCGTCAGTCTAGGTTAGTTCCATTCAAATCATGCAAGTTAGAGTCCAAAACAAGGGCAAAAGTGTTTGGGAAAGTAGATATGTTGGAGACGTATCAACTCCCCCAAGCTTAAACATTTGCTTGTCCTCAAGCAATTCAGTTGACAAACTGAAAGTGATAAAGAAAAACTTTTACAAACTCTGTTTGACCTTGTTGTTGCAAATATGTAAAGCCATCATTCAAGTTTTCAGCAAAGATTATGAACTAACATATTCACAATAACATTTAGGTCTCATGTTTACTCATATCAATGGCAGAATCAACTAGCGAGCAATAATAATAAATCTCGGATGACAACACTTTCTCAAAACAATCATAACATCATATAACAAGATGGTATCTCGCTAGCCCTTTCTGAGACTGCAAAACATAAATGCAGAGCACCCCTGAAGATCAAGGACTGACTAGACATTGTAATTCATGGTAAAAGAGATCCGGTCACAGTCATACTCAATGTAAATTAATAGCAATGCATGCGAATGACAGCGGTGCTCTGCAACTGGTGCTTTTTAATAAGAAGATGATGACTCAACATAAAAGTAAATAGATAGGCCATTCGCAGAGGGAAGCGGGCATTTGCAGAGGTGACAGAGCTCGAGTGTTGAAACAGAGGTAAATAATATTTTGAGTGGCATACTTTCATTGTCAACATAACAACCAAGAGTTCTCAATATCTTCCATGCTACACACATTATAGGCGGTCCCCAAACTGAATGGTAAAGTTTCACTCCCCCTCCACCATCAAACACACTCCACAGCTTATCCGAAACAACGGGTATCGTCCAAACCAACAACAGTCCAGGGGGAGCTTTGTTTATTTATATTTTGATTTGAACATGGGACTGGGCATCTCGATTACCGGCCATTTTCTCGTGAATGATGAGCGGAGTCCACTCATTGTGAGAATAACCCACCTAGCATGGAAGATATAGACAGCCCTAGTTGATACGTGAGCTATTCGAGCATACAAAACATAATTTCATTTGAACGTTTAGAGTTTGGCACATACAAATTTACTTGGAACGGCAGGTAAATACTGCATATAGGAAGGTAAGGTGGACTCATATGGAATAACTTTGGGGTTTATGGAAATGGGTGCACAAGCAGTATTCCCGCTTAGTACAAGTGAAGGCTAGAAAGAGACTGGGAAGCGACCAACTAGAGAGCGACAACAGTCATGAACATACATTAAGAATAATCAACAATGAGTGCACTCATGAGTAGGATATCAATCACCATGAACATAAATATCATGGAGGCTATGTTGATTTTGTTTCAACTACATGTGTGAACATGTGCCAAGTCTAACCACTCGAATCGTTCAAAGGAGGATACCACCCTATCATACCACATCACAACCATTTTAATAGCATGTTGGCACGCAAGGTAAACCATTATAAACTCCTAGCCTCTTAGCTAATTAAGCATGGCATGAGCAACTATAATATCTAATTGTCATTGCAAACATTTTTCATTCATAATAGGCTGAATCAGGAACGATGAACTAATAATATTTACAAAAACAAGATAGGTCGAGTTCATACCAGCTTCTCCCATCTCAATCAGTTCATCATATATCGTCGTTATTGCCTTTCACTCGCACGACCGAATGGTGTGGATAATAATGATAGTGCACGTGCATGGGACTAAGCTGGAATGTGCAAGCATTTAATACAAGGGAGAAGACAAGGTAATATGGGCTCTTAGTTAAATCAACAATAATGCATATGAGAGCCACTCAACATTTTCATCATGGTCTTCTCCTCTCGACCCCCAAAGACAAGAAAAGAAATAAAACTATTTACACGGGAAAGCTCCCAACAAGCAAAAGAAGAATGAGAAATCTTTTGGGGTTTTCTTTTAATTACTACTACTACAGGCATGGAAAGTAAACTAGCTAAAAGCTACAACTAATTTTTTTCGCTTTTCTTAAGGTTTTTCAAACACACAAGAAGAAGGCTTAGAAAATAAAATAAACTAGCATGGATAGTACAATGGAAAAGTATGAGCACCGACAACTCGCATGAGTGTGTGAACATGAATGTAATGTCGGTGAGAAATATGTACTCCCCCAAGCTTAGGCTTTTGGCCTAAGTTGGTCTATGGCCACTGCTGGCCTGACGGATATCCAAAGTCGTAGCTGGGATTGTACTGAGATGCGGTAGCTACTGCCTGAAGAGCTGCAGCTTGGAGGCGAGCTTCCTCCGTCCTCCTCTCATACTCGTTCGCCTCCTCCGTGGTTATAACATATCTCCTTTTTGCCTGAAAGTTAAAGAAAGTAGGAGCAGGGAGGGCAGCATGGACAGTGCGTTGTGTGTCAAAGATTAGTCGGTACTGAAGGAACTATTCATTCCTCTCAAGAAACTGATGGCGAACCATAACACTATAATCTAGATAAGCAGGAGGCAACACCATACCATTTCCATGTATGGGTACACCAAGATAATTAGCTACACGAGTTGCATAAATTCCACCAAACAAATCTCCACTTGTACCATTAAGATGCAACCTTCGTGCAACAATGGCCCCCAAGTTCTATTGTTTATCGCCTAATACCGCACTCTTGAGGACACTAAGATCTGGAACGAACATGTGACAAGCCTCATCTTTACCGTTAATGCATCTACCTATGAAGAGAGGGAAATAATGTATGGAAGGGAAATGAATGCTCTCTATGGTAGCTTGTGTGATTTCTCTAGATTCCCCCACAATGATACTAGCAAGAAAGTCTTTATATTCAGATTTGCGAGGTTCACTAACATTGCCCCACTGCGGGAGTTTACAAGCAGTATTAAAATCTTCTAGGTCCATGGTATATGATTTATCATAAATATCAAATAAAACCGTGTGAGAATTGCGTGAGGATGTAAATTTAAACCTTCTCACAAAGGAATCGGTAAGGTAGTGGTACTGTGGGCACTTATCTGACACAAAGTCCTCAAGATCAGCATTACGCACATACACGTCGAATTCATCCTTGATACCTGCCTGAACCATAAACTCCTCTGACGGCCATCCACAAGGCCGCACTTGAGCTTCCCTCGGTGGTTCATTGCCCGGTTCACATATCGCGAGCCTTGGTCCTTGCTTCCTTGAGGAACCCCCTTGGTACATTTTCCTATGCATTTTTTCTTTCTCTGAATTTTTTTTGAAATTTTAGTGACTCAAAATAAAAGTGAACCAAACTCAACAAGATTGATAGCAACTACTCCCATAAGTGCCTAGGGGCTATATCATGCATTAAAACTACTTTGGACCATTTAAATTTGACATGCAAGCTCAAGAACAGGGTCAGCTTAGCAGGAAAAATTTGCGATGAATAAAGCACTAGAACAAAAACTAATTGGACCATTGGAGGAGTCACATACCGAAGAACAATCCCCCAAAAAAGTTTTGTGAATGGAGCCTTGAGCAAAGAGATCGAAAATGGCAGCAAGATGAGCTAGAACACGGGTTTGAGCTATGGGATGATTTTTTTTCTTCTGGAGGAAGACGAAGTGGGTGGGTGCTGGAATAAGTGGAGGGGGTCCACGTGGGGCCCATGAGGGAGGCGCGCCCTGCACCCTCATGGCCAAATAGTGGGTTCCCCTGGTGTGTTCTCAGTGCTAGAAATTCTTAAATATTCTACAAAAAATCATATTTCATTTTCAGGACAATTGGAGAACTTTTTTTCAGGGTATTTTTGCAAGGATAATTCAAAAAATAGACATAAAATATTATTTTTGCTTTATTTTATCTAAATAACAGAAAGTATAAAGAGGGTACAGAGAGTTGTGCTTTCTAACTTCATCCATCTCATGCTCATCAAAAGGGATCCACTAACAAGGTTGATCAAGTCTTGTTAACAAACTCTTTCCGAATAACATGAGACTGGAGAATTTTCGAATAGCACTAGGTTACCTCAACGGGGATATGCATGTCCCCAACAATAAGAATATCATATTTCTTCTTGGCAGCAGGAAGAGGGAATTCAAAACCTCCAATAGTAATCGTTGAAATTTTTCCAATAGAATTGATACTTTGGACTTGAGGTTGTTTCATCGGGAAGTGTACCATATGCTCATTACCATCAACATGAAAAGTGACATTGCCTTTATTGCAATCAATAACAGCCCATGCAGTATTCAAAAAGGGTCTACCAAGGATAATCGACATACTATCATCCTCGGGAATATCAAGAATAACTAAGTCCGTTAAAATAGTAACGTTTGAAGCACAACAGGCACATCCTCACAAATACCGACAGGTATAGTAGTTGATTTATCGGCCATTTGCAAAGATATTTCAGTAGGTGTCAACTTATTCAAATCAAGTCTACGATATAAAGATAGAGGCATAACACTAACACCGGCTCCAAGATCACATAAAGCAGTTTTAACATAGTTTCTTATAATGGAGCATGGTATAGTTGGTACTCTTGGATCTCCTAGTTTCTTTGGTATTCCACCTTTAAAAGTATAATTGGCAAGCATGGTGGAAATTTCAACTTCCGGTATCTTTATTTTATTTGTAACAATATCTTTCATATACTTAGGATAAGGATTTGTTTTAAGCATATCCGTCGAACGCATACGCAAAAAGATAGGTCTAATCATTTTAGCAAAGCGCTCAGAATCCTCATCATCCTTTTTTTTGGATGGTTTAGGAGGAAAAGGCATGGGTTTCTGAACCCATGGTTCCCTTTCTTTACCGTGCTTCCTAGCAACGAAGTATCTCTTATCATAATGTTGATTCTTTGATTGTGGGTTATCAAGATCAATAGCACGTTCAATCTCTACATCATTGTTATTACTAGGTTGAGCATCAACATGAACATCATCATTAACATTATCACTAGGTTCATGTTCATTACCAGATTGTGTTTCAGCATCAGAAATAGAAATATCATTGGAATTCCCAGGTGTGTCAACAACAGGTTCACTAGAAGCATGCAAAGTCCTATCATTTTTCTTCTTCTTCTTCTTAGAAGGACTAGGTGCATCAACATTAGCTCTCTAAGAATCTTCCTCAACTCTTTTAGGGTGACCCTGAGGATACAAAGGTTTCCGAGTCATTCTACCCCCTCTAGTCATAACCCTAACAACATTATCATTTTTCTTATTATTTAATTCATTGAGCAAATCATTTTGTGCTTTAAGCACTTGTTCTACCTGAGTGATAACCATAGAAGCATGTTTACTAATAAGTTTAAGGTCACCTTTAACTCTAGACATATAATCACTCAAGTATTCAACCATATAAGCATTACGTTTCAATTGTCTACCAACATAAGCATTGAAGTTTTCTTATTTAACAATACAATTATCAAACTCATCCAAGCATTGGCTAGCAGACTTATTACGAGGAATATCACCTTCATCAGATCTATAGAGAGAATTTACCTTTACTACTTGTGTTGGGTTATTAAGACCATGTATTTCTTCAATAGGTGGTAAATTCTTAACATCTTCAGCTTTAATACACTTTTCTTTCATAGATTTCTTTGCCTCTTACATATCTTCAGGACTAAGAAATAGAATACCCCTTTTCTTTGGAGTTGGCTTAGGAGTTGGTTCAGGAAGTGTCCAATCATTATCATTACTCAATATTGTACTCAATAGCAATTCATCTTGCTCAACGGTTCTTTCCCTGAAAACACAACCAGCACAACTATCTAGGTGGTCTCTGGAAGCATCGGTTAGTCCATTATAAAAGATATCAAGTATTTCATTTTTCTTGAGAGGATGATCACACAAAGCATTAAGTAATCGGAGAAGCCTCCCCCAAGCTTGTGGGAGACTCTCTTCTCAATTTGCACAAAGTTATAAATTTCCCTTAAGGCAGCTTGTTTCTTATGAGCGGGGAAATATTTAGCGGAGAAGTAATAAATCATATCCTGGGGACTACGCACACAACCAGGAGCAAGAGAATTAAACCATGTTTTAGCATCACCCTTTAATGAGAACGGAAATAACTTAAGGATATAGTAGTAACGATTTTTTTCCTCATGAGTGAATAGGGTGGCTATATCATTCAATTTAGTAAGATGTGCCACAACAATTTCAGATTCATAGCCATCAAAAGGATCAGATTCAACCAAAGTAATTAACTCAGGATCGACAGAGAAATCATAATCCTTATCAGAAATACAGATAGGTGAAGTAGCAAAAGCAGGGTCATATTTCATTCTAGCATTCAAAGACTTTTCTTTCAGCTTAGCTAACAGTTTCTTAAGATCATATCTATCCTTGCAAGCCAAAAGGTCTCTAGCAGTTTCTTCATTCATAACATAACCCTCAGGCACATCAGGAAATTCATATCTAGGGGGAGAATCTTCATCATCACTTTCATCAATATTATCTGTTTCAATAATTTCATTCTCTCTAGCCCTAGCAAGTTGCTCATCAAGAAATTCACCTAATGGCACAGTATTATCAAGCATAGAAGTAGTTTCATCATAAGCATCATGCATAGCAGAAGTGGCATCATCAATAACATGCGATGTATCAGAATCAATAGCAGGTGTAGGTGTCGCAAATTTACTCATAACAGAGGGTGAATCAAGTGTAGATCTAGATGACAGTTCCTTACCTTCCCTCGTAGTTGAGGGAAAAATCTTAGTTCTTGCATCTTTCAAGTTCTTCATAGTGATCAACAGATATAAATCCCAAGTGACTCTAAGAATAGAGCTATGCTCCCCGGAAACGGCACCAGAAAATGGTCTTGATAACCCACAAGTATAGGGGATCACAATAGTTTTCGAGGGTAGAGTATTCAACCCAAATTTATTGATTCGACACAAGGGGGCCAAAGAATATTCTCAAGTATTAGCAGTTGAGTTTTCAATTCAACCACACCTGAAAGACTTAATATTTGCAGCAAAGTATTTAGTAGCAAAGTAGTATGGAAGTAACAGTAACGGTGGAAAAAGTAACAGTAGCAGTTTTTGTAGCAATCGTAGCAGTGGCAACGGAAAAGTAACTAAGCAAAGATCAATATGTGAAAAGCTCGTAGGCAATGGATCAATGATGGATAATTATGTCGGATGCGATTCCTCATGCAACAGTTATAACATAGGGTGACACATAACTAGCTCCAGTTCATCATTGTAATGTAGGCATGTATTCCAAATATAGTCATACGTGCTTATGGAAAAGAACTTGCATGACATCTTTTGTCCTACCCTCCCGCGCCTCCTTTTAATAGAGGACCGGACCAAAGCGTTAACACTTAGTGAATACATGAACTCCTCAAACTACGGTCATCACCAGGAGAGGTCCCGATTATTGTCACTTCGGGGTTGCCGGATCATAACACATAGTAGGTGACTATTGACTTGCAAGATAGGATCAAGAACTCACATATATTCATGAAAACATAATAGGTTCAGATCTAAAATCATGGCACTCGGGCCCTAGTGACAAGCATTAAACATAGCAAAGTCATAGCAACATCAATCTTAGAACGTGATGGATACTAGGGTTCAAACCCTAACAAAACTAACTCGATTACATGGTAAATCTCATCCAACCCATCACCGTCCACCAAGCCTACGATGGGATTACTCACGCACGGCGGTGAGCATCATGAAATTGGTGATGGAGGATGGTTGATGATGACGATGGCAACTGATTCCCCTCTCCGGAGCCCCGAACGGACTCGAGATCAGCCCTCCCGAGGAAGATTGGGGCTTGACGGCGGCTCTGTCTCGTAAAACGCGATGAATCCTTCTCTCTGGGTTTATTCTCCGCGAAAGTGAATATATAGTGTTGGGGCTCAGGTCGGTGGAGTCCCAGGGGGGCACGAGGCAGGGGCGCACCCTGCACCCACGTGGACAGGGTATGGGCCCCCTGATGCTGATTCTTTCGCCAGTATTTTTTATTATTTCCAAAACGTGTCTCCGTGGATTTTCGAGTCATTCCGAGAACTTTTATTTCTGCACAAAAATAACACTATGGCAGTTCTGCTGAAAACAGCGTCAGTCCGGGTTAGTTCCATTCAAATCATGCAAGTTAGAGTCCAAAACAAGGGCAAAAGTGTTTGGAAAAGTAGGTACATTGGAGACATATCATCACCCAAGCTCCAGCAGCATGCTTGAGATTGCGCATCAGTCGTGGTTTCAGTCCTTGAAGGATCAAGCCATTTGCCTTTTCTGCCTGCCCATTCGACTGCGGGTGCGCAACAGATGCGTAATCGACCCGAGTGCCTTAGGACGCACAGAATGCCCTGAATTTGTCAAAATCAAAGTTGGAGCCATTATCTGTGATAATACTGTGAGGGACTCCATATCCGAATATCAGCTCTCTGACGAAACTGATGGCAGTGCTTGAATCAAGATTCTTGATAGGCTTGGCTTCGATCCATTTGGTGAACTTGTCGACTGCCACAAGCAAATGAGTGAATCCGCTTCTACCGGTCCTGAAGGGTCCAACCATATCCAACCCCCAAACAGCAAACAGCCAGACCAGTAGAATAGTCTTCAAGGCAGATGCAAGCTTGTGAGACATGTTTGAGTAGAACTGACAGCCTTTGCACTTGTCGACTATATCTTTTGCCATATCATTTGCTCGCGGCCAGTAGAATCCGGCTCAGGATGCTCTGGCCACGATGGTCCTAGAGGACGCATGGTGACCACAGGTCCTCGAGTGGATCTCATGTAGGATCATTCGACCTTCTTCTGGGGAGATGCACCGCTAAGCAGCTCCAGTAACACTCTCTCTATAAAGTTGTCCACCTATCACCATGAAGGCTTTGGATCGACGGACAATTTGGCGGGCCTCATCTTCATCTTTGGAAAGACCTCGGTGAAGCTGCTTACATATTGAGCAATCAAGATCTATAGAGATAGGTCAAGACGCTTGATAAGTTTTTTCAATGAGTACATACCTTAACAAGTTTTTGAAGTAGTTCAAAATGGAACAGTCAAAGAAAGAGTTCTTGCCTGTGTTGCAAGGTGTGAAGTTGAGTAAGACTCAAAGTCCGACCACAGCAAAAGATAAGAGAGAGAATGAAAGTCATTCCCTATGCATCAGCCATAGGTTCTATAAAGTATGCCATGCTATATACCAGACTTATTGTATGCCCTGCCCTCAGTTTGGCAAGGGAGTACAATTTTGATCTAGGAGTAGATCACTGGACAGCGGTCAAAATTTTCCTTAGAGGACTAAGGAAATATTTCTCGGTTATGGAGGTGATAAAGAGTTCGTCGTAAAGAGTTACGTCAATGCAAGCTTTGACACCGATCTGGATGACTCTGAGTCTCGATCTAGATACATATTGAATGTGGGATCATTTATCTAGAGTAGCTCCGTGCAGAGCATTGTAGACATAAAAATTTGCAAAATACATACGGATCTGAATGTAACAGACCCGCTGACTAAACTTCTCTCATGAATCAAAACATGATCACACCTTAGTACTCTTTGGGTGTTAATCACATGGCGATGTGAACTAGATTATTGACTCTAGTAAACCCTTTGGGTGTTGGTCACATGGCGATGTGAACTATGGGTGTTATTCACATAAAGATGTGAATTATCGGTATTAAATCACATGGTGATGTGAACTAGATTATTGACTCTAGTGCAAGTGGGAGAGTGAAGGAAATATTCCCTAGAGGCAATAATAAAGTTGTTTTTATATTTCCTTATATCATGATAAATGTTTATTATTCATGCTAGAATTGTATTAACCGGAAACTTAGTACATGTGTGAATACATAGACAAAACAGAGTGTCCCTAGTATGCCTCTACTAGACTAGCTCATTGGTCAAAGATGATTATGTTTCCTAGCCCTAGAAATGAGTTGTCATTTGATCAACATGATCACATCATTAGGAGAATGATGTGATGGACAAGACCCATCTGTTAGCTTAGCAACTTGATCGTTTAGTTTTACTGCTATTGCTTTCTTCATGACGTATACATGTTCCTATGACTATGAGATTATGCAACTCCCGAATACCGGAGGAACACCCTGTGTGCTATCAAACGTCACAATGTAACTGGGTGATTATAAAGATGCTCTACAGGTGTCTCCGAAAGTGTTCGTGGTGTTGGCATAGATCAAGAATAGGATTTGTCACTCCGAGTGTCCGAGAGGTATCTCTGGGCCCTCTCGGTAATGCACATCATAATAAGCCTTGCAAGCAAAATGACTAATGAGTTAGTCACGAGATGATGTATTACGGAACGAGTAAAGAGACTTGCCGGTAATGAGATTAACTAGGTATAGTGATACCGATGATCGAATCTCGGGCAAGTAACATACCGATGACAAAGGGAACAACGTATGTTGTTATGCGGTTTGACCGATAAAGATCTTCGTAGAATATGTAGGAGCCAATATGAGCATCCAGGTTCCGCTATTGGTTATTGACCGGAGATGAGTCTCGTTCATGTCTACATAGTTCTCGAACCCGTAGGGTCCGCACGCTTAATGTTCGATGACGGTCGCTATTATGAATTTATAAGTTTTGATGTACCGAAGGTAGTTGGAGTCCCGAATGAGATCACGGACATGACGAGGAGTCTCGGAATGTCTGAGACATAAAGATTAATATATTGGACGACTATATTCGGATACCCTCAGCCCCCAGAAGATGAAGATGAGGCCCGCCAAATTGTCCGTCGATCCAAAGCCTTCACAGTGATAGGTGGACAACTTTACACAGAGAGTGTTACTGGAGCTGCTTAGCGTTGCATCTCCCCAGAAGAAGGTCGAATGATCTTACATGAGATCCACTCGAGGACCTGTGGTCACCATGCGTCCTCACGGACCATCGTGGCCAAAGCATCCCGAGCCGGATTCTACTAGCCGCGAGCAAATGAGATGGCAAAAGATATAGTCGACAAGTGCGAAGGCTGTCAGTTCTACTCAAACATGTCTCACAAGCCTGCATCTGCCTTGAAGACTATTCTGCTGGTCTGGTTGTTTGCTGTTTGGGGGTTGGATATGGTTGGACCCTTCAGGACCGGTAGAAGCGGTTTCACTCCTTTGCTTGTGGCAGTCGACAAGTTCACCAAATGGATCGAAGCCAAGCCTATCAAGAATCTTGATTCAAGCACTGCCATCAGTTTCGTCATAGAGCGGATATTCAGATATGGAGTCCCTCACAGTATTATCACGGATATGGAGTCCCTCACAGTATTATCACATATACTTATCAGAAACGATGTAGTGCTCCCACTCACTTTTTTGTAAATACAGGCTTCACCGCAAGTCTGTATAAAATTATATGCTTTGATCACCTCATCAAAGTGTATATTCCAACTCCGAGATGGTTGCACCAGTCCATAGATGGATCGATGGAGCTTGCACACTTTGTTAGCACCTTTAGGATCGACAAAACCTTCTGGTTCCATCATATACATCTCCTCTTTGAGGTATCCATTTAGGAATGCAGTTTTGACATCCATTTGTCAGATTTCATAATCATAAAATGCGGCAATTGCTAACATGATTCGGACAGACTTAAGCATCGCTACGGGTGAGAAAGTCTCATTGTAGTCAACTCCTTGAACTTGTCAAAAACCTTTCGCAACAAGTCGAGCTTTGTAGACAGTAACATTACCGTCGGCATCGGTCTTCCTCTTGAAGATCCATTTATTTTCAATGGCTTGCAGATCATCGGGCAAGTCAACCAAAGTCCACAGTTTTTTCTCATACATGGATCCCATCTCAGATTTCATGGCCTCAAGCCATTTTGTGGAATCTAGGCTCATCATCACTTCCTCATAGTTTGTAGGTTCATCATGGTCTAGTAACATGACTTCTAGAACCGGGTTGTGCTACCTCTTGAGCTTGCGTTGTATTCCCTCGAAGAGGGAAGGGAGATGCAGCACAGTAGGTAAGTATTTCCCTCAGTTTTTGAGAACCAAGGTATCAATCCAGTAGGAGACCACGCGCGAGTCCCTCGCACCTGCACAAACAAATAAGAACTTCGCAGCCAACGCGATAATGGGTTGTCAATCCCTTTACGGTCACTTACGAGAGTGAGATCTGATAGAGATGATAGTTTATATTTTTGGTATTTTTGGTTTAATAAAACAACAAATAAAAGTGGTTAAGTAAAGTAGATGTAGATTGATATGTTGAGAATGGACCCGGGGGCCATAGTTTTCTCTAGTGGCTTCTCTCATGATAGCGATATTCTACGGCGGGTAAACAAATTACTGTCGAGTAATTGATAGAAAAGCGAATAATTATAAGACTATCTAGGCATGATCATTGTATATAGGCATCACGTCCGAGACAAGTAGACTGAAACAATTCTGCATCTACTACTATTACTCCACACATCGACCGCTATCCAGCATGCATCTACTGTATTGAGTTCATACAAACAGAGTAACACTTTAAGCAAGATGACATTATGTAGAGGGATAAACTCAAGCAATATGATGAAAACCCCATCTTTTTATCCTCGATGGCAACATACAATACGTTCCTTGCTGCCCCTACTGTCACTGGGAAAGGACACCACAAGATTGAGCCCAAAGCCAAGCACGTCTCCCATTGCAAGAACTATAGATCTAGTAGGCCAAACCAAACCAATAATTCGAAGAGACTTGCAAGGATATTATGAGCACACATAAAAAGTTCAGAGAAGAACCAAATATCTTTCATAGATAACCTTGATCATAAACTCACAATTCATCAGATCTCGACAAACACACCACAAAAAGAGATTACATCGAATAGATCTCCTCGAAGACCGAGGAGAACATTGTATTGAGATCCGGAGAGAGAGAAGAAGCCATCTAGATACTAGCTATGGACCCAAAGGTCTATGGTAAACTACTCACAACTCATGGTGAGGGCGATGATGATGATGAAGAAGGCCTCCATGATGGATCCCCCTCCCGGAACAGGCTCCAAGATGGGATCTCCACGGGAACAGAAGCTACGGCGGTGGAATTAGAGTTTTCTCTCTGCGTATGTAGTTTCTGGGGTACGTAGGTATATATAGGAAAAAGCGGGGGCCACACAGGCCAGCCTCGAGGCAGGGGGGCGCCCTGGGAAGGGGGGGTGCCCCCCACCCTCGAGGGCAGCCCCTCTGTCCCCTGACTTGGTCCTGACGTTTCCCGAGCGTGATTTTCTCTAAAATTATCTCTCGCGAAGGTTTCATTCCGTTTGGACTCCGTTTGATATTCCTTTTCTTCAAAATCCTGAAATAGGCAAAAAATAGCAATCTGGACTGGGCCTTTGGGTTAGTAAGTTAGTCCCAAAAATGATATAAAAGTGAATGATAAAGCCCATTAAACATCCAAGACTTCATAAATAATAGCATGGAACAATCAAAAATTATAGATACGATGGAGACGTATCAAGCATCCCCAAGCTTAATTCATGCTCTTCCTCGAGTAGGTAAATGATAAAGAAAGAATTTTTGATGTGGAATGCTAACCAATATAGTTTTTCAATGTAATTCTCTTAATTGTGGCATGAATGTTCAGATCTGAAAGATTCAAGACAAAAGTCTATATTGACATAAGAAATAACAATACTTCAAGCAATACTAACAAAGCAATCATGTCTTCTCAAAATACCATGGCTAAAGAAAGTTATCCCTACAAAATCATATAGTGTTGGCTATGTTCCCTTATTATCGCACACAAATATTCATATCATGCACAACCCCGATTTCAGCCAAGCATTTGTTTTCATACTCTATCTTTTCAAACCTTTCAACTTTCACGCAATACATGAGCGTGAGCCATGGATATAGCACTATGGGTGGAATAGAGGTGGTTGTGGAGAAGACAAAAAGAGGAGGGAGATAGTCTAACATCGACTAGGCGTATCAACGGGCTATGGAGATGCCCATCAATAGATATCAATGTGAGTGAGTAGGGATTTCCATGCAACGGATGCACTAGAGCTAAATATGAATGGAAGCTCAACAAAAGAAACTATTGGGTGTGCATCCAACTTGCTTGCTCACGAAGACCTAGGGCATTTGAGGAAGCCCATCGTTGGAATATACAAGCCAAGTTCTATAATGAAAATTCCCACTAGTATAAGAAAGTGACTAAGCATGAGACTCTCTACAATGAAGAACATGGTGCTACTTTGAAGCATAAGTGTGGAAAAAGATAGTAGCAATTGTCCCCCTTTTTTTCTTTTTCTTTCTCTTTCTTTTTTTGGGCCTTCCTTTTTTTCCTTTGCACTTTCCTTTTTTTCCTTTTTTTTTCTTTTTTTGCAGAGGGGCTTTATAGATTCAACCTTTACTCCCATGGGACAATGCTCTAATAATGACGATCATCACACTTTCATTACAACACGAAATTACAACTCGATACTACAACAACAAAGTATGACTCTATATGAATGCCTCCGGCGGTGTATCGGTATGTGCAATGAAACAAGAGTGACATGTATTAAAAGATTATGCATGGTGGCTTTGCCACAAATACAATGTCAACTACATGATCATGCATGGCAACATGACAATATGACGCGTGTCATATAAACTGAATGGTGGAAAGTTGCATGGCAATATATCTCGGAATGGCTATGGAAATGCCATGATAGGTAGGTATGGTGGCTGTTTTGAGGAACAATATGGTGGTTGTTTTGAGGAAGGATATATAGTGGGTTTATGGCACCGGCGAAAGTTGCGCGGTACAAGAGAGGCTAGCAATGGTGGAAGGGTGAGAGTGTGTATAATCCATGGACTTAACATTAGTCATAAGAACTCATATACTTATTGCAAAAATCTACGAGTCATCAAAACAAAGCAATCAACGCATGCTCCTAGGGGGGAGGTTGGTAGGAGTTAACCATCGCGCGTCCCCGACCTCCACACAAAGGTTGACACTCTACAAATACCTCATGCTCTATCTTAGTCACACAACGGTTCACCATATGTGCATCCTACGGGAATCACTAACCTTAACACAAGTATTTCTCAATTTCATAATAACTCCACTAGCATGACTCTAATATCACTATCCTCATGTCTCAAAACAATTATAAAGCATCCAACATCTCATTCTCTTCAATGCACTTGGTGTGAATTTTTTTTACTACATTGACATTGGATGTTTATCATGTGAAGACTAATTTATTTAGCCTAAACACATTACCATGCTGTTTTAATAGACTCTCAAATAGATATAAGTGAACATGATACTTTGACAATTTCTACAAAATATTACCACCACCATGCTCTAAAGGATATAAGTGAAGCACTAGAGCAAAAACTATTCAACTCAAAAGATATAAGCGATGCACTTAGAGTGTTCTAATAATTTCTAGGCCATATTTAACTCTCTCAAATAGGTGTGTCCAGCAAGTATTATTGTGGCAAACTAACAAGCAAAGACTCAAATTATACAAGACGCTCCAAGCAAAACACATAACATGTTGCGAATAAAAATATAGCTCCAAGTATAGTTACCGATGGATGAAAACGAAAGAGGGGATGCCTTCTCGGGGCATCCCCAAGCTTAGGCTTTTGATTATTTTGAATTTACTTGGGGTGCCATGGGCATCCCCAAGCTTAGGACTTTGCTACTCCTTGTTCCATAGTCCATCAAAGCAATACTCAAAACTTGAAAACTTCACAACACAAAACTTAGACAAAAATTCTCGTGAGCTCCGTTAGTATGAGAAAGCAAACCACTACTCAAAGGTACATCAATGAATTAATTCTTTGTTTATATTTTTGTTAAACCTACTGTACTCCAAGTTCTCTATGGTTCATATCCTCCAATATTACTCATAGATGCATCGGAATAAGCAAACAACACACGAAAAACAGAATCTGTCAAAAACAGAACAATCTGTAGTAATCTGCAAGGCTCGCCTACTTATGGAACTCCAAATAATTCAAACTAAATTGGTAAATTTGCGCAATTTGTCTACCAATCATCAGAAGGAAGAATCAACTAAAAAGAACGCTCCAGTAAAATCCCACGACTACTTTATCAAGCGCTAACGATTCTGTTTTTCACAGCAAGATCATATAAACTTCACACAAGTCTTACCAAAGGTTCTACTTGGCACAAACACTAAACAAAACATGAAAACACATCTAATCAGAGGATAGATGCAATATTTATTCCCTAACAACAACAAAAACAAAAACATAAAATTGGGTTGCCTCCCAACAAGCGCTATCGTTTTACGCCCCTAGCTAGGCACGATACAAGATAGATCTAGGTATTGCCATCTTTGGAAGGCAATACATAAGTGGCTCTCATGATAGATTCATATGGAAATTTGATTTTATTTCTAGGAAAGTGTTCCATGCCTTTCCTTAACGGAAATTGGAATCTAATATTTCCTTCCTTCATATCAATAATTGCACCAATCGTTCTAAGAAAAGGTCTACCAAGAATAATAGGACATGAAGGATTGCAATCTATATCAAGAACAATGAAATCTACGGGCACATAATTCCTATTGGCACCAATAAGAACATCATTAATCCTTCCCATAGGTTTCTTAATGGTAGAATCCGCAAGATGCAAATTTAAAGAACAATCATCAAGCTCATGGAAACCTAACAAATCACACAAAGTTTTTGGGATAGTGGAAACACTTGCACCCAAATCACACAAAGCAAAGCATTCATGATCTTTAATTTTAATTTTAATAGTAGGTTCCCACTCATCATAAAGCTTTATAGGGGTAGAAACTTCTAATTCAAGTTTTTCTTCATAAGATTGCATCAAAGCATCAACTATGTGTTTGGTAAAAGCTTTATTTTGACTATAAGCATGCGGAGAGTTTAGTACGGATTGCAACAAGGAAATACAATCAATCAAAGAGCAATTATCAAAATTGAATCCCTTGAAATCCAAAGTAGTGGGTTCATCACTATGCAAAGTTTTAATCTCTTCACTCCCACTTTTAACAATTTTAGCATCAAGATCTAAAAACTCTGAATCATTGGGACACCTTAAAGCAGAATCATCTCCAATCCTACTCTCATCAAGATTAATACTAGAAAACAAGGATCTAATAGGAGACACATCAATAACTTTCAGACCTTCATCTTTATTTTCATGAAAACTAGAAGAACACGATTTAATATAATCTTCTCTTTTAGCACGCATTCTAGCGGTTCTTTCTTTGCATTCATCAATGGAAATTCTCATGGCTTTGAGAGACTCATTGATATCATGCTTAGGTGGGATAGATCTAAGTTTCAAAGAATCAACATCAAGAGTAATTCTATCCACACTTCTAGCCAATTCATCAACTTTAAGCAATTTCTCTTCAAGCATAGCATTGAAATTCTAATGCGAGATCATAAACTCCTTAACACTAGTTTCAAATTCAGAAGGCATCTTTCCATAAGAGTTGTTGTAGGAATTACCAAAACTATTAGCGGAATTACTAGGAAAAGGCCTAGGATTAAAATTACCTCTATAAGCATTGTTGCCAAAATTATTCCTACCAACAAAATTCACATCCAAAGATTCATTGTTATTCTCAATCAAAGTGGACAAGGTCATATCATTAGGATCAGAAGAAGCACTCTTAGCAGCAAACAATTTCATAAGTTCATCCATCTTTCCACTCCAAACACTAATTCCTTCGATAGCATGCACTTTTTTACTGGTAGATCTTTCGGTGTGCCATTGAGTATAATTAACCATAATATTATCTAGGAGTTTGGTAGCTTCTCCTAAGGTAGTTTCCATGAAAGTGCCTCCGGCGGCCGAATCTAAAGATTTCTAGAAGCAAAATTCAAGCCAGCATAAAAGTTCTGAATAATCATCCATAGATTCAAACCATGAGTGGGGCAATTACGTATCATTAATTTCATTCTCTCCCAAGCTTGTGCAACATGCTCATGATCTAGTTGCTTAAAATTCATAATATCGTTTCTAAGAGAGATGATCTTAGCAGGAGGGAAATACTTAGAGATAAAAGCATCTTTGCACTTATTCCACGAATCAATACTATTTCTAGGCAAAGAGGAGAACCAAGTTTTAGCGCGATCTCTAAGTGAAAATGAAAATAACTTCGGTTTAACAATATCGTTATCTGTATCCCTTTTCTTTTGCATATCACACAAATCAACAAAGTTGTTTAGATGGGTAGCGGCATCTTCACTAGGAAGGCCGGAGAATTGATCTTTCATGACAAGATTCAACAAAGCAGCATTGATCTCACAAGACTCAGCATCGGTAATAGGAGCAATCGGAGTGCTAATAAAGTCATTGTTGTTGGTATTGGAGAAGTCACACAATTTAGTATTGTTCTGAGCCATAGTGACAAGCAAGCAATCCAACACACACAAGCGAACAAGAAGCAAGCGAACGAAAAACACACGGCAGAAGAAGGGCAAATAAAACGGCAAGGGTGAAGTGGGGGAGAGGAAAACGAGAGGCAAATAAATGTAATGCGAAGGATAAGGGTTTGTGATAGGTACTTGGTATATGACTTTTGCGTAAGCCTCCCCGACAACGGCTCAAGAAATTCTTCTTGCTACCTCTTGAGCTTGCGTTGTATTCCCTCGAAGAGGAAAGGGAGATGCAACACATTAGCGTAAGTATTTCCCTCAGTTTTTGAGAACCAAGGTATCAATCCAGTAGGAGACCACGCGCGAGTCCCTCGCACCTGCACAAACAAATAAGAACTTCGCAGCCAACGCGATAACGGGTTGTCAATCCCTTTACGGTCACTTACGAGAGTGAGATCTCATAGAGATGATAGTTTATATTTTTGGTATTTTTGGTTTAATAAAACAGCAAATAAAAGCGGTAAAGTAAAGTAGATGTAGATTGATATGTTGAGAATGGACCCGGGGGCCATAGTTTGCTCTAGTGGCTTCTCTCATGATAGCGATATTCTACGGCGGGTAAACAAATTACTGTCGAGCAATTGATAGAAAAGCGAATAATTATGAGACTATCTAGGCATGATCATTGTATATAGGCATCACGTCCGAGACAGGTAGACCGAAACAATTATGCATCTACTACTATTACTCCACACATCGACCGCTATCCAACATGCATCTAGTGTATTGAGTTCATACGATCAGAGTAACGCCTTAAGCAAGATGACATGATGTAGAGGGATAAACTCAAGCAATATGATGAAAACCCCATCTTTTTATCCTCGGTGGCAACAATACAATACGTGCCTTGCTGCCCCTACTGCACTAGGAAAGGACACCGCAAGATTGAGCCCAAAGCCAAGCACTTCTCCCATTGCAAGAACTATAGATCTAGTAGGCCAAACCAAACCAATAATTCGAAGAGACTTGCAAGGATATTATGAGCACACATAAAAAGTTCAGAGAAGAACCAAATATCTTTCATAGATAATCTTGATCATAAACTCACAACTCATCGGATCTCGACAGACACACCGCAAAAAGAGATTGCATCGAATAGATCTTCTCAAAGACCGAGGAGAACTTTGTATTGAGATCTGGAAAGAGAGAAGAAGTCATCTAGATACTAGCTATGGACCCAAAGGTCTGTGGTAAACTACTCACAACTCATGGTGAGGGCAATGATGATGATGATGAAGGCCTCTGTGATGGATCCCCCTCCCGGAACAGGCTCCAAGATGGGATCTCCACGGAAACAGAAGCTACGGCGGTGGAATTAGGGTTTTCTCACTGCCTATGGAGTTTCTGGGGTACGTAGGTATATATAGGAAGAAGGAGGGCATCGGGGGCCACACGGGCCAGCATCGAGGCAGGGGGCATGCGCTGGAAAGGGGGGGCGCCCCCACCCTTGAGGGCAACCACTCTGTCCCCTGACTTGGTCCTGACGTTTCCCGAGCGTGATTTTCTCCAAAAATATCTCTCGTGAAGGTTTCATTCCGTTTGGACTCCGTTTTATATTCCTTTTCTGCAAAACCCTGAAATAGGCAAAAAACAGCAATGTGGACTGGGCCTTTGGGTTAGTAGGTTAGTCCCAAAAATTATATAAAGGTGAATGATAAAGCCCATTAAACATCCAAGACTTCATAAATAATAGCATGGAACAATCAAATATTATAGATACGTTGGAGATGTATGAGGTTGACGTACCACTCTGGCGTGGAACATACTCTGGTTGATCTACGAAGTTCAGCAATAGCTTGATCCGAAGTTTCATGATCATCATCATTAGCTTCCTCACTAATTGGTGTAGGAATCACTGGAACTAGTTTCTGTGATGTACTACTATCCAATTCGGGAGAAGGTACAATTACCTCATCAAGTTCCACTTTCCTCCCACTCACTTCTTTCGAGAGAACTCCTTCTCTAGAAAGGATCCATCCTTAGCAACGAATATCTTGCCTTCGGATCTGTGATAGAAGGTGTACCCAAAAGTCTCCTTTGGGTATCCTATGAAGACACATTTCTTTGACTTGGGTTCGAGCTTATCAGGTTGAAGCTTTTTCACATAAGCATCGCAGCCCCAAACTTTAAGAAATGACAACTTTGGTTTCTTGCCAAACCACAGTTCATAAGGTGTCGTCTCAATGGATTTAGATGGTGCCCTATTTAACGTGAATGCAGCTGTCTCTAAAGCATAACCCCAAAACGATAGTGGTAAATCGGTAAGAGACATCATAGATCGCACCATATATAATAAAGTACGGTTACTATGTTCGGACACACCATTACGCTGAGGTGTTCCGGGTGGCGTGAGTTGTGAGAATATTCCACATTGTTTCAAATGAAGACCAAACTCGTAACTCAAATATTCACCTCCACGATCAGATCGTAGAAACTTTATTTTCTTGTTACGATGATTCTCTACTTCACTCTGAAATTCTTTGAACTTTTTGAATGTTTCAGACTTGTGCTTCATCAAGTAGATATACCCATATCTGCTCAAATCATCAGTGAAGGTCAGAAAATAACGATATCCACCACGAGCCTCAACACTCATTGGTCCACATACATCAGTATGTATGATTTCGAACAAATATGTTGCTCGCTCCATTGTTCCGGAGAACGGAGTTTTAGTCATATTGCCCATGAGGCATGGTTCGCAAGCACCAAGTGATTCATAATCAAGTGATTCCAAAAGTCCATCACTATGGAGTTTCTTCATGCACTTTACACCAATATGACCTAAACGGCAGTGCCACAAATAAGTTGCACTATCATTATTAACCTTGCATCTTTTGGTTTCAATATTCTGAATATGTGTATCACTATCATCGAGATCCAACAAGAATAGACCACTCTTCAAGGGTGCATGACCATAAAATATGTTACTCATATAAATAGAACAACCATTATTCTCAGATTTAAATGAATAACCATCTCACAATAAACAAGATCCAGATATAATGTTCATGCTTAACGCTGACACCAAATAACAATTATTCAGGTCTAAAACTAATCCCGAAGGTAGATGTAGAGGTAGCGTGCCGACGGCGATCACATCGACTTTGGAACAATTTCCCACGCGCATCATCACCTCGTCCTTAGCTAATCTTTGTTTAATCCGTAGCCCCTGTTTCGAGTTACAAATATTAGCAACCGAACCAGTATCAAATACCCAGGTGCTACTACGAGCATTAGTAAGGTACACATCAATAACATGTATATCACATATACCTTTGTTCACTTTGCCATCCTTCTTATCCGCCAAATACTTGGGGCGGTTCCGCTTCTAGTGTCCAGTCCCTTTGCAGTAGAAGCACTCAGTTTCAGGCTTGGCTCCAGACTTGGGTTTTTTCGTGGGAGTAGCAACTGTCTTGCTATTCTTTTTGAACTTCCCCTTCTTTCCCTTGTCCTTTTTCTTGAAACTAGTGGTCTTGTTAACCATCAACACTTGATGCTCCTTTTTGATTTCTACCTCCGCAGCTTTGAGCACAGCGAAGAGCTCAGGAATTGTCTTTTGCATCCCTTGCATGTTATAGTTCATCACGAAGCCTTTATAGCTTGGTGGTAGTGATTGAAGAACTCTATCAATAACACTATCTTTGTCAACTTTGCAACCAAGTTGAGTCATATGATTGTAGTACCCAGGCATTCTGAGCAAGTGTTCACTGATAGAACTATTCTCCTCCATCTTGTAGTGTAGAACTTATTGGAAATCTCATATTTCTCAATTCGGGCATTTTCTTGAAATATTAACTTCAACTCCTAGAACATCTCATATGCTCCATGATGTTCAAAATGTCGTCGAAGTCCCGGTTCTAAGCCGTAAAGAATGGCACACGGAACTATCGTGTAGTCATCAGACCACGTCTGCCAGATGTTCAAAGCGTCTACATTGGCGGGAGGGGGCTTGTCACCTAGCGGTGCTTCAAGGACATAATTGTTTTGTGCATCAATGAGGATAATCCTCAAGTTACGGACTCAGTCCGTGTAATTGCTACCATCATCTTTCAACTTATATTTCTCTAGGAACATATAAAAATAAACGAGGAGCTAAATCGCGAGCTATTGATCTACAACATAGATATGCTAATACTACCAGGACTAAGTTCATGATAAATTAAAGTTCAATTAATCATATTACTAAAGAACTCCCACTTAGATAGACATCCCTCTGGTCATCTAAATGATCATGTGATCCAAATTAACTAAACCATGTCCGATCATCACGTGAGATGGATTAGTTTTCAATGGTGAACATCTTATGTTGATCATATCTACTATATGATTCACGCTCGACCTTTAGGTCTCCAGTGTTCCGAGGCCATGTATGTACATGCTAGGCTCGTCAAGTTTAACCCGAGTATTCTGCATGTGCAAAATTGTCTTACACCCGTTGTATTTGAACGTAGAGCTTATCACACCCGATCATCACGTGGTGTCTCGGCACGACGAACTTTCGCAACGGTGCATACTCAGGGAGAACACTTATACCTTGAAATTTTGTAAGGGATCATCTTATAATGCTACTGCCATACTAAGCAAAATAAGAAGCATAATAAGATAAACATCACAGGCAATCAAAATATGTGACATGATATGGCCATCATCATATTGTGCTTTTGATCTCCATCTCCAAAGCATCATCATGATCTCCATCGTCACCGGCTTGACAACATGATCTTCATCATAGCGTCATTGTCGTCTCGCCAACTATTGCTTCTACTACTATCGCTAACTCATAGTGATAAAGTAAAGTAATTACATGGACTTCGCAATTCATACAATAAAGAGACAACCATAAGGCTCCTGCCGGTTGCCGATAACTTTACAAAACATGATCATCTCATGCAATAATGTATAACTCATCATGTCTTGACCATATCACATCACAACATGCCCTGCAAAAACAAGTTAGACGTCCTCTACTTTGTTGTTGCAAGTTTTATGTGGCTGCTACGGGATTAGCAAGAACCATTCTTACCTACGCATACAAAAACCACAATGATTTTTCGTCAAGTATGTGATGTTTTAACCTTCACAAGGATCGGGCGTAGTCACACTCGATTCAGCTAAAGTGAGAGAGACAGACACCCGCCGGTCACCTTTAAGCAACGAGTGCTCGTAATGGTGAAACCAGTCTCGCATAAGCGTACACGTAATGTCGGTCCGGGCCGCTTCATCTCACAACACTGCCGAATCAAAGTATGACATGCTGGTAAGCATTATGACTATTATCGCCCACAACTCATTGTGTTCTACTCGTGCATATCATCTACGCATAGACGTGGCTCATGATTCCACTGTTGGGGAAAGTAGTATTTCAAAAAAAAATCCTACGATCATGTAAGATCTATCTACTAGATGCATAGCAATGAGAGGGGAGAGTGTGTCTACGTAACCTCGTAGACCGAAAGCGGAAGCGTCTAGTGGCGCGATTGATGTAGTCGAACGTCTTCGCGATCCAACTGATCCAAGCACCGAACGTACGGCACCTCCGCGTTCAGCACACGTTCAACTCGATGACGTCCCACGAGCTCTTGATCCAATTGAGCTTCACGGGAGAGTTTTGTCAGCACGACGGCGTGGTGACGGAGATGATGAAGCTACCGACACAGGGCTTCGCCTAAGCACTGCAACGGTATGACCGAGGTGTGTTTCTGTGGAGGGGGCACTGCACACGGCTAAAGCGATGTTGCTTGTGTGTCTTTGGGTGCCCCTGCCCCCGTATATAAAGGAGCAAGGGGGAGGTGCGGCCGGCCCAAGGGGCGCGCCATATGAGTAGGATTCCTACTCCTAGTAGGAATAGGAATCCCCTTTCTTATTCCTACTAGGAGTAGGAAAGGAAGGGGAGAGGAGATGGAAGGAGAGGGGCGCCTCCCCCCTTCTCCTAGTCCAACTAGGATCCCTAGGGGGCACGGCCAGCCCTATGGGCTGCCTCTCTCTTTCCCTCATTGGCCCACTATGGCCCATACTCCCTCGGGGGGTTCCGGTAACACCCTCCGGCACTCCGGGTTTATCCCATAACACCCGGAACACTTCCGGTGTCCGAATATAGTCATACAATATATTAATATTTATGTCTCGGACATTCCGAGACTCCTCGTCATGTCCGTGATCCCATCTGGGACTCCGAACAACCTTCGGTACATCAGAACTCATAAACTCATAATACCGATCGTCATCGAAAGTTAAGCGTGCGGACCCTACGGGTTCGAGAACTATGTAGACATGACCGAGACTCATCTCCGGTCAATAACCAATAGCGGAACCTGGATGCTCATATTGGCTCCTACATATTCTACGAAGATCTTTAATGGTCAAACTGCATAACAACATAAGTTGTTCCCTTTGTCATCGGTATGTTACTTGCCCAAGATTCGATCGTCGGTATCACTATACCTAGTTAATCTCGTTACCGGCAAGTCTCTTTACTCGTTCCGTAATACATCATCTCGTGACTAACTCATTAGTCGTTTTGCTTGCAAGGCTTATTATGATGTGCATTACCGTGAAGGCCCAGAGATACCTCTCCGACACTCGGAGTGACAAATCCTATTCTTGATCTATGCCAACACCACGAACACTTTCAGAGACACCTATAGAGCATATTTATAATCACCCAGTTACGTTGTGACATTTGATAGCACACAAGGTGTTCCTCCGGTATTCGGGAGTTGCATAATCTCGTAGTCATAGAAACATGTATAAGTCATGAAGAAAGCAATAGCAGTAAAACTAAACGATCAAGTTGCTAAGCTAACGGATGGGTCTTGTCCATCACATCATTCTCCTAATTATGTGATTCCATTGATCAAATGACAACTCATGTCTATGGCTAGGAAACATAACCATCTTTGATCAATGAGCTAGTCTAGTAGAGGCATACTAGGGACACTCTGTTTTGTCTATGTATTCACACATGTACTAAGTTTCCGGTTAATACAATTCTAGCATGAATAATAAGCATTTATCATGATATAAGGAAATATAAATAACAATTTTATTATTGCCTCTAGGGCATATTTCCTTCAGTATTTGCGGATAAGAAGGATGGCAAAGTGAATAAAGGTATATTTCATATACATGTTATTGATGTGTACCTTACTAATGCTTGTAGTAGCACCTGGGTATCTGATACTGGTTCAGATACTAATATTTGTAACTCGAAACAGGGGCTACGGATTAAACGAAGATTAGCTAAGGATGAGGTGACGATGCGCATGGGAAATGTTTCCAAGGTCGATGTGATCGCCATCGGCACGCTACCTCTACATCTACCTTTGGGATTAGTTTTAGACCTAAATAATTGTTATTTGGTGCCAACGTTGAGCATGAACATTATATCTGGATCTTGTTTGTTGCGAGACGCTTATTCAATTAAATCAGAGAATAATGATTGTTCTATTCATATGAGTAATATGTTTTATGGTCATGCACACTTGAAGAGTGGTCTATTCTTGTTGGATCTCGATCGTAGTGATACACATATTCATAATATTAAAGCCAAAAGATGCAAAGTTGATAATGATAGTGCAACTTATTTGTGGCACTGCCGTTTAGGTCATATTGGTGTAAAGCGCATGAAGAAACTCCATGCTGATGGACTTTTGGAATCACTTGAAAATGAATCACTTGGTGCTTGCGAACCATGCCTCATGGGCAAGATGACTAAAACTCCGTTCTCCGGAATAATGGAGCGAGCAACTGATTTGTTGGAAATCATACATACTGATGTATGCGGACCGATGAGTGTTGAGGCTCGCGGCGGGTATCATTATTTTCTGACCTTCACTAATGATTTGAGCAGATATGGGTATATCTACTTAATGAAGCACAAGTCTGAAACATTTGAAAAGTTCAAAGAATTTCGGAGTGAAGTAGAGAATAATCATAACAAGAAAATAAAGTTTCTACGATCTGATCGCGAAGGCGAATATTTGAGTTACGAGTTAGGTCTTCATTTGAAACAATGTGGAATAGTTTCATAATTCATGCCACCTGGAACACCATAGCGTAATGGTGTGTCCGAACGTTGTAACCGTACTTTATTAGATATTGTGTGATCTATGATGTCTCTTACCGATTTACCACTATCGTTTTAGGGTTATGCTTTAGAGACAGATGCATCCATGTTAAACAGGGCACCATCTAAATCCGTTGAGACGACACCTTATGAACTGTGCTTTGGCAAGAAACCCAAGTTGTCGTTTCTTAAAGTTTGGGGCTGTGATGCTTATGTGAAAAAGCTTCAACCTGATAAGCTCGAACCCAAGTCGGAGAAATGTGTCTTCATAGGATACCCAAAGGAAAACTGTTGGGTACACCTTCTATCATAGATCCGAAGGCAAGATATTCGTTGCTAAGAATGGATCCTTTCTAGAGAAGGAGTTTCTCTCGAAAGAAATGAGTGGGAGGAAAGTGGAACTTGATGAGGTAATTGTACCTTCTCCTGAATTGGAAAGTAGTACATCACATAAACTAGTTCCAGTGATTCTTACACCAATCAGCGAGGAAGCTAATGATGTTGATCATGAAACTTCAGATCAAGTTACTACTGAACCTCGTAGGTCAACCAGAGTGCGTTCCACGCCCGAGTGGTACGGTAACCCTGTTCTGGAAGTCATGTTACTAGACCATGATGAACCTACGAACTATGCGGAAGTGATGATAAACCCAGATTCCGCAAAATGGCTTGAGGCCATGAAATCTGAGATGGGATCCTTGTATGAGAACAAAGTGTGGACTTTGATTGACTTGCCCGATGATCGGCAAGCCATTGAAAATAAATGGATCTTCAAGAGGAAGACTGATGCTGATGGTAATGTTACTGTCTACAAAGCTCGACTTGTTGCGATAGGTTTTCAACAAGTTCAAGGAGTTGACTACGATGAGACTTTCTCACCCGTGGCAATGCTTAAGTTTGTCTGAATCATGTTAGCAATTGCCGCATTTTATGATTATGAAATCTGGCAAATGGATGCCAAAACTGCATTCCTTGATGGATACCTCAAAAAGGAGTTGTATATGATGCAACCAGAAGGTTTTGTCGATCCTAAAGGTGCTAACAAAGTGTGCAAGCCCCAGCGATCCATCTATGGACTGGTGGAAGCATCTCGGAGTTGGAATATACGCTTTGATGAGGTGATCAAAGCATATGGTCTTATACAGACTTTTGGAGAAGCCTGTTGTTACAAGAAAGTGAGTGGGAGCTCTGTAGCATTTCTGATATTATGTGTGGATGACATATTGTTGATTGGAAATGAGATAGAATTTCTGGATGGCATAAAATGACACTTGAATAAGAATTTTTCAATGAAAGACCTCGGTGAAGCTGCTTATATATTGGGCATCAAGATTTATAGAGATAGATCAATACGCTTAATTGGACTTTCACAGAGCACATACCTTGATAAAGTTTTGAAGAAGTTCAAAATGGATCAGTCAAAGAAAGGGTTCTTGCCTGTGTTACAAGGTGTGAAGTTGAGTAAGACTCAATGCCCGACCACTACAGAAGATAGAGAGAAAATGAAAGTCATTCCCTATGCCTCATCCATAGGATCTATCATGTATGCAATGTTGTGTACCAGACCTGATGTGTGCCTTGCTATAAGTTTAGCAGGGAGGTACCAAAGTAATCCAGGAGTGGATCATTGGACATCGGTCAAGAACATCCTGAAGTACGTGAAAAGGACAAAAGATATGTTTCTCGTTTATGGAGGTGACAAAGAGCTCGTCGTAAATGGTTCCGTTGATTCAAGCTTTGAAACTGATCCAGGTGACTCTAAGTCACAAACCGGATATGTATTTTTGTTGAACGGTGGAGCTGTCAGTTGGTGTAGTTCCAAGCAGAGCGTCGTGGCAGGATCTACGTGTGAAGCGGAGTACATAGCTGCTTCGGAAGCAGCAAATGAAGGAGTCTGGATGAAGGAGTTCATATCCAATCTAGGTGTAATACCAAGTGCATCGGGTCCAATGAAAATCTTTTGTGACAACACTGGAGCAATAGCCTTGGCGAAGGAATCCAGGTTTCACAAGAGAACCAAGCACATCAAGAGACGCTTCAGTTCCATCCGTGATCAAGTCAAGGAGGGAGACATAGAAATTTGCAAGATACATATGGATCTGAATGTTGCAGACCCGTTAACTAAACCTCTTCCTCGAGAAAAACATGATCAGCACCAAAACTCCATGGGTGTTAGAATCATTACTATGTAATCTAGATTATCGACTCTAGTGCAAGTGGAAAGACTGAAGGAAATATGTCCTAGAGGCAATAATAAAGTTGTTATTTATATTTCCTTATACATCATGATAAAAGTCTTTTATTCATGCTAGAATTGTATTAACCGGAAACATGATACATGTGTGGATACATAGACGAAATAGAGTGTCCCTAGTATGCCTCTACTAGACTAGCTTGTTAATCAAAGATGGTTATGTCTCCTAACCATAGACATGAGTTTCCATTTGATCAACGGGATCACATCATTAGGAGAATGATGTGATGGACAAGACCCATCCGTTAGCTTGGCAATATGACCGTTTAGTTTTTCTGCTATTGCTTTCTTCATGACTTATACATGTTCCTATGACTATGAGATTATGCAACTCCCGAATACCGGAGGAACACCTTGTGTGTTATCAAACGTCACAATGTAACTGGGTGATTATAAAGATGCTCTATAGGTGTCTCCGAAGGTGTTTGTGGTGTTGGCATAGATCGAGAATAGGATTTGTCACTTCGAGTGTCGGAGAGGTATCTCCGGGCCCTCTCGATAATACACATCGTAATAAGCCTTGCAAGCAAACGACTAATGAGTTAGTCACGAGATGATGTATTACAGAATGAGTAAAGAGACTTGTTGGTGATGAGATTGAACTAGGTATGATGATACCGACGATCGAATCTCGGGCAAGTAACATGCCGGTGACAAAGGGAACGACGTATGTTGTTATGCGGCTTGATCGATAAAGATCTTCGTAGAATATGTGCTAACCAATATGACCATCCAGGTTATGCTATTGGTTATTGACCGGAGATGAGTCTCAGCCATGTCTACATAGTTCTCAAACCCGTAGGGTCCACACGCTTAACATTCGATGACGATCGGTATTATGAGTTTATGTGTTTTGATGCACCAAAGGTAGTTCGGAGTCCCGGATGTGATCACGAACATGACGAGGAGTCTCGAAATGGTCGAGACATAAAGATTGATATATTGTAAGGTTATATTCGGACACCGGAAGGGTTCCGGGGGTCGTCGGATAAATACCGGAGTACCGTGAGGTTACCGAAACCCCTCGGGGGAGTATATGGGCCTTATTGGGCTTTAGGGGAGAGAGGGAGGGGCTGCCTAGGGCTGGGCCGCCCCCCCCCCCCAAGCCTAGGGGGCGCCCCCTCCTTCCTTCTCTTTCTCTCCTTCCCTTTCCCCTTCTCCTACTCCTACTAGGAACGGGGAGTCCTACTCCTAGTGGGAGTAGGACTCCCCTTGGCGCACCTCCTCCCCTAGGCCGACCGCCTCCTCCCTCTCCTCCTTTATATGCGTGGGGAGGGCACCCCTTGGACACACATCAATTGTTCCTAGCCGTGTGGGGTGCCCTCCTCCATAGTTACACACCTCGGTCATATCGTTGCAGTGCTTAGGCGAAGCCCTGCGTCGGTAACTTCATCATAACCATCACCACGCCGTCGTGCTGACGAAACTCTCCTGCGACACTCAACTGGATCAAGAGTGCGTGGGACGTCATCGAGCTGAACGTGTGCTGAACACGGAGGTGCCGTACGTTCGGTGGTTGGATCGGTTGGATCGCGAAGACGTTCGACTACATCAACCGTGTTACTAAACGCTTCCGCTTTCGGTCTACGAGGGTACGTGGACACACTCTCCCGCTCATTGCTATGCTTCTCCTAGATAGATATTGCGTGATCATAGTATTTTTTTTGAAATACTACGTTCCCCAACACCCGATTGGTTTTTGGTGGCTACTGAGGCTTGCGGCGGCGGAACTCCCGATCTAGGTTTCTTTTCGGAGGTTTATTTACTTATAGGAATTTTTGGCGTCGGTCTCACGTCAGGGGGTCTCCGAGTAGTCCACGATATAGGGGGCGCACCTAGGGGGTAGGGTGCGTCCTCCACCCTTGTGGACGGCTCGGGACTTCTGGCCCAACTCTTTTGCTCAGGGGGCTTCTTTTGGTCCATAAAAAATCATCAAAAATGGCACGTCAATTGGACTCCATTTGGTATTCCTTTTCTGTAAAACTCAAAAACAAGGAAAAAAACAAAAACTGTCACTGGGCTCTAGGTTAATAGGTTAGTCCCAAAAATCATATAAAATAGCATATAAATGCATATAAAACATCTAATATGGATAATATAATATCATGAAACGATAAAAAATTATAGATACGCTGGAGACGTATCATTGTTGCGGCCTTGAAAGCAATCATGTGGCCTGTGAGCCAACGGCCGTTGCGGCCTTGAAAGCAATCATGTGGCCTATGAGCCAACGGCTATTGCGGCCTTGAAAGCAATCATGTGGCTTGTGAGCCAACGGCTGTGGCATCCTTGAAAGCAATCATGTGGCCCGCGAGCCAACGGCTGTTGCGGCCTTGAAAGCAATCATGTGGCTTGTGATCCAACAGATGCTGCGGCCTTGAAAGCAATAATGTGGCTTGTGAGCCAACGGCTGTTGTGGCCTTGAAAACAATCATGTGGTCTGTGAGCCAACGGCTGTTGCGGCCTTGAAAGCAATCATGTGGCCTGTGAGCCAACGGCTGTAGCGGCCTTGAAAGCAATCATGTGGCCTGTGAGCCAATGGTTGTTGCGGCCTTGAAAACAAATATGAGGTATGTGAGCCAATTTTTTGGTCATGCCTTGAAAGTTGGCCAAGTGAATATTTGAGATTTGCATATTTTTTATTTTGGTTTTCAGATGCTTTTATTCTCTCAAGTTTTGGCTTTTGGGCAAATTATGAAGCCCCGGGTTACGCGGCTCAGGGTTATGCTATTCATGATTGAGTATTTCGGGTTGTCACCCGCCCTGGCTTTTTACTTTAAGTTGTCAGTATGTTGTGGCTCATGTTTGAGTATTTGGGTTGTCACCCGACCTGGTTTTTGACTTTAAGTCGCGAGTATGTTTCGGCTTGAATAGCCGTGGTTACAAGTATTTGGGTTGTCACCCCTCCTGGCTTTTGACTTTTAGTCGCCGTATAATTTTGGCTGTAAGCCGCCATTATAATCTTTTCAACGATTGTTTATGACCATGTGTATCTAGGTTATAACATGCCCTGGATTCGAGCTTTAAAAGCTGGTATTTTTGTCGAGCCTTAAAAGCCGACATTTTTTATACTCTGTTATCATACACATACATTGCATCATGATACCATATGCATGGATATCCTGATTTATATTCCAGGATCCGGTTTTAAAACCAGGTTACATGTTCCAATCCTTAATAGCCAACATGGCTAGATTTTCATTATGGTTATAACCAGTATTTAATGCTTGACGTTTTCATACCGGATTATATTATTTAAATCTTGAATAGCCAACATGGATGGATTTTCATTATGGTTATCATAACCAGTATTGGATGATTGGGGTTTTCAAAGCTCCTTCAGAGCAATGGCTATTATTTTCTCATCCAAAAATACCAAGCTTACAACAAAGAGCATGCTTCAATATTGATATGCAAGGCTTTCAGCAACATCATCCGGACAATGGATATGGTTTTATTTTACAATGGAAGAAATAGTCCCGAGTTGCTGCAGGCATACGACCCGACACTTGGGGCTACATTATTTAAATAAAGATTACATCAGTATGCAAGTCCCATGCCACTACAAGCATGTACCATGGCACTTGGGGGCTAATGCAAGATGCTTTTCAAAATAGCATATTGTCAAGAAACACGGTTATCTCAAGGACATGAGCCGACCTTTCATCATTATCTAAGTCGCAGCCCAGTATTGTCTTACTGAGCTGGCCCTTGGGGGCTACACATTGCTCCTGAAGTCTACATAATCAAGATCTACAAAAGTCCTTGCTCATTATTGCATAATGATCCGGCCCTTCGGGGCTACACTGGTTGAAGTTTTCTGAGCATAAGGAAATTACAAGTCCCAGGTTGCTACAGGAAAGACAACCCGACACTTGGGGGCTACATAAGTGCAATATTCAATTTACTAGATTATTGATGGTGCGCGTTGCAGTGCCCATGTACTTTACAATAGAATAATTGGATGTTTCAAAATTATTAAGCATAAAGTGTCGAAAGATGGTTATACTTTTGTTGTTAAAATATAAAAGGTGCAAATAGTTGAAAATAATTGCACTACTCGAGCGTACCAAGATATAAAATTGGCAAACAACATTAGCAATCAATGAAGCAATATCTGAGATAGCAACACTAAGTAGTAACACCCCAGCATGGCATGCCATATAAAAGAGTAGCAATATGTGCACTGGTGAAAATGAGTCATACAACCTGGTTCAGGCTCCGTTCTAGTTAACTGGTCATACATGAACTCTACCATAAAGTACTACAGATCCAAGGCAACTAAGGAATAAGAAGATGTGCATAAGCTTGGAATCACATAATTAGTTGGCATTGTCTACTGTTATGCAAGACCCACAAGAAAGATCTTGTTGTTGTCCCCTTCCATTTGTTCAATAGTAAAATGGGAGAAATTTATAAATACTTTTAAGCATGAAACATCAAAGATAAAATATTATAGCCGGTTATATGCTAACGGTTCTATTTGCAATGCAACATAAAATAGAATAGGCTAATGGTTCCTATTCCTGAGTCATAGTGGGGGAAACTACATTGATATTGTTATTAACTTCAAAGGATGGCATTCAGTCGAACTCAAGATATCATAGGAGGCATCCATATCATAGTCCATCCATAGTGCCTTATAAGGCCATGCACACACGAAACATCAAGGCAACTCAAAATAAGAGGTCCCGCAAGATGATTCGTTTCGAGTTAGCTTAAGAAGACGTGTTTATAATAAACAAAGATGTATTACGGTGATGACAAAAAGAAACTTATATATTTGACCTATCTTGTTAGAGAGCATGATTAGCTTATATACAGCTAAAAGGCTGGGAACTTGTAAGGAACTTTTGCATATCACATGCATTCATATAATCATTTCATTACTTCAACGAGCAAATTAAATCCTAGATATGGCAATCATGCAGTCACAATATCAAAAATAATAATAACAAACATGTACATGTGGGTGGTGCCATCAGGTGAAGGCCTCTTGAATATAGTCGATCAGAGATGCAAGGACGACGACACTGGTTATACTTGTGTTCTTATCGTATTAACAATATCAATTTTCAGGTACTTCTAGAACTTCCAAAGATTATGGTTTATGGTCCCTCTTGGCGGATTTGCATGCTAATGTCTCAATCCGATCATCCCCAGAACACAAATTGAAACAAAAAAACCTTTAGAGATATAGTAGTTCTGCTGCTCCCCACTCATCGAATACATAATATATTTTCTCCTTTTGAACCTGATGCTTCCAAAATTGAAATGATTGGAGAGCAGCAAGTGAGTGAGCTTACGAATGCATAAGCATGATACAACTACTGATCCCTGAAAAAGAAACTTCAGATTTACGATGCAGCTACTAAACCTTGAAAAAGAAACTTCGGATTTACAATAGTACGATTTAGAAGGTCTAAAGTGTAGAACCGATGGAAACTTTACACTCCATGCTACCATCATAAATAATCCTTAGTTTACAACAAAGATAAAATATGAGGATACAAATTACTTTGTTTATTGGCACCTTATTACAGACTGGTCCCTATTAGGATGAGGGGACCTCTAGTAAAAAAGTACATCCAAATACTAACATCATTGATGACATAGAACCTAGTATTGAGTATGAATCATTTCATTTTTCGGTGCATATATCCACTGGCGGACCTATGCGGGGGCAAAAGCGTGTCGTGGCCCGCCCAGCGCAAAAACGTAAAAAGAGGTATGTATGCACAGCCCATCCTGTGAGCAGCCTCACTGAATGAGACTTGTTGTTTGAGTCCTGAGTGCCCAGCTGCATGGTCGTATGGCGTAGACAGAGAGATAGCATTGTGCTCTAGCAGACAGGCAATCGGTCGCAGCACCGAGGGTGATCCATCATCTAGCACAAGTAATTTCCTTTACTTATCCTAACTATGCTTCCATGGCATCATCTTAAATTCACAATAGTACCAATTTTTCTGTAGGCTAGAGATCTGAAATTCACAGTTAGCCTGATCGGATGCATGGTGGAGCAATTTGGTAGCATGAATTATAAGTCAATTGGTTTAGTTACCACATGTCTGGTTATGGGCAAGGCCGGTTAGTAAATAATTGATTTCGTTTTCAAAAGAAAACGATATGGTTCAGCATTGAGATGGTTTTCAAACAACTGAGTAATGACTAATGCGTGCTGAAATATTAAAGTCGGAATTTGGAGAAAAAAATGATCTTCTTTAGTTTGACCCGCCCAACCATTTATCTGTAGCTTCCCCACACTGCATATATCGATAATCTTCTTCTTCTCTTTTTAAATTTGATATTTTTCTTAGTGTAACTGTACAAAGCTAACATCTCTTCTCACACTAATAATGAGCACCGTGACTTCAAAATTAAAATGACATTTTTCACTATCACAATTGGTCCATCAGTCCGTTCCTAATTATGTAGGGACATAATAAAAAGGGAATAAATCATCTAGAGTAACTTACCTCGAGCCCAATAACAATGATTCCGCCACACTGATTCTTGCAAGAGCAGAAGGTGCTAGCCTTTTGATAGGGAAAATGTGCAAGATAAATAAACCTCAACATGTGCATCAGGAAATGGCAATTCAGAGTTTTGTTCAGTATTTGGGGTAACAGTAGGTTCCAAAGTGTCACGCAATGCACAATCATATAGCATACTATTCGGAAAAGAGCATGTTCACCACTTCACTTCATAGATTTAGTCAAGTAAATAAAATTATGAATCCAAGAAAGAAAAAATACCTACTAAGTCCACTGATCCGCCAAAACTTGTCAAGAGCAAAGACTGGCATTAATCAGAAGTACTCGATTATCCCATGAGAAAACGTCAAAATAAGCCATTGACAACAATTGGTACCCACATCCCAATTTTCTAATTAAGCTAAACAACTATACATAAACGTCAAATGAACATTGTTCAGTACATCCAGAGTCCTGAAAGTTGTACATGCCAAACTATATCACATAATTCCAATAAGGGACTCCCCTGAACGGCACATATCGGATCACATGAACAACCAACTCTTCACCCAGAGTTCCGATCTATCAACTGAATGTCTGGATCTACCACGAAACCACTGCAATTCCACATAGCCACAGATCAGAGCAGGAACAATCAAATGAACATATAACTGATTCGTTGTGAGGAGTGAGATCTAAGAGGAAGGGAGGAGTCGACTAATGACGCGGATCGATGGGGCGAAGAGGACGAGGCCGTCATAGAGGCACTAACCATAGCGGTGTAGCGAGTGCTTGGGATCATCGGCGAGGCGGGATTCCAGGTCGAGCCGCGGGCCTGGAGCGAGCCGAAGAAGTCCAAGTGGGGTGAACGGATAGCTAGATCGCCGACAAGGACCAACAACTTGCGCATGTGGGATTCATCATGGTGACCTCGCGGAGGCGTCATCCTCGGTCCCTCAAGTGTGCTTATAGAGGTTGAAGGGCGCAGTCAGGCACGAGCACCACTGCTAGGGTTTCCACCCAGACCTGGCAACACAATGGACGCTTGGATTCAGCTTCACGCATGGCAGCGCCGGGGGTGGGCGTAGGCGCAGAGGAACGGGCTAGAGACGTCGGGAGAAGAAGAATTGCGGACTTTTCCAAACGATCAGCCTAAATGGGCTTTACGTGGAAGACAAGGCCCAATTCACCATAGGCCTCCGAAATTTTCACCAGAGTAGCTGCCCATAGGAAAGTCGGTTTGGTTTTTAGCGTAATGCAGATCTGATGGCCGAAATGCTATAAACATATGATCTAACGGTCAAAATCGCTAAATT
>LR738712.1:142040500-142073415 GCA_902687465.1 Secale cereale | reverse complement strand
TAAATTTGTGAGAGGGCAGGGAAGTGGCCCAGTCTAGGGTTTCCACCTAGACCTGGCAACACGGTGGACGCTTGGATTCAGCTCCACGCATGGCGGCACCGGGGGTGGGCGTAGGTGCAGAGGAACGGGCTAGAGACATCGGGAGAATAAGAATTGCGGGCTTTTCCAAACGATCGACCTAAATGGGCTTTACGTGGAAGACAAGGCCCAATTCACCACAGGCCTCCGAAATTTCCACCAGAGTAGCTGCCCATAGGACAGTCGGTTTGGTTTTTAGCGTAATGTAGATCTGACAGCCGAAAATGCTATAGACATATGATCTGACGGTCAAAATCGCTAAGTTCGTGAGAGGGCAGGGAAGTGGCTCAGTTTTACTGTCCTTAATAACTGGTGACTTACATGAACAACCCGGATTTCTCCAGAGTTGCAACAGTTATATTAAAGCAAGTCTTAAGCTATCACTATGTTCCCTTCTTAAGACTTGGGGGCTACAGGTGATATATAGGGAGGAACATCTTCAAATTCTCAGTTTTGAGAAAAACAGGGATCATATTCTCAGTTTTGTCCTGAATAACTCAAGAAGATCATTTACATGACCCGGTGTCCGCAACAATCATGACCGGCCATTATCAATCATAACCCGACAATTTCGAGGATCACAACTTGACTAGCTCAAGTCGGTTGAACATCAGAAGGATATCTTAAAGTTTAATATTTTTATCAAGTTGGTTCAGCTCCATAAGGACATCTTAAGTCCAATATTTTTGTTAAGCCAGAGCATTGGAAGCTGACTCAAATGGATCCCAGTATTTTTCTGCAAGAAACCAAGAGACATGTTATGGAATAGCTCAAGAAATGCATGTCTTGACAAATATTGACTCGGTCAAGTGTTTTCACAGAAAGAAGTGACAAGGATTTAAGGATGAGCCGATGCCGACTCAGAAGAACTTTTAACCCGGAGCACAACATGTCAAATTTGTTCTTGTGTTTATTTTGTAGGATCAGTTTAACATGGATAAATCCAAATTAAACTAGGGGCTAATGTCGGGGATATACCTTGTGGTGTAACTCGGCCTGATGTATGACCCGACCTGAAGCTTGGCGACTCATTGGTGACCTGCCCTAACCTGGCGACTCACTTGTGACCCGCCCGGACTTGGCGACTCATTGGTGACCCGACAAGCAGGTCAGAGGAATGACAAGACCCGGTGGCCCAGAAGGCGGCTCATGGGAAGGCCGACTCATGTTATGGTGGGCTAACTTGAGAGGAAAGGCATGAGGAATATTTCCCTTACAAGGAAGCAAGACCCGGACTTGTATCCGGCTTGTAATAGAAAATAGACTAGTCCTAATCCTACTAGCACTCTACATGTAACCCGTCCCTTCAACTTATATAAGGAGGGGCAGGGCACCCCAAGACGGACAAGTTGGAGACAGACAGACAAGTCTAGACAAGATCAAAGTAGATGCTCTCGAGATAGAGGTAGCAAAATACCTCCGTTGTAACCGAGATCGTCACCATGATCAATATCAATCAAGCAGGATGTAGGCTTTTACCTCCACTGTCAGGGGCCAAACCTGGGTAAAACCTCGTGTCTCTCATCCCGCTCAACCCCTCTCAACACTACAAAAAAAAAGATACATCCGTGACATTTTGGGCCGAATGAAACTTTTTTCTGTCATACTTATGATACTTCTATGACAATAATTGTGACAAAACACGGTATCATCATAGATGTGGTGTGGTCCTACTTCTATGACAAAAAATCATGATAGAAAATGGGCTTTTCGTCCTGGGCGGGCCGGAGACGCAGTTGCATGACATTCTTTGGGCCGTCCATGACAGAAAAAACCGTGGTAGAAGCGAGGGTGAGGAATATATCGGGGTGTTCCCGGTTACGGTGGGTGGTCGGGGCTGAGTGATATGCGTTTCTCTCATACACGCACGCGCTTGGGTGCGAGGCGTTGGGCTCTAACTGAACCTAAGCGAGGCGTTGGGCTCTAACTGAACCCGAGCGATTGCACTGCAGGCTACGCGTTACTGAACCCGAGCGATCGATCGATGGCTGTTAACTGAACCCGGTCGAGCGATTCCTTCGCTACTGCTGCTAACTGAAGCCGATCGATGTTGCCTCTGCATGAACAGTGAGCGTTGCTGGGGGGTTGGATGAACAGTTCCCGGTGGGGGTGGCTGAACAGGACCCCGTGGTGTTGCCTCTGCATGAACAGGACCCCGTTCGATCGAGCCGGTTGGGGCTGCATGAACAGGACCCCGTGGAGGGCTGCATGAACAGGACCACCCCGTGGAGGGCTGCATGAATAGTAGATGGTGGAGGGGTGGTTGAACAGGAGCCCGTGGAGAGGGTTGGTTGAACAGTAGCTGGTGGAGTAGCGCGCGGTGGAGGCTGAACAGTCGCAGGTGGAGGCTGGAAGAAGGTCGACGGTGGATGAACAGTAGCCCGTGGAGGCTGGAGAGGGTCGACGGTGGTGATGAACAGTATCCCGTGGAGTCCCGTTTTGCCGTACGCCACACCCCTCCCGATGAACATGACCCCCGTTTCGACCGTAGCGCTCCAACACAAGTCTGTTTCCTCCGTTTTGCGGCACGCCACAACCCTCCCGATGAACAGGACCCCCGTTTCGACCGTAGCGCTCCAACACAAGTCCGTTTCCTTCGTTTTGCGGTACGCCACACCCCTCCCGATCAACATGACCCCTGTTACGACCGTAGGAGGTCTGTTTCCTCCGTTTTGCGGTATGCTAGACCCCTCCCGATGAACATGACCCCGTTTCGAATGTGGCCGGTCGAACACAAGGCTGTTTCCTCCGTTCTGCGGTACGCCAGGCCTCGTTTCCATCGGTTGTTCCGTCCAAGCCCTCCCGATGAACACGACGACGCATTCCGTTCCGACCCAGCCGGTTGGCTCCCCATGAACACGACGACGACGTTGTTTCTCCGTTCCGAGCCAGCCATGTACACGAGCCCTGGCCGTACATATGCGCGATTAGGCGTTCGAGACCCTGCCCGTATGTATATACGTGGCCGTATTTTCTTTCTTGCACACTTGCCATTGTACGTACGTGTACATGCTACGTGCGTGCCTCTGCTACGACACGTGCGTGCCTCTACATCGACCAGTATGTACGTACACGTTCGTTACCAAAATGACAACACTACGTACGCTTCGACCAGATGGGTCCCGACTGTCAAGCACTTCCTTGCGTGCGAAGATGTAGCTGGTGGGTCCCAGCAGTTAGGGGGGCGAATCGTTTTTTTTTGCTCGGACGCACTTCCTTGCGTGCGAAGATGTAGCTGGTGGGTCCCAGAATTCACGGGGAAACATTTTTTTTGCTAAATACGGTGGCCCGTCCGGTGGGTCCCCGTTGTCACGTGGAGGAATAATTATTTTGTGCGTAATAAGGAGGCACTTCCTTGTTGTGGCCGTGGACCCAGCTGGCAGCCTCTCCGCGTAGAGTACTCTTCCGATGGAAGTCGTTCCTTGACCACGTTGACCACGCTGCGTCGAGAGCACCAGGGCTATGGATGACGGCGAGGCCTAGGAAGGGGACGACGCGGAGCCGGAGAAGACACAGCAGTGGAAGCCCGCGCGGAGAGGAGTACGAGGGTTCACTGGTTCGGCTGCGGTGTGAGGCTGCCGTCATCGTGGAATAACATGGGGTGTGGGTGAGTAGAGGGAAGGCCTGGCCAGCGGTGGGAGTAGTAGGGGCAGTGAGGCCTGCGCAGTAGCACAGCCGGCCACGGGAGGCAGGAGCACGCGGCACGACCGGCGCTGCTTTGGGAGGCTAGAGCAACAAGACCAGAGGTTGAAGAAGCACTATGCCCGTTGGATGGACATCGTATAGTCGGTGGACCTAGAATTGTTCATATTGACTAAGTTGACAAAGTACACCATCCCCTTCAACTTAGTAGGCCCACAAGTCAGCCTGCCACCAAGGTGGGTCCCAACCGGTAGGGGAGTATTCATTTTTTGTGCGTAATAATTAAGGAGGCACTTCCGATGGGTCCGAGCTGACAGCGGGGGGAACGTTTTTTCGCATAATACGGTGGCCCGTTCGGTGGGTCCCAGCAGTCAGGGGGGAACGTATTTTCGCGAAATACGATGGCCATCCGGTGGGTCCTTGCTGTCAGGTGGAGGAATCATTATTTTCCGCGTAATAAGGAGGCACTTCCTTGCTGCCGTCGTGGACCCAGCTGTCAACCTCTCCACGTACAGTCCATGTCCGATGGAAGCCGTTCCTTGACCACGTTGACCACGCCGCGCCGAGAGCACTAGGGTGGTGGACGACAGCGAGGCCTAGGAAGGGGACGACGCGGAGCCAGGGAAGACGCGGCAATGGATGCCCACGCGTAGAGCAGTACGAGGGTTCACTGGTTCGCTGCGGTGTGAGGCTGCCGTCACCGCAGAATAACAGGGGGTGTGGGTAAGTAAAGGGATGGCCTGGCCAGCGGTGAGGCCTCTGCGGCAGCACAGCCGGCCACGGGAGGCAGGAGCACGCGGCACGACCGGCGCTGCTTTGGGCGGCTGGAGCAATAAGACCGGAGGTTGAAGAAGCACTATGGTCGTTGGATGGACATTGTACGTTCACTGAAGCTAGAATCGTTCATATTGACTAAGTTGACAAAGCACATCGTCCCCGTCAACTTAGTAGGCCCACAAGTCAGCCTCCCACCAAGGTGGCTCCCAACCAGCAGGGGGGTATTCATTTTCTTGTGCGTAATAAGGAGGCACTTCCGGTGGGTCCGAGCTGACAACGGGGGGGACGTTTTTTTTGCGCAATACGGTGGCCCGTCCGGTGGGTCCCAGCAGTCAGGGGGAAACATTTTTTTGCGAAATACGGTGGCCCGTCCGGTGGGTCCCTGCTATCACGTGGAGGAATCATTATTTTCCGCATAATAAGGAGGCACTTCCTTGCTGTCGTCGTGGACCCAGCTGCCAGCCTCTCCACGTACAGTCCAGGTCCGATGGAAGCCGTTCCTTGACCATGTTGACCACGCCGCGCCGAGAGCACCAAGGCGGTGGACAACGGTGAGGCCTAGGAAGGGGACGACGCGGAGCCGGGGAAGACGGGGCAGTGGAAGCCCGCGCAGAGAGGAGTATGAGGGTTCACTAGTTCGGATGCGGTGTGAGGCTGCCGTCGCCGCGGAATAACAGGGGGTGTGGGTGAGTAGAGGGATGGCCTGGCCAGCGGTGGGAGTAGTAGGGGCGGTGAGGCCTGCGCGGCAGCAGAGCCGGCCACGGGAGGCAGGAGCAGGCGGCACGACTGGTGCTACTTTGGGCGGCTGGAGCAGGAAGACCAGAGGTTGAAGAAGCACGACGGCCGTTGGATGGACATTGTACGGTCACTGCAGCTAGAATCGTTTATATTGACTAAGTTGACAAAGCCCTTGGTACGCGTCAACTTAGTAGGCCCACAGGTCAGCTTCCGAAACAGTGCGCCCCACATGTCAGGGGGAGGAATCATTTTTTGGGCGGGTAAAGCTCGAATATCCGAGATTGAAGAAGAAGCACGGCATCCGTTGGATGGACATCCAACGGCCACTGCTGCTAGAACCGTGTGTTGACTGTAAGTTGACAAAGCCTTGCATACGCGTCAACTATTTTTTTAGGGGACGTGTCAACTTAGTAAGGCCACAAGTGTGTGGCAGAGAACTTATAACCCATTTGAGATTTGTAAGAATGTGCAGCCAATTTTTGAATTCTAATGGAATTTACTACAGCCCATTTACAGTTTGTTAAAAGTACAGCCCATTTCAACTAACCGTTCAAAACAGAATCCAATAAAATTTCCCACATTTTGATGGGATCCGAAATATTTCTATCCCGAAATTTCTAGTCAGATTGAATACAATTTCAATATAAATTTATATTACGTAAAAATCCAATGAAACATTACGCTCGCAACAATTAATGAAATTAAAATTTTCAATATCCAGAAATAATATTTTATAAAGTAATTACGTGTTTGGTGCATTTTTTATAGTTACTGCTCAGTTTTTATAATTACATCCCATTTATTATTTCTTAAAGCCCATTTTCTTGTTAAGCCTAATGCATCCCTCCTAGGAAAGATTTGCAGCCCAGCGCGGCGGAGAGTAACAACTTGACCTTGCCTGGGTATTCCTAAAAAAATTATAGCTGGGCTAGCCATTTTCAGCTTGAAAAATAATAATATCCGGGCTGGATATCTGGCCTGGGCTAGACGCGCCACAGCTCGCCCAGTTAATAGCTGCAGCGATGTTTTCATTGTTGTTCAGAGGAGAAAAATTAATATCTGGGCTAAACATCGCTTAAGAAAAACTCTGCAGTGCTCACACCTCAAAAACACAAATACTGCTCGAGCTGCTTGGTCCTAGGTGTCGGCCGCTTCTTGTGCAATTCTCTCGTTTATTGACTACATAGGTTGACAATGGTGTGGGACCGTGATGTCTGGAAACCAGGAGGAAGCAAAAAAATGTTTTATATACTAATAAGGAGGCACTTGCGTACGTGTGGCTATGGCCCTGGTGGGTCCTCATTGTCATCCTCTCCAAGTAAAGTCATCTCCTCATCCTCATGTCCGTTGACCATGTTGACAACGCGAGATGGCGGCGCCACGGCGAGCGCAACAACTCGAAGGACGACGAAGAGGGCCTCGAGGGCCCTACGGATGGTCTGATACAGTGCCCGCTGCTCATTCGGGAAGCCAGGATCATAGGGCCACATGTCCACGATTGCATTGTCGTTCGCTTGTTGTTCACCTGTGCTTGTTGAGGAGACGGAGGTTGCAGCACAGGTCCTCCTGCACTGGTAGCTCTTCCGCCATTAGGGCGTAGAAGTGCGGCCGCACCTGCTCTATGGTGAACACAACATGAACCGGCTTGGACAGTGGCGCCGGCTCCTGATCGGAAGCTACGTCCATCGTCTGATTGTCGTCGCTCAGCTCGGTGAGGTAGCTGAAGAGCCAGCATGTCCGGCTGCTGGACCGACCCACTGCCAAGCACGAGTCTGACTGCCCTGGCCCACCCAGACCGCCTCCCTCGCCTGCGCGCGCTTTCCGCCCGAAACGGTCAGCGCCGCCCGCCCCGCTTCTCGGTGCATGCGATTGCTCCGCCTTCAAACGACACAGGTGTCGTCCGTCCGTCCTTCTGCCGCCCACATTAATGATACGCGGTTGCCGAGGCGGCTACTCCGGCACCACACGTCCGGCCCTCCGCCGCCCACCATTGCCATATAAACTGATGTGCCGGCGATAGCCGCAACCATCTGCATCAGTTCCTATTCTCCTGTCCACACCACTACTGCCCATGATGGCTTCCTCGCGCTACATCACTCTTCGGGACGGGCGGACAACGGACCACAAGGAGATGGTAGCCATTGCTGCCGACTGGCTGGCCGGCAGGCAGCCGGAGGACGACAACGTCCCAATGGAGAACATGGTAGTCGACGATCCGGCGCCAACCCCCTCCTCCACGCCATCCTCGCCGGTGCATTGCACCATGACCATCGGCGAGGCTCGTGCCCAATATATGGACACGGTGAGGCAGAAGCATGAGGAGCAGTTCCGGGAGGCGCAGGCCGACGCCGCCTACAACCACCATCTCCTCCAGGAGCACCTGCAGGCGGAGGAGCAGATTGCCGCGGAGCGGGCGGAGCAGGAGGCGCTGCTCGACTTGTACCGCTCCGCCCGTGAGGGCCGCCTCGAGCGCTGGCGGTACCGCATGCAGGTGGCAGAGGCTGCGGCCGCCTACAAAGAGGGCGATGAAGCGGGTGAGGCGCTGTTTGGCGAGACCGAGGACGAGGCAGAGGACAATGCCGACTCTGACGAGTCCCCGCTCTGCTGGTGTCGACGAGGCCCTGCTCCGCCGAGGCCCCGCGGTGCCAACAACGAGGCACAGGATACTGCTGGCTCCACCGAGGCCCCACCCCTGCTGGCAACGAGGGGGGGATTTCCCCCACTCCGCTGAGGCGCCGCCCGCCGACAACTAGACAGAGGACATCGCCGGCTCCGCCGAGGCCCCGCCCCGCTGCCAACGAGGCTGCGCCACACAGAAAACGAGGAAGAGTAGAACACGATAGGTCGCCGCCGCTCGGGTCCAAGTAAGGCCACCGTTGCCCCAATCGCTATGACAAGCTAGGCGGGTTGACCACTGACGGCCGGTTAGCTTCTTGGCGACGACGTGGAGTCGGAGAGCTATGTTGGAGAAGGACGCTGCTTCTACTTAACTGCTGGTGCAGTTGGCTGACTGACACGTGGGCCCAACAGGCATCTGGGCCACATGTCAGTTACGCAACTGCACCTGCAATTAAGTCACTGAAGCTTCTGTTTGGCTCAGCTGGACACAGGTGGGTAGCTTCGGTTAATTAATTATACCTCCAGCGCACCCCTTTTTAGTTGAAGAATGTATGAAATGTAATGAAATTCAGTATGTTTATATGAAATCCTACCATGTATGAATGAATTTATTTTGATTAGTTTGAATTCTTGTATCACTGGCATTGGATGAACATGCAAAACAATACGTACAAGTTTCACATGTACTCCCACGGTGATCACCTCGTTTGCAGCAGTTTCACATGTACTCCCTCTGGTCCTTTCTAGTCTGCATACAAGTTTTGTCTGCAGTCAAAGTATCTCTACTTTGACCAATCTTATAGAAAAAAGTATGCACTTTCACAATATGTGAAGTAAAAAGGAACAGAAGGAGTACAAAGAGTTTGAGCAGCTTTTTAGCGTTCCTGTACATTGCAATCAAACACACAGGCCTGGCAATTCATAGAGAACATTCAAAACAATCGATGATTATGCATCTCAGCGATTCACATGTCAGAGCCAATATTTACTTCACAACTAAACAATAAAGAAAAAATGGATCGACGCTGCTGACAGCGAAGGGCGTCCCATTCGAAAATATCAAACGCATGTCTTCTTGCTAAAATCAATGAGCAAAATTTGACAAGGTTTTACCATTCCGAAATATCAAATGCTTACGATTGTGGAATGGGCAGGGTTTGCCATCAGTTCAGACATTGATATGGCACCTTGTGCTAAATAAACTAGCTGACCAGCTGTTCTTTTTGTGCAGTTCCACCAAAATCAACCAAATTCGCGCGTAGCTTGTATGATTTCGCCCTTATATGTTGCAACGCCTTGAACTTATCGGCACCTCCTTTCCAGTGGTGGAATCAAGCTGAGCACCCCTGTTTGCACAAATACAAAAAAGTGATTAGTATAAAGCAAATTGTACTATGAATTGACAGTTTAAACAGGCACCTACATGGTCGATGTAGAGCACACTTTTAGAAAAATGGAACTCACCGAAAAGAATCCTAGAACAACATTGTACTAGCGCATCACAACAAGAAAATGGAGATTTGTCAGTCCTTCTGAGCTGAAGTTAGTTTGGTCTTGTGGGGAGTAATGTAACCATCCTTCAACTGCCCTGATGAGAAGATAGATAGGGCTTCTTCATCTTGGCATAATCGGAACTAGTCACTTCACGTACTCCATATTCTTCTTCAGGCCTTGTTCGTTTAATCCTCCTCCCAAGGGGATTGGAGTGGATTGGAGAGGATTTTGGCTTGTAGGGGATCCAACCCCCCTCAAACCCTGCCATTCCCCTTCAAAAACCACCTCAACCGAACAAGGCCTCAGAGGAGGAGGATCCTGTTGTGCAAAGACAAGAGGATAATTAAATGCTAGCATCCCTGTTTGCTCGAAAAAAAGGAAAGGAAATATTTAAAACAACACACATGAAGCACTTCTCAAGGACAATACCACTTTTTGATGACAGTATCTAAACAGTAGCACAACACCAATAGAGATGACAAAGCTCAATCATATGAATGAAATCAGTGAGCGAGTACCAACCTTTGTGAGGAGGCTTATTGTGTAGAGCATATAGATGAAGCACTTCTCCGGAACCATCTATTACTATCTACTGTGGTGGCCATGCTTACTATATACTCGTCGATTAGATTAATAGTTCCAACATCTTCTTGTGCAGTTCCACTAAAATATATGGTATCTTCAAAGAAGATCCTTGTTTGCACAAGTAGAGATAATTACGTATTACATTAAGAGTGGCATCAAATCAGTGGCAAAACAATTGCTCGTTCTAGCCATAGCAATAAATTAAGATGCGAAGTTATATCATTAATTGTGTCATCACAGTTCCAGTGCTTCTTTACAGCACCAGGAGTTGATTTTTGTTTTTCTTTCACTCGTTCCTCCCCTTCATCACTTGGTTCAATAACAGACAAGCTTTGCCTTCAATGTGAAAGAAGGCTAGTACTGACCTCTCATGACACGGAATTCAAACAACTCATAAGAAGAAGATCTCAACCAAATTTGCCAACACGGATAGGAAGTAAGATCTCCACTTGTGCAGTTCCACTAAGATCAAGCAATCAAGCAACGTTGTCGGTGTGACATTTTGGTTGAACTGCACAAAACACTCTTAAAACGAAAGTGTTTTGTGCAGTGCAACAAAAGGTCACAATGGCAACGAGGTGAAGTAGATAACCATGTTTACACAAAGGTGCAAAGGAAACAACTAGTGGTCAATATGGTGGATGACACAGAAGCCAACAAAAAGAAGCATCTACCTTATCTAAATGGGAAAGAAAGCAAGACAGTAGCATTTCTCAAACGATGGCATTGATTAATATTAAAGAGAGATTATATTAACAATAAAATTTGTTAAACATGTAATTTGATTTTAACTGTGGCATTGCATCAATTTTCCAGTGGCATTATTAGAGGGTGCTTGTTTACAGGGACATTTTGGTGGAGGGACTAAAAAAACTCCGTGTCAGTCCCATCTAAACCAAACAGGAGGGACTTTTAGGGACTAAAAGTGGGCATTTGGGACTAAAGAAATAAGACCCCGAGGGAGAGTCTTTTTGGGACTTTTTCCAACAGTTGCCCCTGCCACGCATGGAACCTTGTCTCTATTAGTTCATTACTAGGGGTAACATGGTCTTTTAGCATGTCATTTAATAACCTCTAGTCCATGTTTAGTCCCTGGAACCAAGCAAGTAGGGACTAGGGAGTTTTTAACCAAACATGGCCTTAGATTAACAACAACTAAAGAGTTGCACGAGACAGTGGATGCACCAGCACCATGTGCATCTACCGATGTACTAGGGTGATGCACAGTCTGTTGCAACAAAGAACAAACAACCAAGGAGCATATTTGTGTTGGTCCCGGATTTTTTATCTTTAGACACCTTTCCCTATGTGAGCGCGGCAAATCTAGTCCTGCTCAAACTCTACAACCTTGTCCCCCAAAACAAAAGATCAGTTCGTTACAGATGTGCGTACTGCATTTGTCATTGTTTTCCCTTTTCGACCAACGTAGGTGTTGGATAGCCAGTCTGTACTAGTACTTTCCCCACTTCCTTTCCTCTGTGAACCACGTCCTAGATTTATGCTATACAACTTTCCTCACTACTTTCCCCCATTCCTCTCCTCTTTGAACCACGTCTTAGATTCATGCGATACAACTTTCCCCACTACTTTCCCCCTTCCTTTCCTTTTTGAACCACGTCCTAGATTCATGCTATACAACTTTTCCCACTACTTCCCCCCCCCCATTCCTTTCCTCTTTGAACCACGTCCTAGATTCATGGTATACAACTTTCCCCACTACTTTCCTATTTGATCCAACACCTAGATTCGAGTGCAGAAGCGGAAAAAGCCCACATCCAGCTAGAGCAATGCATGTGGAATAAGTAAATTATATGTTAAGGTTCTTGGGGTGTGGTTCGGTGGGCGACCGGAGGCCGTTCGACCCACACTATGTACGACGGAGAAGAAGAAGGGGTTGGAGGCCCTCCCGCGCCGCCGCTGGGTGAAAGTGAACAGCTGCGCTGGTAGTGGATTCCCTCCCTCACCGACGGTGACAGCGTTAAGCCTCCTTCCCTTCCCGACGGACAGATCCAACCAGCTGAGAGAGTGTGAAGAGAGCAACTACAAGCAGACCAGCTGTGAGGGGAGAGAGAGGCCAAGAAGTCTTGTTTAGATCTGGAGAGGGTGAGAGTGTGTGAAGAGAACAACTACAAGCGCTGAGGCTGCAGCGTGTGTATATATATTGGAGAGAGTGTGAAGAGTGCAAACCCTAGAAAACAAGCGCCGAGGCTGCAGCTATTACGTGATCTGGTGATTATACGGTCACTACGAGATCGTATAGCTCTGTATCCATCCATTTTGACTAGTCAAAGAATCCTCCTGGCATGAATTATGCTCAGTGTAGTTATCAAACCCGAGACCTCAAGTTTGATGAGCGAACAGGCTAACCAGCTGCACAACCCTCCCGTTATGTTCAACGAGAGGAAAATAACCTTTTATACATTCTTTGTGTGTGTGTGGGAGTCATTGGGATTTAAATTATAATCGTGTCATGTGGCTTTGGTGGTAAGACTATCCAAAGTGGTGCAAAAATAATGCAGCCTTACATTTTTCTGTGTGTGTGGGAGTCATTGGGATTTAAATCATAATCGTGTCATGTGGCTTTTGTGGTAAGACTATCCACAGTGGTGCAAAAATAATGCAGCCTTAGTCACCTTACCTCTCTCCACGTAGTACGTTGGGTCCCACCAGTCAGAGGGTAAAACAAACAAATTAATACGAAAAATTAAAAGTGCCAGCTGTGTATCTTACCTCACACATCTCGCTACTGCTCGGGAACACTGTCCAATCGATCCCTCTGTTCGCTCACGTACTATTTTAAGTGAATCCTTATTATAACATGCACACAATTTTGGGCACTTGTATTCGACCTAAGTCAGTGTGACACCATCTCTCGTACGACTCCCTCCGTCTAGGTGTAATAAGTCACGTTAGAAGGTGCAGCAGGACCAAGGTGCAAGCAGATTGGAGGAGAAAGAGAAACTTGACCGATCATTCCTCCAATCAAAGCCCTAATTTCTGTCTCTAAACGCAACAATTGATCCAAACAACTAAGAGGTGTCGTTTTAGCTACCATGCAGGGCCACGTATTAACTCGCATGCAATCCAACTTTGATTTCTTGACTGATCAACGCATAGTTGTGCTCCATGCATTCGGTTTCTGGGGGAGATAACAAGGCAGAGTAAGGAGCGTTTGGTTACATTGCTTAGGCTGGTCATAGTTTGTACGTACTCCATTTGTATCTCACTTTCTGTGGCTTCGCACTCGCACAATTTTCCTATTCTATGAACCTGTGTGTGCGTGTGCGTGTGCGTGTGTGTGTGTGTTTAACAGCATGTGTGTGTTAGAGAGAGCGACAAATCGACCTACTCCTACAGAGAGATGGTGTGTAGTGTCTAATTTTAGCCACGAGAGTCGGTGCATCCTCTCGTTTCGGGCGTCCAGTAGGGACAGGCGGACATCTGCCACCCCCGCTCCTAACCAGCCTGGCCCACCCAAAGCCCCTCCATCGCCCGCGCGCGCTTCCCGCCCAAAACGATCAGCGCCGCTCCAAAGAATCAGTGCCGCATTCATGCCCGGGCAGAGCGGACGCGACCTCTCACTGGCGCCTGCGTTGAAGGGAGAAGCGGATTCAAGAGTGATGGTTGCTTCGTCCGTCCAACCTACTGTTGGGTCTATGTGATTTGACGGCTCATTGGTCATTATTGCTGAGGTGGTAGGACTGCTGGATGTCCCACACTTTCGGCGAAAGGAGGTACTACTATATTACAATTTTCTCCATTCTTACGGCGGAGGAGTGCAAGAGCAGTGAAAACACGCAGGCTCAGTGATTACATGGCCCACCTCACACTATCATCATATTTTCTGGACACCATGCGACACCTAACTCTTTACATAGTACAAGCTCAAAAAAAAACTCTTTACATAGTAATAGTACTTCCTCCGTTCCTAAATATAAGTCTTTGTAGAGATTTCACCATGAACCACATATGGATGTATATAGATGCATTTTAAGTGTAGATTCATTCATTTTGTTCCGTATGTAGTCCACCTAGTGGAATCTCTACAAAGACTTATATTTAGGAACGGAGGGAGTACGTACTGTAATTTATCAGTGAGATAGTACAATGCTATGAAGCTTCCAGCTTCTGTTACATGTACCTTGCGACCAAGGTTGCCCGTTGCAACATTTCATCAAATACAAAGGAGACTAACATGCATGCTATTGCATCTCAATGATTGACAGATCATAGCAAATATGTACTCCCTCCGTTCCAAAATAAGTGTCTCAACTTTATGGTACATACAGAGCAAAATGAGTGAATCTACACTCTAAAATACGTCTATATACATCAGTGTTTGGAGTATGTACTAGTAGTTCATATTGAAATCTACTAAAGGACATATATATTCCAAACAATATGATAATCTCTCTAACCAAGGTAGTAGGGACGAGGAGTAAACAGAGGGAGTAGTAAAACTTTCTCCTCGTCCTGCAAGCCACCGTGCGCGCGGGCGAGGGAGCGGGCGTAAGGCGTAGTAAGCAAGCTTCACCTCGTCCTGCGAGCCACCGCGCCCGTGGGCGGGGGATACGGCATACTAAGCAAGCTTCTGCTCGTTCCGAGTTGACGGGACATATCAAAAGTACTCCAGTGTATAGAGCATTTCCTCTAAGGTAAGCCCCACATGGTTTGCCTCTTTTTTAACATAACGCGTCAAGTCACAATTTGTTTGTTCACCCGCGGTAGAGTAAGTATAATAGGCTGATGTAAGCGGGCTATAAGGGTTGCCACCTTAGATTTATGATGATGTGGAGGAGAGAGAAGAAGAGTGGACTGTAAACTTGTAGCTAGCTGCAGCACAAGCTCCAATGCATTTTGTGAGAGAAGAAAGTGGGGTCAAGCATTAACTACATGATGTATAGAGCCAGCAAATATTATATGAATGGGCTTTTCGGTTGGCTATAAGTGAGGTGGCACAAAGATAGAGCTAGTAGCCGGCAATGTTATTAATCTTGCTCGTAGACGATCCTCCCTCCATCTAGTGGACAAACAGTACACGTGTCAAGTTACCACGTGGGCTGCCTTTTCGTACAGAAATGAGCTCCACCGTGTACCCGCGCGGGTGTGGTTGGGAAAGATACGGGAGTACGTGTGCCGTGCGTGCACCTCTTCTCTTCGTGCACGTCCCCCACCTACGTGGGTGTGTGTGAGAGATACAAACCTAGACAAATGGCTTGTGTGTGTTCGTGAGTGTTTTTTGTTTGGGGGGGCGAGGTTGATTTCGTGAATGTAGTTGTTGGAATATGTGTCGATGACATCTCAAACAAAATTTTGCATGCAATGTGTGTGAAATGGAGGCCTATCCATATCATATATAGAGGGTCGGGCGATCGACGACAAGAGAGGGAGGGGTCATAGATATCAATAGAGTCAAAGAGAGGATCAAGTGAGTGGGTGCGAGATCGATGAAGAGAGCCATCGAAATTGTGTGTGTGTGCAAGTCAAAGATATAGGGCGACTGACCTAGCTACCGGAACGTCAGAGGGCACAGGTCAAGTTTGTGTGTGGCAGGGAGACATGACTAGAGCGCTCGATGTATCGATGTGTGTGTGTGGGAGGGGGTTTGGGGAGGGGTAGGCAGAGGCCTAACTATAGAGGTAGAACGACTCATATATGTGTTGAGAAGGAGAGACCCAACTATGTCTTGAGGGAGATCGGTCGACATCCATACATAACTGAAGGACGGGAAATAGGATGGGACAGAGAGAGAGAGGAGAGAAAGAGGGAGGGAGAGGGGTAGAGTGTTGGATGGGTGATGGAGTTGCTTCTCGAAGATGGTGGGAGAGGCCTACTAGACAAACTAAGGGCGCAACTGCAATATTATCAATAAGAGTGGGGATGTGTTTCTGTGTGTGCCTGTGCGGGATAGATCTGTCGGGACACATCCATGGATGATGAAGGGGAACCATGTGTTTGGTAAGCAAACCTAACTAGATCGGTAGATCAATTGTTGTTTGTCGGAGGAAGGGAGAGACATAACTAATGAGGTAGATCGATCGACGCGTGGGAAAAAACGAGTTATAAGGACCTAGCTAGCTATATGTATAGCGGGAGATCGGTCGATGTACGTCCATTTATTAGAGTTAAATAAGGCCCGATGAGACGGATAGACAGAGAGAATGGAGCTAGGAGGTGGTGCGAGAGGCCCAGCTACTAGCTAGATAGGGGGAGGAGTGTGTGGTTGTGAGATCGATGAACACGTGTGTGGGACCGTATGAGAGACACGAGGCAAGGAAACATAAAGGAGGAGATTGAAGGTGCGTGTGTATGTTGTAGGCAGACATCGCTGGAGAGGTTTATCAATCGGTGTGTGTCGGAAGGGAGTTGTGGAGACTGTGGGAGAACGACCTAAAGAAAACAAAATGAATGTGCGCGATGGATAGAATGCTGAGGGAGGGTGAGGGTGAGGAGGGCGTGTGCATGCACGAGAGAAAGTTAGTGGTAGCTACAAAGGTTAGAGGATTGTGTGGGTGTAAGAGACTAACAAAGATCATAATTTGATATGAAAGTGGATTCATATATTTGAATAGAAGATCATAGTGTTTTAAACATATGCAAATCAACGTAAAGTGGATTAAAAAATCAAGTTCGAGTTCATATAGTACACATAGTTCATATGTAACTCGATACTAATCATGTGGTGTGTTGTGAAGATAATACACAAACGATGGTTTAACTTGACAATAATGATGACTGTAGATCTTATTAAAATAGATAAACGAATTCAAATTCTTTGACTTCACAATAATCATTATTGTAGATCTTATTCAAATGGAGAAACGAATTCAAATTTAGTTCATATTGAAGCAGTAGTATATACGTTTGGAATGCACTAAAACGTTCATTTGAGTACTAGGTTGCATGCATTATACACGTAGTGAAATATTTTAATTGAACATAACATGAATTCAAAGTTTTGAATGACATTTGTAGTGCGAATTGATTTGGTACAATACACGTTAGGCTTGTCCAGAAATTTCAACCCGCGCCTTATTAGCCCGAAATATTTAAGATATATCTTTTTTGAACTTATTTAAGATATATCTTTGTCTCGTTGTGCTCCGACAACTCCCTCCATCTCAACCCGCGCCTTGCTATTCCAAAATTTCAACGCGCGCGAAAACTCCACCTCCTGTGAAACCCCGACACGCGAAGTGCCCGTGATACCCCTGAACCGAAAGAACCGCCTCAAATCGATGGGGGTACTTTCGTAACTTACCCCATATTTCGGACAAGCGCGTCCCTAAGCCATGGTTCCCCACTCCCATACCATCCGCCCACCCATTCGTACACCGAGGCCGGCAAAACCCACGAAGCCCCACACCCTCCTCCGTCCGCCACCCAGCCGAAGCCTCTTCCCTGACAACGTCGTCCCCAGCAACACCTCGACGTCCCTCATTCATCGTTCCGGATGAGGATCCGTCGTCGATTTGGTCGTCCCGCCGGTTCAGCCGCCCCATCCTCCACCTCCAAGGAGCTGCCCCGACGTTCCCCTCGTCTTTCACGCCACCTCTATTCCCACACCACCGTCTTCACCTGCACCACCGGAAGAGCATCATCATCACTGTTTCCTCGGATGAAGTTGCGGCCTAATCGGCGCCACCAAAGAGGTTGTACATTAATTGCCGCATTTTCTTCTTGATTCGATCTCACGGTGATGCCGGTGCTCGGTCCCGAGCCGACACGGCGCGGCTCCATCCACGACGGCGTTGCCGGCCACTTCCTCCATGGTGTTGCTCCCTCGGCGGCGACGTCCACATCAGCAGGAGCTGCTGCTGCTTTAGCTCTTGCTCGCGCTGCTGCTCTGCTCTTGCTCTCAGTCCCCTGCCTGGTATGATCTTGCTCTTGCTCTTGCTCGCACTGCTGCTCTCGCTCTTGCTCTTGCTTGTGATACTACTCCGATTTAGCTACACTTCAGTCGATTGAATCGACTTTTGGGTCAGTCGATTTTCAGGGGGTGGGGGGGGGGGCTCTCCGGAGTTAAGGAAGAACCAGCCGCAGCGGGGAGGGGGGCTCGCCGGAGAGGTACCCCACTATCTATCTTAGGGTTCAGGGTGGGGGCGGTGGTCGCCGGCGGTGGTGGGGCGATGGCTTGGGGATCGCCGGAGAAAATGCTCGGCACGGGGGGGCCTACAGGGATGGCCGGGGCGGCGGCGGACCGGCGGTGGGGAGTGTTTTCGGGGTGGGCCTGGCGGCGCACCGCCGGCCGCGGGCGGCGGGGGGCGGCTGGCGGCTCAGGTGGGTGGAGGTTGAAGATGAACTACAGGCCCTTGATTTCGTATCCAACGGCTGCAAAATCGACTGACCAGAGATGAAAAAGTCAGTCGACTGACGTGTAGCCTCACCTCTAGTGCGTTCAGTTTCGGCAGCAAAATTCAGTTTCGACAGTTAAGTTCAGTTTCGACAGTTAAATTCAGTTTCGACAACAAAATTCAGTTTCGACTATTAAGTTCAGTTTCGACAGTTAAGTTCAGAGATGAGCGGCTGATGTATACATCTAGCACTTTGTGGTTATGTACTTTACGTCATCTATTGGAGATGCTGTTAGAATTCCACTCAGGTTAACGTTGTCTCTCTTGTCATGCTTCAGCCTCGGCGTCGTACAACTCGCCGTAGCTGCTCCAACGACGAAACCCTCCATCACATCGGAGCAGTACCTCGGGCTCCATCTCCAGACGCCTAAGATCTTCTTCCCCTCCTCCGACAGCCAAGTCAGCCGAATCATCCTCACCGGCCAACCCAATCAAGCTGAGATCGACATGGCTTCGCCAAAGAGGTTGTACACTTCTTGCGGTTTGACTTAATCTCACCATGCTTCTTTGCATCCTGTGATCTTCCAATTCTTGTGAACCAAACACCCAGATTGGTAGAAATCATGTGATTTTAAATTCTCTGTTTTACACGTGCATTCCTATCCTATTTCTGTCTATTTCCTATCCCTGTATTGTTAGAATCCTCAAATTCAAACAAGCCCTTACACAATTACTTCTGTTACAGATATGTGTCAAAGAAAACCTTGTGTGGTTTGTCCTGCTCCTGCGGTGATGTGTTCCACCCCAACTCAGTTGCTCCAACGACGGAAGGGTTCACCACAGCAGGGATCCACTCTCCAGACTGTCTTTCGCCGCCTCAGATCTTCTTCCCCGCCGCCGGCAGCCAGGACAACTGCATTACCATCATCAACTAAGAAGATGACCTTGAGGACTACACGGGTCCGCAAGAGAGGTCGCACTCTTCCGTGTCTGCTTAGCTTATGCATCGCTTAATATGATGACATGCTACTTTATCGTCGTGTTCACCTATTAGACTCCAACTCGGGTCCAAACTTATGCTGAAACTTGAGTTTTTAAATGGTTGTGGGGTACATATGGGGCCAGCAATCAGTACTATCTGTCTACTATCTGGTTAATCTTGGGTGTCTACTATGAGTTTCATGTTGGGTGCAAACAAACATTAAAGAAGCCATTATCTATATTCTTTAACTAAAGCTATTATCTGCCTGCTATCATTGGTTTTGGGTCTATCCACAGTTTGCTACCTTCACTCTGGATTTGTGCATGCACTCCTTACATAATCTCACTATGTTTTATTCCTATGCATGTTAGTTATTGTACACAATGGAACCGAATATGTAGAGCAAAAGAGACGAGCCTTGTGTGGCAATAAAATTTCATGCAGGCGTCGCTCCAAGGCAGCCCCCCTCCATCCATTTCGGATCGTAATCAAGAGGAAGATAACTCCTCAGAGGAGGATTCAGAGACAGATGACCAGTCCTATCCCCCCCCTGAGGTGCATGCTCTAACTTGGCAGGGTTATGTTGCTCATATCGTGCGTATGGTATCTTGCATTGCTATGTCATTTGCTTAGTTTAGACATGATTTGTGTGAATGCCACCTGTTTAGTGTCTAATTACCATATATGTGAATTATGCAATGCCATCTTTTTGCAAGACATTATATATGTGAATTATGCAATGCTATCTTGTTGCAAGGCATTATATATGTGAATTATGCAATGCTATCTTGTTGCAAGGCATTATATATGTGAATTATGCAATGCCATGCTGTTTAGCCAAGCGTCATATATGTGAATTATACCATGATGTCCTTTTTTTGTATTTCTCATTGCTTTTGTCGACAATGTTTGTATATTCAACTGCTCTTCCTGTGCATCAACCATTTGAATTGGTGATGGAGAAATCTGGAGTGAAAACAAGGTCTTCAGAGCAGACAATGCTTCCTGGTGAAGCAGATACCTTGCTGGTTACAGATAGCTCTTCAGAGGAGGATTTAGAGGCAGATGACCAGTCCTATTATCCCCCTGGGGTGTATGCTCAAATTTGGCAGGGTTATATTACTCATATCATGCATATGTCGTATTGCAATACTTAGTTTTTACATCATATACAGGATATTGAATGCCATCTCCTTAGTTGACACATCATATATGCGATTGCCCTCTGCTCACTTCCTTAATATATAAATCATATATTTGAATTATATCATGCCATGATGTTTACATAGACAGCATGTATCTGAATTATGGCATGCCAGCCCATTTTCTAAAGACATAATATAGTTATGTCATCTCATCCTGTTCACATAGTCATCATATTTTGAATTATGTCATTTTATCCGTGAATTATATCATGCCATCATGTTTCCATCGACGACATGTTTGTGATTTATGGCATGCCAACCACTTTAATAAACACATTGTATAGTTATATCATGTCATCCTGTTTACATAGTCGTCATATTTTGAAGTATGTCATTCTATCTTGTTTAGTTAGCCATCATACATGTGAAATTGTGTCATGCTATCCTATTTAATTAGCCATCATATATGTGAAATTATGTCCTGCTATTCTGTTTGGTTAGACAACATAAATGTGAATTATCCATTGCACTTGTCTATCTTACAATGTTTGTACATTCAGTTACTTTTCTTGTTTATCATCCATTTCAATTGGAGGGGGTGATGGCAGTATCTGTGGGAGTAAAAACACGGTCTTCAGAAAAGATCGTGCTACCTGTCGATGGAGATAGAACCACGGCTGTACTTTCCCAAGAACCAGCCCCACCACACATAACTCAGACTCAAGCAGATTGTACCCCTACCCAGTTGGATAGAGAACCAACTACACCCCTTCTAACCCCAACCCCAGCAGATAGTAATCGAGTTCCCGTTGACACAACACCGTCTCCACCACAGAGCACCCAAACACGAGCAGTTAGTAAGGCAACTGCAGTGCCCAAAGCACGAGGACCACCACTCTGAACCCCAAGTCAACGCTTAAAGCAGAAGAAGAATTGTTCTCAGGTCAGGTTCCGTAGCTATGGTTCATACTACTCTGCTCTTGCATCACTGTATTTACTCATACCAACTAATTTCAAATTTGAAGGATGCAATTGAAACTCCAATGGCGCAACAGGTATGTTTAAAAACTGATTCTTTAACGTGTTTGCTGTTGTAAGTTGCTCTATGTTGATTTCAGTTTCAATTGAATAAACAGTTATATTCTCATGCCATGCACCTTACAAGTGTTGTTATTGCTGTGTAGTTTCCCACACTTATATTCTGTCTAAGCTGCTTTGTCTTAAATAGATATGATTCGAACTGTATCTATCTTGATTTGGCAACATAAACTAGAATGATATAGGCCATACAGTGACCATACTACATAGATATATGTTTGTTTCATGCTGTTATCCTGTCCACCTTACTACTGAACTGGTTTACCAAAATGAGTTTCATATACTACATTGTAAATCTGTGATGTGTTTGTTTGTTTCTCTTTTAGAATGCAGATAAAATATTAGAGAAGAGTACCCCGTTATGCAATGGTACAGGAAGTAATGCAGAAAAGGTTCAAGATAGTGAGACATCCATGTTGGCCTCCAAGAAAACTAATAAAAACTATATTGAAGACACTCAAACAACCCCAAAGTCATGTCTTGATGTAGTGTTCGAGTTACTGGCTACTCTGCTGGCACCTGCTCTTCGAACTCGGTGCCTGAATCACTTCGGCTTCTTGAGTCTCAACTTCAAGTTGAAACACATCGATCAGATGTTATGCGACAGGAAGCCGAAAGACTGAGGAAGTCCCTGCAGAATTCAGATGCATACTTTCTGGTGCAACAGCAAGTGCTGGAGAATTTAAGCGCCAAACAAGAGAAAGTTAATAAGCTTGCTAAGCATCTTGCTAGCATTACGAGTACCCATGATATTGTTTCTTGAGCTCTTCTGAAGTGCTTTCAGTTCTGGACTTGTTTTGCTGCGGCGTTTATATGCTGCTTTGTTCCCTATATTTGCACTGGTGGCGAACTTTGATGCCCAGTGGATGTAATATGTGTAATAGCCGTGATAGCCTAGCGTAAATTGCTTGCCTATTTATTTCCTTATTGTCTTGCTTATTTGTTTTCTTGTAGTCAGTGCAGTTCTTTTTCCGCGGTTTGCTAGTGGCCGCAATAGCCTATTTTTTAAAACTAGGCCACATTAACCATGGGCTACATATTTACTGTAGTTAACATGGGCCTCTTACGGGCCATAGAAACAATGGGCCTTCTAAGAGCCGTAGAAACAATGGGCCTTATACGGGCTGTAGACACAATGGGCCTTCTACGGGCCGTATGATCGGTTGGCCAAACATGGGCTAATAACAAACCACATTATGGCCGTAAATGGGCTAGAGTTGAAATCGTCCGTTCATGGGCCGACCATAATGGGCCGTCGATAATCGGCCGTATTTGGTGACGCTATGAAAACGGCCCAACGTATTAACGGGCCACAACGGGCCGACTGTAACCACGGGCTGAATTTGGCCCACAAGCAGAAAATGACAGTAACGGGCCAAAAGTAAACGAATGCTGGAAATGAGCCCAAGAATAAATGGGCCCTGAGAAGGCCGAAAGATAACATGGGCTGGAAACGGCCCGACGGAATAATGGGTCGTTAATGGGTATAAAGTTAAACACTGTTCAATACGGGCCAGTTTTACCACGGGCCGTTAATGGGCTGAGGGTTAGTAAGGACCTGATATGGGCCGAAAGACTTCATGGGCCATACATGGGCCGGAAGTTAAAACGGCCTGGAATTATATTGGACGCACCAGATGACGCTACTGGGACTAATTCGGATAGGCCGTAAATAGGCCCTGGATTAGCGGGTTGTAAATGGGCTATATGCGAATAGGCCGTTAACAGGCTTGCCGTGGGCCGGCCCGTCACCTTTTGACCAAGTCAAACGAGTCGGCCTTTTCACATGAATGGGCCTCTGTTGGGCACTGTTCATTACGGGCCAGTTTTACCACGGGCCGTTAATGGGCCGAGGGTTACTAAGGGCCTCATATGGGCCGAAAGACGTCATGGGCCATACATGGGACGGAAGTTAAAATGGGCTGGAATTATATTGGACGGCCCAGATGACGCTATTGGGCCTAATTCGGATAGGCCGTAAACGGGCCCTGGGTTAGCGGGCTGTAAATGGGCTATATGCGAACATGCCCTTAACAAGCTTGCCGTGGGCTAGCCCGCCACCTTTTGACCAAGTCAAACAGGCCGGCATTTTCATAGGAATGGGCCTCTGTTGGGCCGTGCCATGTGTCGACGTATCATAGGCACTATGAGTCCAATGAGTGGATGACATCTGTTCCAACGGCGAGCCGACACGTGTTCCCTCCAGCCAATGATGATTTTACACATGGAAAATCCCCATTGGTCGGGGCTGTTAATGGGTTATCGGATCCAAAACCGGACCCGATAGCTTAACGGCGTTCCGTTACGGTGGATGCCATGTGTCGGTCACCCTTGACGAAAGCACTTCTGTGACGCGCGATTTATCGTCATGGAAGTGGACACTTCCGTGATGATAATTTTGGTAATGTCATGGAACACTTCTACGACATCACAGGTATGACTATCTTGATTCTGTCATAAAATCGTCATGGATGTACATGCATGACAGAAAACATGACCTACTGTGACAAACACGTATCATCACAGAAGTGTATTTTTTTGTAGTGCAAGCTACCACTTAGATGCATTGGCCTCACGACTAAGTCCACACACTAGGACATCTTGCCGTGACAAAGCCACAAAACCTAGTTGGAGGCAGAGGGCATTGTGCACCATCGGCCCGAGCTGCTGGAAGCACATGTCTCGGTGGCGGTAATTGACCATTCCCACGGGCAGCCATGCCCACCAGCGTTGCAGCTGCAGTCCCGCGCTCTCGAGCCGCCCTCCCTTGCTGATCTTCGGGAACCCAGGCCGGATTGTTCGAACCCTAGAAACAGAACACAAAGACTGTCTCATAGCGATCGACATAGTATTGCTCATAATGGGGTCGGTCTCCCCCGGCCCAGCTGTCTGGGCTCCCCACTGAGCCAAATACCCAGTCCATCAGGGCCCAGAGCAAAAAGTCCCGAGCCAGGCCCGTCTTGGTCCATTAAGGTGTTCAAACACAACGACCGCACCCTACGGATCTCACCGATCAGATCGGTCGTCGGCGAAGACCGCCTCTTCTTCCATTGTTCCACCATAGTCCACGAATCAGGCTTGAAGAAATCGAGCAAAGTGAGTTTCGGTAGGCATACCTTGGGGGAGAGGTCCCTTCCATGGCCGAACCGCGGTCGTCGCCGTCCTGCGATGCACGATCCGGCGGACGAGCTCCACCTTGTCGTCGGAATGGAGTACACGCCTTGCTGGTCATCGCTCGGAACCACCGCATCCAGCATCTTGGCAACCTCCTCTTCCTTGTAGCTGGGATCGAAAGCCTCGCAGATCACGTCAGGCAGTACGTCTCGATCCGCTGGAGTGAGCCTCGTCCTCGTCATCCTCTTCGTTCCAACCGTCCGCTAGTGCCCAAAACCGTCCGCCTACTTGCCGGTGATAGGCCGGGACGGGGGTAGGGGCACACGCGACGACCGCCATCGCCCTACCCAGGAAACAATACATCTTAAAATTGGCGTCTTCAAGTGATATAACATATAAAAAGGAAAACATTTTTTTCACGAATCTTAGTGTAAGTTCTCACAAATATAACATCAATTGAGATGTAGCAATCTCGTAAAAAAATACTACTCTTTATTTTAACAAACGGATATAAAAAGGACTAAATAGACGCCGTATGTGCTCCTTTTGCGGTGGATTCCATGCAAAATTTGGTCCACGGGAGCCAGACAGACTTAGGGTCAGGGGCAGTGATTGGCTGATGCAGGCTTTCTCTCATGCATGTCTCACAACACAGCACATCAACGGCAACACACATGTGAGGCTAGTGTTGGGGAACGTAGTATTTTAAAATTTTCCTACGATCACGCAAGATCTATCTACCAGATGTATAGCAACGAGAGGGAAGAGCGTGTCTACGTACCCTCGTAGACCGGGAGCGGAAGCGTCAAGCGACGCGGTTGATGTTGTTGAACTTCTTCGCGATCCAACCGATCAAGCACCGAACGTACGGCACCTCCGCGTTCAGCACACGTTCAGCTTGATGACGTCCCACGAGCTCTTGATCCAGTTGAGCTTCACGGGAGAGTTTCGTCAGCACGACGGCGTGGTGACGGATATGATGTATTCACCGGCGCAGGGCTTCGCCTAAGCTCCGCGACGGTATGACCGAGGTGTGTTTCTGTGGAGGGGGGCACCGCACACGGCTAAAACAATTCAACTTGTGTGTCTTTGGGTGCCCCCCGGTCCCCGTATATAAAGGAGAAAGGGAGGGAGGCCGGCCAACTTCTCCTGGTGCGTCTAGGGAAGGAGTCCTACTAGGAATAGGATTGCAATCCTATTCCTAGTAGGATTCACCAAAAGAAAGAAGAGGGAAAGGAATAGGAGAGGTGGCGCCCCCCCAATCCTAGTCCAACTAGGAACCCTAGGTGGGGGCGCCGGCCAGCCCTATGGGCTGCCTCTCTCTTTCCCTTTAGGCCCACTATGGACCATCCCCCCTCGTAGGGGGTTCCGGTAACCCCCTCCGGCAATCCCGTTAAATCCGAAACTTTTCCGGAACACTTCCGGTGTCCGAATATAGTCGTCCAATATATCAATCTTTATGTCTCGGACATTCCGAGACTCCTCGTCATGTCCGTGATCTCATCCGGGACTCCGAACTACCTTCGGTACATCAATACTCATAAACTCATAATACCGATCGTCATCAAACGTTAAGCGTGCGGACCCTACGGGTTCGAGAACTATGTAGACATGACCGAGACTCATCTCCGGTCAATAACCAATAGCGGAACCTGGATGTTCATATTGGCTCCTACATATTCTACGAAGATCTTTTATCGGTCAGAACCGCATAACAACATACATTGTTCCTTTTGTCATCGGTATGTTACTTGCCCGAGATTGGATCGTCGGTATCTCTATACCTAGTTCAATCTCGTTACCGACAAGTCTCTTTACTCGTTCCGTAACACATGATCTCGTGACTAACTCATTAGTCTTTTGCTTGCAAGGCTTATTGTGATGTGTGTTACCGAGAGGGCCCAGAGATACCTCTCCGACACTCGGAGTGACAAATCCTAATCTTGATCTATGCCAACACCACAAATACTTTCGGAGACACCTGTAGAGTATCTTTACGATCACCCAGTTACGTTGTGACGTTTGATATCACACAAGGTGTTCCTACGGTATTCGGGAGTTGCATAATCTCATAGTCATAGGAACATGTATAAGTCATGAAGAAAGCAATAGCAGTAAAACTAAACGATCATAGTGCTATGCTAACGGATGGGTCTTGTCCATCACATCATTCTCCTAATGATGTGATCCCGTTGATCAAATGACAACTCATGTCTATGGCTAGGAAACATAACCATCTTTGATCAATGAGCTAGTCTAGTAGAGGCATACTAGGGACATACTGTTTTGTCTATGTATTCACACATGTATCAAGTTTCCGGTTAATACAATTCTAGCATGAATAAAAGACATTTATCATGATATAAGGAAATACAAATAACATCTTTATTATTGCCTCTAGGGCATATTTCCTTCAGTCTCCCACTTGCACTAGAGTCAATAATCTAGCTCACATCGCCATGTGACCAACACCCAAAGGGTTTACTAGAGTCAATAATCTAGTTCACATCGCTATGTGATTAATACCCAAGAGTAATAAGGTGTGATCATGTTTTGCTTGTGAGAGAAGTTTAGTCAACGGGTCTGTCACATTCAGATCCGTATGTATTTTGCAAATTTCTATGTCTACAATGCTCTGCATAGAGTTACTCTAACTAATTGCTCCCACTTTCAATACGCATCCAGATAGATACTTAGAGTCATCTGGATTTAGTGTCAAAGCTTGCATCGGCGTAACCCTTTACGACGAACTCTTTATCACCTCCATAATCGAGAAACATTTCCTTAGTCATCCAGTTACTAAGGATAATTTTGACCGTTGTACAGTGATCTACTCCTAGATCACTATTGTACCCCCTTGACAAACTCATGGCAAGGTACACAACATGTTTGGTACACAGCATGGCATACTTTATAGAACCTATGGCTGAGGCATAGGGAATGACTTTCATTCTCTCTATATTTTTCTGCCGTGGTCTGGCTTTGAGTCCTACTCAACTTCACACCTTACAAGTCAGGCAAGAACTCCTTCTTTGATTGATCCATTTTGAACTACTTCAAAATCTTATCAAGGTATGTACTTATCGAAAGTCTTATCAAGCGTCTTGATCTATCTTTATAGATCTTGATGCCCAATATGTAAGCAGCTTCACCAAGGTCTTTCTTTGATAAACTCCTTTCAAACACTCCTTTATGCTTTCCAGAAAATTCTACATCATTTCCGATCGACAATATGTCATTCACATATACTTATCAGAAAGGTTGTAGTGCTCCCACTCACTTCTTGTAAATACAGGCTTCACCGTAAGTCTGTATAAATCTATATGCTTTGATCAACTTATCAAAGCGTATATTCCAACTCCGAGATGCTTGCACCAGTCCATAGATGGATCGCTGGAGCTTGTACATTTTGCTTAGCACCTTTAGGATTGACAAAACCTTCGGGTTGCATCATATACAATTTTCTTTAATAAATCTATTAAAGAATGCAGTTTTGTTATCCATTTGCCAGATTTCATAAAATGCGGCAATTGCTAACATGATTCGGACAGACTATCGCTACGGGTGAGAAAGTCTCATCGTAGTCAACTCCTTGAACTTGTCGAAAACCTTTCGCAACAAGTCGAGCTTTGTAAACAGTAACATTACCGTCTGCGTCGGTCTTCCTCTTGAAGATCCATTTATTTTCGATGGCTTGCCGATCATCGGGCAAGTCAACCAAAGTCCACACTTTGTTCTCATACATGGATCCCATCTCAGATTTCATGGCCTCAAGCCATTTTGCGGAATCTGGGCTCATCATCGCTTCCTCATAGTTCGTAGGTTCATCATGGTCTAGTAACATGACTTCCAAAACTGGGTTGTCGTACCACTCTGGTGCGGAACGTACTCTGGTTGATCTACGACGTTCAATAGAAACTTGATCTGAAGTTTCATGATCATCATCATTAGCTTCCTCACTAATTGGTGTAGGAATCACTGGAACTAGTTTCTGTGATGTTCCACTGTCCAATTCGGGAGAAGGTACAATTACCTCATCAAGTTCTACTTTCCTCCCACTCACTTCTTTCGAGAGAAAATCTTTCTCTAGAAAGGATCCACTCTTAGCAACAAAGACCTTGCCTTCGGATCTGTGATAGAAGGTGTACCCAACAGTTTCTTTTTGGGTATCCTATGAAGATTTACTTCTCCGATTTGGGTTCGAGCTTATCATGTTGAAACTTTTTCACATAAGCATCGCAGTCCCAAACTTAAAGAAATGACAGCTTAGGTTTCTCGTCAAACCACAGTTCATACGGTGTCATCTCCACGGATTTAGATGGTGCCCTATTTAACGTGAATGTAGCTGTCTCTAATGCATAACCCCAAAAGCGATAGTGGTAGATCGGTAAGAGACATCATCGATCGCACCATATCTAAGAAAGTACGGTTATGACGTTTGGACACACCATTACACTGTGGTGTTCCAGGTGGCGTGAGTAGTGAAACTATTTCACATTGTTTTTACTGAAGGCCAAACTCGCTAACTCAAATATTTTACCTCTACGATCATATTGTAGAAACTCTTATTTTCTTGTTACGATGATTCTCCACTTCACTCTGAAATTCTTTGAACTTTTCAAATGTTTCAGACCTGTGCTTCATTAAGTAGATATACCCATATCTGCTCAAATCATCAGTGAAGGTCAGAAAATAACGATACCCGCCGCGAGCTTCAACACTTATTGGTCCACATACATCTGTATGTATGATCTCCAACAAATCTGTTGATCGCTCCACAGTTCCGGAGAACGGAGTTTTTAGTCATCTTGCCCATGAGGCATGGTTCGCAAGCACCAAGTGATTCATAATCAAGTGATTCCAAAAGTCCATCACTATGGAGTTTCTTCATGCGCTTTACACCAATATGACTTAAACGGCAGTGCCACAAATAAGTTGCACTATCATTATTAACCTTGCATCTTTTGGCTTCAATATTATGAATATGTGTATCACACGATCGAGATCCAACAAACCATTTTCATTGGGTGTATGACCATAGAAGGTTTTATTCATGTAAACAGAACAACAATTATTCTCTAACTTACATGAATAACCGTATTGCAATAAACATGATCAAATCATATTCATGTTCAACACAAACACCAAATAACACTTATTTAGGTTCAACACTAATCCCGAAAGTATAGGGAGTGTACGATGATGATCATATCAATCTTGGAACTACTTCCAATACACATCGTCACTTCATCCTTTAACTAGTTTCTGTTCATTATGCAACTCCTATTTCGAGTTACTACTCTTTAGCAACTGAACCAATATCAAATACCGAGGGGTTGCTATGAACACTAGTAAAATACACATCAATAATCTGTATATCAAATATACCTTTGTTCACTTTGCCATCCTTCTTATCCGCCAAATATCTAGGGCAGTTCCACTTCTAGTGACCATTTCCTTTGTAGTAGAAGCACTTGTTTCAGGCTTGAGTTTAGCTTTGGGTTTCTTCACGGGAGTGACAACTTGCTTGTCATTCTTCTTGAAGTTCCCCTTCTATCCCTTTGCCCTTTACTTGAAACAAGTGGTCTGGTTAACCATCAACACTTGATGCTCTTTCTTGATTTCTACCTTCGCCGATTTCAGCATCGTGAAGAGTTCGGGAATTACTTTCGTCATCCCTTGCATATTATAGTTCATCACGAAGTTCTACTAACTTGGTGATAGTGTCTAGAGAACTTTGTCAATTACTATCTTATCTGGAAGATTAACTCCCACTTGATTCAAGCAATTGTACTACCCAGACAATCTGAGCACATGCTCATTGGTTGAGCTATTCTCCTCCATCTTGTAGGCAAAGTACTGTCAGAGGTCTTATACCTCTCGACACGGGCATGAGTATGAAATACTAATTTCAACTCTTGGAACATCTCATATGCTCCGTGGCGTTTCAAAACGTTTTTGAAGTCCCGGTTATAAGCCGTAAAGCATGGTGCACTAAACTATCAAGTAGTCATCATATCGAGCTTTTGTCAAAATGTTCATAACGTCTACATCTGCTCCTGCAATAGGTCTGTCACCTAGCGGTGCATCAAGGACATAATTCTTCTGTGCAGCAATGAGGATAATCCTCAGATCACGGAACAATTCCGCATCATTGCTACTAACATCTTTCAACTTGGTTTTCTCTAGGAACATATGAAAAATAAACGGGGAGCAACATCGCGAGCTATTGATCTACAACATAGATATGCTAATACTACAAGGACTAAGTTCATGATAAATTAAAGTTCAATTAATCATATTAATTAAAGAACTCCCACTTAGATAGACATCCCTCCGGTCATCTAAATGATCACGTGATCCAAATCAACTAAACCATGTCCGATCATCACGTGAGATGGAGTAGTTTCAATGGTGAACATCTTATGTTGATCATATCTACTATATGATTCACGCTCGACCTTTCGGTCTCCAGTGTTCCGAGGCCATATCTGTATATGCTAGGCTCGTCAAGTTTAACCCGAGTATTCTGCGTGTGCAAAACTGGCTTACACCCGTTGTATTTGAACGTAGAGCTTATCACACCCGATCATCACGTGGTGTCTCGGCACGACGAACTTTCGCAACGGTGCATACTCAGGGAGAACACTTATGCCTTGAAATTTAGTAAGGGATCATCTTATAATGCTACCGTCGTCGTAGCAAAATAAGAAGCATAATAAGATAAACATCACATGCAATCAAAATATGTGACATGATATGGCCATCATCATCTTGTGCTTTTGATCTCTATCTCCAAAGCACCGTCATGATCACCTTCGTCACCGGCGCGACACCTTGATCTCCATCGTAGCATCGTTGTCGTCTCGCCAACTATTGCTTCCTCAACTATCGCTACCGCTTAGTGATAAAGTAAAGCAATTACATGGCGATTGCATTTCATACAATAAAGCGACAACCATATGGCTCCTGCCAGTTGCCGATAACTTTACAAAACATTATCATCTCATACAAAATCGTATAACTCATCATGTCTTGACCATATCACATCACAACATGCCCTGCAAAAACAAGTTAGACGTCCTCTACTTTGTTGTTGCAAGTTTTACGTGGCTGCTACGGGCTTTAGCAAGAACCGTTCTTACCTACGCATACAAAACCACAACGATGTTTCGTCAAGTATGTGCTGTTTTAACCTTCACAAGGACCGGGCGTAGCCACACTTGATTCAGCTAAAGTGAGAGAGACAGACACCCGCCAGTCACCTTTAAGCAACGAGTGCTCGTAACGGTGAAACCAGTCTCGCGTAAGCGTACGCGTAATGTCGGTCCGGGCCGCTTCATCTCACAATACCGCCGAAGCAAAGTATGACATGCTGGTAAGCAGTATGACTAGTATCGCCCACAACTCATTGTGTTCTACTCGTGCATATCATCTACGCATAGACCTGGCTCTGATGCCACTGTTGGGGAACGTAGTATTTTAAAATTTTCCTACGATCACGCAAGATCTATCTACCAGATGTATAGCAACGAGAGGGAAGAGCGTGTCTACGTACCCTCGTAGACCGGGAGCGGAAGCGTCAAGCGACGCGGTTGATGTTGTCGAACTTCTTCGCGATCCAACCGATCAAGCACCGAACGTACGGCACCTCCGCGTTCAGCACACGTTCAGCTTGATGACGTCCCACGAGCTCTTGATCCAGTTGAGCTTCACGGGAGAGTTTCGTCAGCACGACGGCGTGGTGACGGATATGATGTATTCACCGGTGCAGGGCTTCGCCTAAGCTCCGCGACGGTATGACCGAGGTGTGTTTCTGTGGAGGGGGGCACCGCACACGGCTAAAACAATTCAACTTGTGTGTCTTTGGGTGCCCCCCGGCCCCCGTATATAAAGGAGCAAGGGAGGGAGGCCGGCCAACTTCTCCTGGTGCGGCTAGGGAAGGAGTCCTACTAGGAATAGGATTGCAATCCTATTCCTAGTAGGATTCACCAAAAGAAAGAAGAGGGAAAGGAATAGGAGAGGTGGCGCCCCCCCCCAATCCTAGTCCAACTAGGAACCCTAGGTGGGGGCGCCGGCCAGCCCTATGGGCTGCCTCTCTCTTTCCCTTTAGGCCCACTATGGACCATCCCCTCTCGTAGGGGGTTCCGGTAACCCCCTCCGGCAATCCCGATAAATCTGAAACTTTCCCGGAACACTTCCGGTGTCCGAATATAGTCGTCCAATATATCAATCTTTATGTCTCGGACATTCCGAGACTCCTCGTCATGTCCGTGATCTCATCCGGGACTCCGAACTACCTTCGGTACATCAATACTCATAAACTCATAATACCGATCGTCATCAAAC
>LR738712.1:141946528-142040490 GCA_902687465.1 Secale cereale | reverse complement strand
TGTCTCTATTATTTCTTCTCTGTGCAAATCTCGTGTTGTCATCAATACACCAAAAAGGGGGAGATTGTAAGGGCATTTTTCTCCCTAATGGTTTTGGTGATTGATGACAATACTCTTGCGGACTAATCGTGTGCTGTAAGCTCATACAGGTATATCTCCCTTATGGCACAAGACGATTGATTGCCCCTCGGATTCCATGAAGGACGGTGTTTTCTTTTTGCTCCCTGTAGGTGGCATTGAGTAATAGGAAAGCCGTACTATTAAGAGGGGGTCCGCGTCGGAAAGGTTTGGGTAGAATCAACACGTACACATCTTTCTCCCACACTTCCTTTCCTTGCTTCTCTGGAGGTCCAACCGGTTTTCCTTCGTTGAGGCAATTCTGTGGCTTCTATACTGATCTTCTGCCAAGCATGCGGTAGTACCGCTCTGCCAAGCGGTAGTACCGCACAGGTACACGGTAGTACCGCTTGCCGACACGGTAGTACCGCTTCTGCGGTAGTACCGCGTCCCCATGCGGTAGTACCGTGTATCTGGGCCAGGCGCTGAAGTATAAGTATGAGAAGTGGATGCGGAAGTAATTTTTTACTTCCGCATACCGTGCGGTAGTACCGCTTAGCGTAAGCGGTAGTACCGCTTAGCTGATGCGGTAGTACCGTGTCGCATTTTGCTACTTCCGTTTTCCCCTGCGGATGTAGCCACGGATGTAATTTATTTCATCCGTGGCTGTATCAGGTCTCGAGTTTTTGCCTTGGCGGTAGTACCGCTTCTCAAGCGGTAGTACCGCTCAGCCAACGGTAGTACCGCTCATGAGTTGCGGTACTACCGCTCTCTGCGGGCTGAAACCTCAAATAACGGTTGGATTTGTCCCCCCACTATATATAGGGGGTCTTCTTCTCCAAGGAGACTTACCTCTTCCCCCACCACTCCATTGTTGCTCCAAAAGCTCCATTTCCGCCCGATCTCTCTCCCTAGCCAATCAAACTTGTTGATTTGCTCGGGATTGCTTGAGGAGGCATCGATCTACACTTCCACTAAGAGATATTTGATTCTCCCCACTAATCCCTTGCGGATCTTGTTACTCTTGGGTGTTTGAGCACCCTAGACGGTTGAGGTCACCTCGAAGCCATATTCCATTGTGGTGAAGCTTCGTGGTTTGTTGGGAGCCTCCAAGTTGTGGAGATTGCCCCAACCTTATCTGTAAAGGTTCGGTTGCCGCCTTCAAGGGCACCACTAGTGGAATCACGGCACCTTGCATCGTGTGAGGGCGTGAGGAGAATACGGTGGCCCTAGTGGCTTCTTGGGGAGCATTGTGCCTCCACACCGCTCCAACGGAGATGTACTTCCCCTCAAAGGGAAGGAACTTCGGAAACACATCCTCGTCTCCTTCGGTTCTACTTGTGGTTATTTCTTACCTTTACTCTTGCATGCTTTACTTGTTTAATTCCTATAGCATGCTTGTGTAGTTGTTGGGCTTATTTACATTAGTTGTCTTCATAGTAGTTTATCTAGACAACTTATTTTGTCGCCTAATTTTAATTGGTTAAGAAAAGCTAAAAATTGTTAGTTGCCTATTCACCCCCCCCTCTAGTCAACCATATCGATCCTTTCAATTGGTATCAGAGCCTCGTCTCTTTTTAAGGACTTTACCGTCCAAAGAGTATGGTTGACAACGTAGTCGAGACGGAGGACCATTCCGATGGAAATCCGTCCTTGCCTACGGTAGATGGGGGAGCCTCCGTCACTCGTGAGGAGTTCAATGTGGCCTTGACCACATTGGAAGAATCACTAGCGAGCGAGGTCAAGGGCATGTTTAAAGAAATGTTTGAGGGGCTTAAATTATCCACCTCACCGTTGGAAGTGGGTCGTCCCGCTACCAACGTGTCAGAGGCTAATCCCGACAAGGGAGAAGCTAGTAGTGAGCAAGCCCCGGTCACTAAGCATGGTAGTGGGAAATTTGCCCAATCTCCTCCGCCTACTCACTATGGAGGACCCGTCCCCACACCGCATTTAAATTCCGTCGGGCCCCCACCGAAGTTTGTTAAAAATACTGATTTTGCTACTTGGGTGTTTCGTTTCAAACGTCATATTAATCATTGTTCCACTAACCTCTGGAGAATCATTGAGCAAGGTTTTTATCCGTATGATCCCGACAACATGACTCCAAGAGAAACTGCCGATCATCAGTTCAACGAGTCCGCACTTTGCATTCTTCAAGACTCAATCCCTCCTGAAGATATTGCTCATCTTCGTCCATTCACTGTGGCCAAGGAAGCATGGGAGCATGTTGGCACAATGTACAAGGGAAGCACTAGCATTCAACGCTCCAACTATGAAGTAGTGCAAGATGAAGCTGATGAGTTTGCAATGATCGAGGATGAAGATCCTCGTAAACTTTATCGAAGATTAACTATTCTTGCAGTGTCTCTTCGAGATCATGGCAGTAAGGACACGGATGACAATTGGATCAAGCACAAGTTCCTCAAGGCCATGATGCCCTATCACAAGGCCATGTCCTCTGTGATTCGTCAGAGACCAGACTTCCACACTTTATCCTCAAACGAAGTGTTGGATGAATTTGTTGCCATGAGGATTCTTGACGTTACCGCCGACAATGCGGTCCTAAGAGCTCAACGATCCAAGAAGCCTAATCTTTCCCTGAAGGCCAAGGCTTGTGTGGAAGAGGAGGAAGTTGAAGATGATGATGAGTGCTGCCCCGAGGACACCAAATATGCCTATCACGAGCACATGGCTCTTGCTTCTAGGCAATTCTGGGGCAAGAAGAATTCAAGGTCCAACTTCAACAGGAACAACTCCAGTGGGAACAAAGGGAAGCAACGAGTAAGGACATGCTTCAACTGTGGAAATGTAAGCCACTTCGTTGCGGATTGCCCATATGAGAAGAGAGAAGACTTTGGAGGCAAGCTTATTCGGAAGGACAAGTCAAAGTCCTATCCCAACAAGAACAACTTCATCAAAAAGACTCCTCCAAAAGTGTTGGTGGCTCAAGAAGAATATGTGGAGGATGATGACAATGATGAAGAGGATGAGGTGACCACTATGGCCACAATTGCAATTGCTACCACTCCGCACTCATCTCTATTCAACTCACCGAACGAAAACATCACCGCCAAATGTCTTATGGCCAAGGCCACCAACAAGGTAACTCCGATCATCAACTCTACTATCTCTTCTAACCCCTCATTAACTAATTGTATTGATGAGGGTGAGGGTAGTAAGGAGGGAGAAAATGAATTTGATGTGTTCATAAAGAATCTCAAGGGAAAATCCAAGAAGCATGTGGTTGCTCTCTTGGAACAACTCGGTGAGGCAAATGACATTATTGAGGCTCACGAGGAAACCATCACTAAAATGGAAGGGCATAGTCGAGACTATGCCGATGAGATATCGGATCTCTCTAACGCTCTAGAGGAGGAGCGTGGTCTTCGTTTGACTCTTGAGGAGTCACACAACGTTGATCATGCTAAATTAAAGAAAGATCTTGATCATGCTCTAGTTGTCTCTCGTGTCCTTAACTCTGAGAAGGCAAAACTTGCGGTTGATCATGCTAAACTCAAAGAGGAGTTTGACATACTTGACAAGGCTCACAAGGCCTTGAAAGGAATGCATGCTACTCTCAAGGAGTCTCATGATCAACTCCAAGTTTCGCTAACCAAGGAAAAGGCTATCTTTCCTCGCATGGTTTTAATTGATAATGCAAATGCTACTAACCCATGTTGTGAGCATGTGCATCTTGTTGAAGAGAATGCCGAGTTGAAGAAGCAACTTGAGAAAGGCCTTGTGACTTGCATACAAGGTGAGAAGAACCTCAACACCCTTTTGAGCAATCAAAAGGAAGTTGTGGCAAAGGAAGGAATTGGGTTTGCTCCTAAGCCCAAGAAGAAGAAGAACGACAAGACAAAGCAACCACCCCCTCTCCGACAATCCTTTGTGAAAGAAGGAGAGGGCACCTCTACCAAGAAGAAAAGTGGTGGGGTCAAGAAAAACTCCACCACACCCTCAAACATGGCCGGCGATTTTAATCCGTCATATGTTTTATGCCGTGCCAGTGATGGCCATGTGTTTGCTAAATTTGTTGGTTCTTCTTATGAGTACATTGAATGGTCCATTTGGGTTCCTAAGACCCTTGTCACTAACCTCAAAGGACCCATTACCAAATGGGTACCTAAATCCAAGCATTGATCTATTGTAGGGGTTTGCTTCCGGTGGGGGGTCATGGTTGCTCGATAGCAGAGCCACAAATCATATGACCGGAAGCAAAGACTTGGTGGTGGACGTGCATCTCGGTTCATCTATGGCCACCAACGTCGAATGGGGTGATGCGTCATCTTCTAAGGTATTGGGACTTGGCAAGGTGGTTGTCTCTCATGATCTCACGATCGAGAAAGTCATGCTTGTTGAGTCCCTTGCATACAATTTACTTTCTGTCCCCCAACTTGCACTCATGGGTTTTGCTACATTCTTTGATATTGATTCTGTGGCCCTCTTGTGGAGCAAGACTCTTAAAGTAGCCTACGTTGGGCATGTCGAGAACGGCCTTTATGTGGTTAACTTCTCGAAGCAACCCACTAAGGTTGCGACATGCCTAATGGCTAAAGTTGATGTGGGATGGCTTTGGCATCGCCGTTTGGCCCACGTCAATATGAGATCTTTGCAAAGTCTTCTCAAGGGGGACCATGTCCGAGGACTAACAAATGTTAGCTTTGCCAAAGATCGTGCTTGCAGGGCGTGCATTGAAGGAAAATTACATGAGAAGGCTCACCCTCCCACGACTATCATCTATTCAAAGAGACCTCTAGAGCTCCTCCACATGGATCTCTTTGGGCCTCCCACTTTTGATAGTCTTGGGGGTAGAAAATATTGCTTGGTGATTGTGGATGATTACTCAAGATATACCTGGGTATACTTCTTCAAGAAGAAGAGTGAGACCCAACAAACCGTCATCAACTTTGCAAATGAAGCTCAACGACAACATGAAGCAAAGATTTTGATGATTAGAAGTGACAATGGCACCGAGTTCAAGAATTACACCTTGGATGAGTTTCTTGGTGATGAGGGGATCAAACATCAATATTCCGCCCCATATACCCCTCAGCAAAATGGTGTTGCGGAGAGAAAGAACCGAACTTTAATAGATGCTGCAAGAACCATGATGGCTGAATTCAACTCTCCATACAACTTTTGGGCCGAAGCCATCAACACCACTTGCCATGCATCAAATCGTCTCTATCTTCGCAAAGGCTTGAACAAAACTCCGTATGAGATTCTTACCGGTAACAAGCCCAATCTCAAGTACTTCCGGGTGTTCGGGTGTAAGTGTTTCATTCTTAAGAAAGGTGTTCGGTTGTCTAAATTTGAATCTAGAGCTCATGAGGGCATATTTGTTGGTTATGCTACAAACTCTCATGCTTACCGTGTCCTCAATAAGTCCACCGGACTCATTGAGGAGACGAGTAACGTAGAGTTTGATGAAAATAACGGCTCCCAAGTGGAGCAAAGTGGTACTTGTGATACAGGTGATGAAATTCCTCCTCAAGCCATAAGAAGAATGGGTATTGGATACATCCTACCCGTTGAGGAACCCCTTGTGGCCGAAGGAGAAGGACAATGTTCCACTCAAGTGGAACCATCACCAACCCAAGACCCACACGCTTCCGAAGAACAAAATGAAGGCCCTCAACCGGACGAACAAGGCCAAGTGCGAGATCAATCACAAGATGGTGGGGATCCACCAAATGATGCACAAGGCCAAGTTCTCTCATCCGAGCAAGATCAAGGTCAAGAGGAAGCTCAAGATCAAGATCTGGCTCCTGACGTCGCTCAAGATGACCAACTCAGTGCTCCTCAGTTATCTCTTGAAGAGCAATTGGAGCGTCGTGCTGCAAAAGTTGCCTCCAGGCTTGCTTCCAGAGAACATAACATGGAGAATATCCTAGGAAGCATCAAAAGGGGGGTAAGCACTCGTAGACAATTAGCAAACTATTGTGCTCATCAAGCTTTTGTCTCTTTTGTTGAACCTAAGAAGGTCTATGAGGCTCTCGAAGACCCCGACTGGCTCAATGCCATGCATGAAGAACTCAATAACTTCGAGCGCAACAAAGTGTGGCGTCTGGTGCCAAGACCAACGGAGAACCATAATGTCATTGGAACCAAATGGATCTTTAAGAACAAGCAAGATGCCCATGGCATTGTCATCCGCAACAAGGCACGTCTGGTGGCTCAAGGCTACTCCCAAGTCGAGGGCATCGACTACGGTGAAACCTTTGCCCCTGTTGCTCGTCTTGAATCTATTCGTTTGTTGCTTGCCTATGCTTCCCATCATAAATTTAAATTGCAACAAATGGATGTGAAAAGTGCTTTTCTTAATGGTCCCATTAACGAGTTGGTATATGTTAAACAACCCCCGGGGTTCGAGGATCCTAAGTTCCCCAATCATGTTTATCAACTTGATAAGGCACTCTATGGCCTTAAACAAGCCCCACGAGCGTGGTATGAGCACCTTACCGAGTTGTTACAAGATCGTGGGTTTGAAATTGGGAAAATCGACCCCACTCTTTTTACTAAGAAGGTCAAAGGGGAGTTGTTTGTATGCCAACTATATGTTGATGATATTATCTTTGGTTCTCCTAACAAAGCTTTCAATGATGAGTTCGCCGCACTCATGACCACTCACTTTGAGATGTCCATGATGGGAGAGTTGAAGTACTTCCTTGGATTTGAAATCAAACAACGAAGAGAAGGCATCTTCATCAAACAATCCAAGTATACTCAAGACATGCTCAAAAGGTTCAACCTTAGTGATGTCAAGCCGACTACTACTCCGATGCCAACCAAATGCCAACTTGACATTGATCCCAATGGTAAAGCCGTGGATCAAAAGGTATATCGCTCTATGATTGGATCCTTGCTTTACCTTTGTGCATCTAGACCGGATATTATGTTGAGTGTGGGAATTTGTGCACGGTTTCAAGCCTCACCTAAGGAAAGTCACTTTGTGGCTGTCAAGCGAATCTTTCGATATTTGGCTCATTCCCCAAACTTTGGCTTATGGTACCCAAGAGGAGCAAACTTCAACCTTGTTGGTTTTTCTGATTCTGACTGGGCGGGAGACAAAGTGGATAGGAAGTCCACCTCGGGAGGGTGCCAATTTCTTGGTTGCTCTCTTGTTAGTTGGTCTTCCAAAAAGCAAAGTTGTGTATCTCTCTCGTCCACTGAAGCAGAATATGTGGCCGCTGGCAGTTGCTGTGCTCAACTCTTATGGATGAGGCAAACTTTGAAGGATTACGGTGTCATTTGTGACAAAGTGCCTCTTTGGTGTGACAATGAGAGTGCCATCAAGATTTCTCTCAACCCGGTGCTTCACTTCAAGACGAAGCATATTGAGATTCGGTATCATTTCATCCGGGATCACATAAGGCAAGGAGAGATCGAGCTTCACTACGTCAACACTCATGATAACCTTGCAGATATCTTCACGAAGCCATTGGATGAAGCTAGATTTCGCGAGTTAAGGCATGAGCTAAATATCATCGATTTGAGCAATGTGGTTTGAGTCTGTGCACACACACCCCTCACACTCAATATAGCTATCTTGTCTAGATGTAGGCATGGACATAGGGGGAGTATTGTTCTCTCAATGAACTGTTCCTCCCCCCATTATGCATAAACTAACCAAGTCTTTATCATTTGCCATACATTTGTGGTTTAAATGTTTCAAGTCGAGTTTTGGATCATGGGCCCAAGGATAATTCTTCGCGGTGCCATATCTATATACTCAAACATAGGTGGCCTCGGCCACCGCCCTCCTCTGAGGAGTTGTGTTGGTTCACTTTGCGTATGCGTGCATTTGTTTTTCTCCTTTTTTCTTTGCTTAAAGCCTCTTGTCAGTCGTGTTTGTTCTTGGAGGAGCGGTACTACCGTGCAAGCTTACGGTACTACCGCAGATGGGGTTACGGTACTACCGCTCGACCAGCACGGCAGTAATTTTTTACTGCCGCTGGTAAAGCGGTACTACCGCTTGGCGAGCGGTACTACCGCACAGGCGGTACTACCGCGATGACCGCGGTACTACCGCACGTATCAAAACGCGTGGGGGTTATAAGCAGGCAGGGGGAGTTCCATCTCCCCCATACCCATTCACTCCTAACCCCCACGTCGTCCCTGTCTCTCTCTCTTAAGAACGCCGCCGGAGGACCTCGCCGGATCTCCTTCCTCGCCCACTCGTTTCTCTTTCCGACCGGTGGGATCGTTCCCCACCACGTCCTCTTGCCATGGATGCAGGTTTTTCCCCGTTTCCCTTCTTCTTTTTGCCTTGCCTAAGTTTTTAGGGTCAGGGGAGATGCTTAGTGCTTTCTTGTGTTCTTCGTGATCTCATCCATGGATGCTTAGGTTGTGGGAGAGTGTTTGTGATCCGGAAATATGCTTAGAGTTGTTGCCACGAAGTTACTGATCAGCCGTAGTACCGTGTGAAGATCGTGTTGGTAGTTTCTAATTGTTTATCTTCCCAGATCTGTTCCGTGCGGTACTACCGCTGGAGAACCGCGGTACTACCGCACGGTGTAAACCAGATCCGATCTGACCTAAGCGGTACTACCGCTGTACTTAGCGGTACTACCGCTCGAGCGGAAGTAAAATTTTAGTACTGCGTGCCGAACGGTACTACCGGGTTCCGGTGCGGTACTACCGCTCCGCATGCAGCACTAATATTTTAGTTCCGCCCCCTCGGGCGGAAGTAAAATTTTAGTACTGCATGCCGAGCGGTACTACCGCGTCCTTACGCGGTACTACCGCTCCGCATGCAGCACTAATTTTTTAGTTCCGCCCTCTCGGACGGAAGTAAAATTTTAGTACTGCATGCCGAGCGGTACTACCGCGTCCTTACGCGGTACTACCGCTCCGCATGCAGCACTAATATTTTAGTTCCGCCCCTTTGGGCGGAAGTAAAATCCTACTACCGTAAGGCAAGCGGTACTACCGCATGTGCCACGCGGTACTACCGCTTGCCCTCCGGTACTATTTTTTTACTTCCGTTGGGTCAGCAGTACTACCGTTTGGCTCACACTAGCTTCGTGGCATGTTCTCTTTTCTATTTCCCTTGGTTTCTTGTGTCTTTCGAGGCTCTGGCATTGATTCTTCTCGCGTTTGTTTTGCTGTGGTTTTGTGTTTGTGTTTTTAGGTGGTGGCTCAGGCTTTGCGGGTCGTCGTACCAACCCCGTTCGTGACACCGGGTCCAAGCGCATGCGTACCCCGAGCGATGTGCCAGAGGGCTCCAACCCCAATCCCCAGCGCCGGTACAAGACCTCAGCCAACAAGCGCAAGGAATCATCCATGTCTATGGAGGAAATGCCTGCTGGTGAGTTCATGGCTAGACGGAAGATCAATCCATATGGGGAACCTCGTGAGCACTTCCCTGGTGATGATGTCTTCTGGACCAAGCAACAGTATCGCATCTATCATGAGGTGCTCAAGACCAAGGCAAATCTGTATGTGGATGCTCACTGGATCGATGTGGAGCACATGAGGAAGGATACCAACAGGGCATATTTTGCAGAAGCCCTTGACTTGATCGAGCATCTGGGTCTGGAACATATCATGACTTTCCAGAACGATTTTGATCCTGAGCTCATTGCACAGTTCTATGCCTCTGTCAACTTTCAGGCCAAGGAAGATCGTCCCATGACTTGGATGACTCATGGTCACAAGATGACCGCCACGTGGAAGGAGTTCATGGATCTTCTTCAGCTTCCCGATGAGGGTCTCCACAACCCTATTGGTTTTTGGCCTCACGCCAATCCTGAAGCAGCCAACAAGGACATACTTCTTCCTTTCTATGAAGCAAAGACCCTTGCTAGTGGCAAAACAACCTATGTGCTGAATCCCTTCCTGGACATTATGTATCGGATTTTTCGCAACACGATGTTTCCTCGTGTTGGCGACAAGGACAAGGTTCACGCCTATCTGGTGGATATGCTTCTGATGTGTCAAGAGGCTCGCTCCGCTCAGGCTGCTCCTCTGGACATTTCCCACAACATGTGGAATGAGCTTCGGTTTGCTATCTACACTCGCAAGGTACCTATCTATGGTCCTTTCTTATATCTGCTCATCTCCAAGACTTGGGCGAAGTTGTATCCAGAGGAGGAGTTGGTGGCCGACTGCTACCGCCATGATCCTATCAAGCTTCGCGTCAAGACTCGCTGGGCCAACACCACTACTCGCGCTCAGGCTGCTGCTGCCCAGATGGGCACTGAGGATGAGCCTATGGAGGAGCCTGCCGATGTCCGCTCAGGCAGATTTGCCCCCTCTTCTTCCTCTACCGGAGAGAAGCCGTCATGGGCCAAGAAGCTTCAGCAGAAGATGAAGGCTCTCTTCTGCATGCAGGCTCAGGGGCAATATCGTGCCCATGTGACTGACAAGAAGACTCGTCAGCGGGACAAGAAGATTCTGTCCGTGTATGGTGAAGAGGTCTCAAATGGATCAGAGGACAACATCACTCCAGAGGCTACCTGGATGGCTCGCCAGGGATACCAGTGGACAGATTCTGATGATGAGTATCAGCCAGAGCAGCAGGGATCTGATGAGGACTATCAGGACGAGCAGCAGCAGGGATTTGATGACGAGTATGACGACTGAGCTTCTCCCGGGCTGCCACCCATCTTCGTTTCCTCTCTTTCCCTTTGTGGTGTCTCGATGACAAAGGGGGAGAGTGATTTGCATTGCATTTGCCGTCTTGTGCCGTCTTGTGTGTGTGTTTCTTTTCGTTGAACTTGGTTTTATTATGCGTGTTTGTGTGAGACAATCATATGGTGTAAGACATATGCCCTCGTATCGTTAAACTTATTATCATGTCCTTATGCTTATCCTATGCAGTTAAATGTTTTATAGAGTATCGCATGTGTAGATTATAGGGGAACGCCATACCTAGTATGTGTGCGGTGCAGTCCAAAGCACAATCATATGTAGGCATACATACAGGGGGAGCTTACCTATACTCTAGGGCTTATATTGTTGTCTCTATTATTTCTTCTCTGTGCAAATCTCGTGTTGTCATCAATACACCAAAAAGGGGGAGATTGTAAGGGCATTTTTCTCCCTAATGGTTTTGGTGATTGATGACAATACTCTTGCGGACTAATCGTGTGCTGTAAGCTCATACAGGTATATCTCCCTTATGGCACAAGACGATTGATTGCCCCTCGGATTCCATGAAGGACGGTGTTTTCTTTTTGCTCCCTGTAGGTGGCATTGAGTAATAGGAAAGCCGTACTATTAAGAGGGGGTCCGCGTCGGAAAGGTTTGGGTAGAATCAACACGTACACATCTTTCTCCCACACTTCCTTTCCTTGCTTCTCTGGAGGTCCAACCGGTTTTCCTTCGTTGAGGCAATTCTGTGGCTTCTATACTGATCTTCTGCCAAGCATGCGGTAGTACCGCTCTGCCAAGCGGTAGTACCGCACAGGTACACGGTAGTACCGCTTGCCGACACGGTAGTACCGCTTCCGCGGTAGTACCGCGTCCCCATGCGGTAGTACCGTGTATCTGGGCCAGGCGCTGAAGTATAAGTATGAGAAGTGGATGCGGAAGTAATTTTTTACTTCCGCATACCGTGCGGTAGTACCGCTTAGCGTAAGCGGTAGTACCGCTTAGCTGATGCGGTAGTACCGTGTCGCATTTTGCTACTTCCGTTTTCCCCTGCGGATGTAGCCACGGATGTAATTTATTTCATCCGTGGCTGTATCAGGTCTCGAGTTTTTGCCTTGGCGGTAGTACCGCTTCTCAAGCGGTAGTACCGCTCAGCCAGCGGTAGTACCGCTCATGAGTTGCGGTACTACCGCTCTCTGCGGGCTGAAACCTCAAATAACGGTTGGATTTGTCCCCCCACTATATATAGGGGGTCTTCTTCTCCAAGGAGACTTACCTCTTCCCCCACCACTCCATTGTTGCTCCAAAAGCTCCATTTCCGCCCGATCTCTCTCCCTAGCCAATCAAACTTGTTGATTTGCTCGGGATTGCTTGAGGAGGCATCGATCTACACTTCCACCAAGAGATATTTGACTCTCCCCACTAATCCCTTGCGGATCTTGTTACTCTTGGGTGTTTGAGCACCCTAGACGGTTGAGGTCACCTCGAAGCCATATTCCATTGTGGTGAAGCTTCGTGGTTTGTTGGGAGCCTCCAAGTTGTGGAGATTGCCCCAACCTTGTTTGTAAAGGTTCGGTTGCCGCCTTCAAGGGCACCACTAGTGGAATCACGGCACCTTGCATCGTGTGAGGGCGTGAGGAGAATACGGTGGCCCTAGTGGCTTCTTGGGGAGCATTGTGCCTCCACACCGCTCCAACGGAGACGTACTTCCCCTCAAAGGGAAGGAACTTCGGAAACACATCCTCGTCTCCTTCGGTTCTACTTGTGGTTATTTCTTACCTTTACTCTTGCATGCTTTACTTGTTTAATTCCTATAGCATGCTTGTGTAGTTGTTGGGCTTATTTACATTAGTTGTCTTCATAGTAGTTTATCTAGACAACTTATTTTGTCGCCTAATTTTAATTGGTTAAGAAAAGCTAAAAATTGTTAGTTGCCTATTCACCCCCCCCCCTCTAGTCAACCATATCGATCCTTTCACCCAATCCTAGTCCAACTAGGAACCCTAGGTGGGGGCGCCGGCCAGCCCTATGGGCTGCCTCTCTCTTTCCCTTTAGGCCCACTATGGACCATCCCCCCTCGTAGGGGGTTCCGATAACCCCCTCCGGCAATCCCGTTAAATCCGAAACTTTTCCGGAACACTTCCGGTGTCCGAATATAGTCGTCCAATATATCAATCTTTATGTCTCGGACATTCCGAGACTCCTCGTCATGTCCGTGATCTCATCCGGGACTCCGAACTACCTTCGGTACATCAATACTCATAAACTCATAATACCGATCGTCATCAAACGTTAAGCGTGCGGACCCTACGGGTTCGAGAACTATGTAGACATGACCGAGACTCATCTCCGGTCAATAACCAATAGCGGAACCTGGATGTTCATATTGGCTCCTACATATTCTACGAAGATCTTTTATCGGTCAGAACCGCATAACAACATACGTTGTTCCTTTTGTCATTGGTATGTTACTTGCCCGAGATTCGATCGTCGGTATCTCTATACCTAGTTCAATCTCGTTACCGGCAAGTCTCTTTACTCGTTCCGTAACACATCATCTCGTGACTAACTCATTAGTCTTTTGCTTGCAAGGCTTATTGTGATGTGTGTTACCGAGAGGGCCCAGAGATACCTCTCCGACACTCGGAGTGACAAATCCTAATCTTGATCTATGCCAACACCACAAATACTTTCGGAGATACCTGTAGAGTATCTTTATGATCACTCAGTTACGTTGTGACGTTTGATATCACACAAGGTGTTCCTACGGTATTCGGGAGTTGCATAATCTCATAGTCATAGGAACATGTATAAGTCATGAAGAAAGCAATAGCAGTAAAACTAAACGATCATAGTGCTATGCTAACGGATGGGTCTTGTCCATCACATCATTCTCCTAATGATGTGATCCCGTTGATCAAATGACAACTCATGTCTATGGCTAGGAAACATAACCATCTTTGATCAATGAGCTAGTCTAGTAGAGGCATACTAGGGACATACTGTTTTGTCTATGTATTCACACATGTATCAAGTTTCCGGTTAATACAATTCTAGCCTGAATAAAAGACATATATCATGATATATGGAAATACAAATAACATCTTTATTATTGCCTCTAGGGCATATTTCCTTCAGCTAGTGGTTGTGAGCCTGTGGTACCACTGTGGTAATTAACCAGACACCATGTGTCATTGTCTCGAAGAAAATCATGTGAAAGATCCTACATCTTTGATGGCACTATCACCGTCTTTCTCTCTCTACAAGAAAGTGTTGACTCGACGCAGACGAGGCACACCTCAAGTCAGTCAATGGACACAAAAATCTGAAGAAGAGGAAGAAGAAAGAATCGGAGGGGCGCTGTAAAGTGTAAACTACATCTCTCATGCGTGGTAAACAGTAAAGTGAATCAGCTTTTGCATTGGCCATGGTAGCCACACCGCAACCGTCTCATGTAAAACTTTCCGCACAGGCACAGTTGCAAAGGAAAAGCAGGCAGGCAGGTCCCGCTCAGAGGCTTCTCCCCTCCCCCATCCTTCCCCCCTCTCTCACTCTTGCTCCGAGCGAGAGTTCTGTGTCACTCTCACCGCCGCTCGCTCTGTGTCCTCCCTCCGGAGCTCCTCTTGCCCCGACCCAAGAACAGGTAGGGGTTAACTCGTGTTTCTATCTGAATCCTCATTTCCCTCTTCTTACTTGTGCATGTGCCTGCCTGCTTCTTGGCTCCGCCAATGCCCGAGGTCCTGCTTCTTGTTCTTGAGAGGCTCAAACAAATGCAGAGTTTTCCTGGCGCAATACCTGAGTGATGCTATTTGCATAAAGTATTTTCTCTCCCCAGTTTTTGCATTATTACTTTATTGGTTGGTTTCTGGTTGCCTAAGAGCAACTCTAGCAGACCCCGCATCCTGCCCCGACCCGTAAAATAACCGCCATGCGGGTCCGGTCGGAAAAACCGGCCCGATCAAACCCCGCATCCCCCCCGTCCCGCAATTTTTTTTGAGGGGCGCGGCAAAATCCCGACCCCAACCCGGGAAAACGCGGGTTTCCCCCTCGTGACTGCGGTGCCCTGCATATAAGCGGAAGCGGTTGGTGGGGGGACATTTCATCCCGTGCTTTCCCACCAATCACCTCTCCTCCCCCCTCGCGCCGCCGGCGGCCGCCGCCCAAGATTCCGGCGAAAGCAGCCGGTAGGAGCACGCCGAAAGGCCGCCACGCGCACGAGGCCTCCCCTCCCTCCTCCCTGCGTCGGCGGGCCGACGGATTTGCGGATCCGCGGCACTTCAACGCGGGCCGCCGGATTTTCGCCGGATTTGGCTTTTTTCGACCGCCGGTTGCTGCCCCAAGCGATGGAGTGGTCGTGGAGCCTCTCTCGCAGCCCAGGCAAGGGCGCATCGCCGCATGCATGTACGGGTTCGTCCGCCCACCACCGTCGAAGGTTTGTGGGCATGGATTCGTCCGGCCATTCACCGGACTTGGCGCAATGATGCGGCTGCATGTGCAACTAGAGGGGAAGCAACGTCTACTTCTTTCGAACCAAAGATGAAGAAAGAAGAATGCAAAATCAAGAATCCACAGATCAACAACGAATGCATGGGGAAGATATTAGTCCAACTAGTGGGAGGAGTTATGGAAGTTGGAAATCTTCTAAAATGCATACTTGTGGTTCTTGTTTTCTTTGGCCTTGCTATTCTACCAAAGATTTGGTGTTGTCTTTTATATCCAATGTTGTTGAAAAAGCAAAGAAATGCAACATGCTAGATCAAATTAAGGTGCAAATTTCAGTTTTGCGGGCCGGGAGAAGACGCGCCAGATCAGACCCCGCATAATGACCCGTAAAAAAGAATATTCCGGTTACGGGTCATTATGCGGGGTCTGCAACTGCGGCCGTCCACGCCGGCCCGCAAAGGCGTTTTTGCGCGAACTGCAAACATGTTTTGCGGGCCGGGAGGATGCGGGTGTGCTAGAGTTGCTCTAAGGTCCAAGTACTCGCCCCGCCCCTGAATTTCCTGATGTCTTGCTGTTCTTTCTCAAGTTCGGGTGACAATATCCTTTTCAAAAAGGGAATCGTTTCACATCTACACGCCGGCCGAACCTTTCGGCCGGTCGTGCGTGCACTCACTTTACGACTAGTAGGCCCATCCCCATCGCTTTTTTCCTACCTTATCCTCTCGCACCTTCTCACAGCCCGTCATTTGCTCTTCTTCATCCCGCTCAACCTTTCTCCTCAAACAAATCACCAGCAATGGCATGGCTGCCCGCCGCCCCCGGCCACCCGTCGTCGGCAGACGAGGTCACCGACGTCGAGTCAGCTGAGGCTGCGTGCTGCAACCCACCACGACGGACAACCGCTAGCTCGGGGCGACGGCCTGGCGTGCGCCACCACACCCCGTCTTCTCTCGCGTTTGCGCTGCAAGCTCCGACGAGGCCATGCTACGAGCGGCGACCGGTCATCGATGACTGGCACAGCAGCAAGGCTTGCTGCTACCTGCGTCAGCCGAAGCTGGAACCGCCATCTCGGCATGCTGCAACCGGGCAATACAGAGCTGCGACGAGGGACGGGCGGCGACGGGCGGGGCTGGGATTGCGTGTTGCAACCGGTCAGCTTTTTTGCTGGAACCGGCAACGAGAGGTGCTACAACCGGCTAGTTGAGATGATACAAGCGGCGTGCGTCGATGGGGGCACGCGAAGATGTTGCAACCGGCGCTGGTAGATGCTACTACCGGTGCCGTCGGGAGCATCGACGGTTCGCGACGGTGCTCCATATTTTTCTTTGCTCGAAAGCCGAACGAGGTGGCTTCTTTTGCTGGAACCAGTCGAGATTTTTGCTACCACCTTCTCTTTATTTTGCTGGAACCGGCTAGAAATTTGCTACCACCGTATTTTGATTTTTGCTACCATCGTCTTCTACTTTTTGCTGGAACCAATGTTTGAATTTTTTTTTGCTGGAAACAATATTTGATTTTGCTAGAACTAGCCAGGAGATTTGCTTCAATCCATGAGAAGGTGTTGCGGTGGTGACGGCGTTGACTGCATTGGTATTAATTTTTTGCTTCAACCTTTGTGTTTTTTGCTGGAAACAGCAATTGATTTTGCTGGAACCGGTCAAAGTAGAGATTTTTGCTGCAACTATCCAGCGGGGCGAGTGGCTACGGCGTGCTGTGCCATGGTGAGCGGACGAGCGGCGGCCGCGGTGAGCCGGCCAGCAACGAAGTGGGGTCTCCACACGTGAGGATTATGGTGGATCTGAAGCGAGGAAGAAGAAGGAGGCTGGCGTGGGGATAAATTGCTTAATCGTGCAGTCCTAGAGGCACTAATCATGTGGCCGCGCGACGTCTGGCCGAATCGTTGGGCCGGCGCGCCGGCGCCTAGCCCTGGCCTTTCAAAAAAGGAAAAAGGATTGTCTTCTTCCCGCATTTTCCACATGACGATTTTTTTCGTCCTCGTCAACTAATAACCTACTCGGCTAACCCTAGCATTCCGTGGTTGCAGGTGACAACAGTTTGAGCTAGTAGGGTTTCGCCCTTCCGTTTCTAAGGGAAACAAGTTGGAGCTCGCAATGCCCAAGATGTTTGGTTTCTCTCGTCGCCGGATGAAGCTGGGAAGGTCAAATTTTGGTTCCCTTCTATCAGGATCCGCTCATAAATCTAGCTCCACTCTTCTTTACTGCCAGCTCCACTCTTCGGTAAGATTTTCTCAGCCCTGAGTACAATCTGCTCGCCCCCGCGTCGTCCCCAGGGGCGACACGGGCGGCTCCCAATCCCCTCGCCGCCGGCGCTCCCTCCTCGCTAGCTCCCTCTCGCCGCCGCCGGCCGTCCCTGTCGGGCAAAGGTCTTTTTTTTTTTTTTTTTTGCGTGTGGCCGGGCAAAGGTCCGGTGTGGGTGGCGGCGGCGGGGCGGTCTCGCAGCTCACGCTCCTCCCCCCTTTCTTCCATCGCCCCAAACCCTAGAGCAGGTCGCCGCTGGGTGGACTTCCCGTCGCGCGTGGGAGTCAGCCGCCTCGGACGGAGGTGCTCGCGACCAGGAGGGTCGGCGCTGTCTCGCCTCGCCTTCATGGGAACTCTCCGCCATTGAGACGGCCTCGACCCAGATCTGGGGGCCGTGAAGGATTTTCATCCTGCTTCAGAGTCGCAGCCAACTGGGATGCGCTGATAAACGCAAGGCCTGACGCCGGTGTCTACCTTGCTCAGCCCAAGCGGCACGCCGGAGGTGCTCGCCGCCTTCCAAAATCTGGCATGGTCAGATGGTTTTCCCTTGCTCGGTCTCGTTGCTCACAAGCTCATGCAATCGAGAACCTGGGATGTTCAATCTAGTCATGGCAAGTTCCGGACTTCTCATTTGAAGGAAAACAAGGACATGCGTATATGGCGCTCTTTGGACACCTCGATGGGATAGGCTTCGGTCATGCGTACCAGCAACATCAGCATAATCAGCTGCACCAGGGTATCACGAAACTCTGTTTCTGTGGCTGTAGACATCTGGGTTCATTCTTGTAACCTAGCCTTGCTTGACCATCTTAGCCCTCCTGTTCATTTATAAGATTCCTGTTTCTCACGAGAGAAGGTTGAAATGTGATGAAACAGAACCATTTATTCCCCAGCTCCATTTTCCTAATTTGATGCCTCTTTGTAAATTCCTTCTCTTAGCTCTCACATTTTCCATGGTCTTGTGATTTCTACAGGTTGAAGAGTCATCTGCATGATCCTTTCCATGGCCCCCGGAGTCCTGCCCATCCCACCAAGCGGTCCAGTCACCTCACTGTGAGTGTGAGCTATTCTTGTTCACTTACTTCACTAGTTGTTTCTGACTCACCTGTATTTCGATTGTGTTTAAATGGTTATTTTTTCAGGGAGAAGAACCAGTGGCTACGTCAGTGAGTGGCCGTCCTGATGACCTTGCTTGGCGTTGCTCCTCTGATACTTTTGACCTCAATGGCCGTGCATTTGAAAACTCAGAGAACTGGGCAGTATTGTCAACGGACGGGGATAAACCGAGTCCTCGTTTTGATGTAATTAACCATCTTATTGATGTTTTAAAGTATATAGGAAGTTGTGATGTTTTCATCATTATCGATTTCTATACTGAAGTCTTTATAACACATTCATCTGGTTACCATTTCAAACAGCATGCAGCAGCCATGGTAGGGAGCAAAATGATTGTCTTTGGTGGAGATTCTGGTAATCATTTGCTGGATGATACAAAGGTATTGATGTTGTTTTTCTAGACGAGCCTATCTGTCATGGCCTTATGTCAGTTTTGAGCTAACTTCGTGATATCATCTTTTATGTACATACACTTCAGATATTAAGCTTAGACAAGCTTACATGGGATTCTGTGGCTTCTAAAGTTCATGTACCACCAGGTGGGCGTCGTGCGCAGTTTCGACCATGCAAAGGACATTGCCTGGTATACTTCTTGGAGCTCATTGTTCTTTCACTACTCTGGTCTTTTTTCATCAATTTCTCACATGATATCCTTAGACTAGTAGTGCATTTCAGGGTTGTCAGTTGGTGCATGCTTGGGCCATAAGTCCCTTATCTTTATTAAGTTTACTGGAAGTTGTGCTCTGGTAGTCTCTCCTTGGTGCATAATAAACCAAGGAATGATTTGTAAAAATAAGGTAGGTAAAGAACGGTGATTTTTGAGAAAATAAAGAATGAACTTTCGAGTAGGGGAATCCTTGGCAATGTGGTTAAAGATTAGTAGGCGGGGGATGGGTACGGTGGACTTGACAAAGTGACACAACGATGTTTTCTAAATAGGTTCAGTCGCTTTGTGGGAGGGCGACCTACATCCTATGGAAGGGTCGTCGAGAGTGGTGCCTGACGCATGGAACACTTAGTGTCGCCCGACTAGTTTCGGTCTTTGAAGGTCCCTTGGACTCCAAATCTCGACCTTCCTAACTCTCCTGAGAGAGCTAGTAGGGGAGAGTGACCCTCCTTTTGAGTTTATTCATGTGGGAGTGAGTGATTTACATGCCCATGTGGGGCCTTATATTGCCTATGGGTCCTTGACAAAGGCTACCCTTGAAGTGAGGAGTTGGGAGCGTAGAACTACGAAATTTTCTGTTCTTTGGCCGATGTGCCTCTAGTTGGGCTAGGAGGTGGGTTGTGGCCGATTAAGGGAGAAGCCCTACACTATTCATGGGCTTCCTTGCTTGGGCTTTCCTTTGCCTTGTTGACCATGAACCCTTGCTTGGACTTATTCTTTGTTCCTTTGCCTTCAACTTTGACTTATTATTTTATGTGGTCTTCTTCCATTGACTTGTTGACCATGAAGCTTGGCTTGGACTTTCGTTGACTAGGGTGTCTTGCTTGAACCCATGGGGGATAGTTTAGACTATTGTTGACTGCTTTGATTGGTGTTGACTGTCTTGACTTTTGTTGACTACCTATGTGGTGGGCCATGAAGAATGGGGGTGGGACCTCAAGTAGAGCCGAAGTCATTACTACAACAATGATTAAAACTTCTCGTTTCTCACTTTGTTTTCAATTGCAACTCTTTTCTTCGAGAAAACGCAAAAGTTTTGCGTTTCATTGTATTGAAAAGAAGGGAGTTTGGTACAATCCTCCTAGGAGGCCAGTTACAAGGCAAGTACAGGAACACATTAGTGAACATCCCAGGTTTGTGGTAGGATGACGCGGAGGCCTAGGCCCCCGGCTCTGGCCCAAAGTGCAGCCTCGACCTTGATCGTAGCGATCAGTGAGGTGACCGAAGGGCGAGCACCCTCGAAGACGCAGCCATTGCGATGCTTCCAAATCATCCATGGCACGGGCAGGGCAGTGGAAACAAGACCCTTGTGCATAGGCTTGGGCGTGTTCTCTCTTGCCGATCGCCACCAATCGTGTAGTGTGGTGTCAATTGCAACTCTGCAGCCCTTAATACCACATTGCATGCATATAATGCCTGTTTGCCCAATTGGTAGCTTTTAGGGGTTAACACTACACTTCTAGGTGAAATGAGTACAAAAGCCCAAAGTGAAGTGCCACACATGCATGCCCAGAGTTCCAGAGGTGGGCCGCGCTTTGAGTGAATTTTGTTACATTCGTCATGGTTTTCTTTTGAATCTTAGGTTCCATGGGGCAAGACTGTCATTCTTGTCAGAGGGAAAAGCGAGCCACCTTCTGACCGGATATCAGGTTTGACTGCCCTACTTAATTCTGAAAATCCCATGGATTTCTTTTAATTATCTGATTTAATGTTAAACTTTCAGCAGAAATAATTTGGACTTCATCATTTATCTTACTGCAGTATGGACATTCAATACGGAAACCGAGATCTGGTCGCATATGGAAGCGAAGGGCGACATTCCGGTACATATTCGAACATTGATTTATACAATGCTCAAATGTTCATTGCAAAATGAGAGAAGATTTTTCCTCAATTGATAATTTCAGGTGGCTCGAAGTGGTCATACAGTGACTAGAGCAGGCCCTGTTTTAATTCTTTTTGGGGGCGAGGATACCAAAGGGAAGAAACTACATGACCTTCATATGTTTGATCTGAAGTCCTTAACATGGCTTCCTTTGAACTATAAGTGAGTCATTCTTTTCTAAAACTAAGAAGTGTGATGTCAATAAACAAATGAACAAAAAAGAAGCTAAGTAAGAATGTTTTTTCAGTTACACTTGGTTTGTCCACAGTGCCTGTCTATAGTTATTTGCAAAACCAATACATACAGTTTAATTAACACTCAATGCATATAACCTTCTTGATGCTTCTCTTGACTTGATGTGCTATTTTCCGCTACTAAGCCAAGTTCATGTTTTAGAGGTGCTGGACCTTCTCCAAGATCCAATCATGTTGCTGCACTTTACGATGATAGAATTCTTTTGATTTTTGGAGGCCAATCAAAATCCAAGACCTTGAATGATGTCCACGCTCTAGATTTTGAAACAGTAAGTTCGATCAGGTTTCTGCGATTTTTTTTCTTGTTGATCTCCTACTGAAAGTATCATTCTTGTTAGATGGTATGGTCAAGAATGAGAACACATGGTCATCATCCATCACCTCGGGCAGGTTGCTGTGGAGCTCTCTGTGGGACGAAATGGTATATAGCAGGGGGTGGAAGCAAGAAAAGGCGTAAGTTTGTTATGTGATGTTCTCATTCATACAATTGTATATAATATGCCATATGAGTGGTTCAGTGTCATTTCTAACCCGTAACCAGAAGTGTCTTCATTTCTTAGAAGAGTTGCTTCATTTGAACTGGACCCTGCGCAAGCGGGTGCTACATGCACCGGGCTGCCCTTTTATTTAGTTGCTTCATTTGAACCATGGCTTCTGGTCATTTTCTAACAAGTCTTCTCGGTCTTTATCAGGTCATCCGGAAACTTGGGTCTTTGATGTCCTAGAATCCAAGTGGTCTGTTTGTGTAGTACCTCCTAGTTCCTCCATCACTACCAAGAAAGTAAGTGCAAGTCATCCTTGATGGATTCCAAGTGATCTTGGAAGGCATATATTGTATCATATTCAACCTTCCTAAAATGCAGAGAATGCAAAGTTTAGGATTGTATAAAGTTGTACTCTCCTATGTAATCCTATTGTATCCTTTTTTTTTTTCCGAAACAGAGGCAATTTTTTTGCTTGTCCATTAGTTAAGTAGTTAGACAAGGTTTTAGCTAGAAGACTGTAGAGTTGAATATGCCCCCCCTTACCAGAAAAATAAAGATCATCGTAGCTGTTTCCTATGTAATCCATGCTGAAGTAGAGCAGAAACAACACTCTACAAAAGCAAATCCTATTCAAATCCCTGTTATTCCAGTGCTGCCGTTCTTCTAGTTGCTGAACAATTGAAGATACAACTCGTGCAGGGTTTCAGCATGGTTCCTTTGTACTACAGGGATAAGATTGTTCTTGTTTCGTTTGGAGGAAACAAAAAGGAGCCATCTGATAAGGTGAAAAACTAACTTTTCTAAGTACAAGAATAGCCGGTTTTAGCATCAGGAGTTTTGGACTTCATTTTCTTGTTCTTTCGAGGGGATTTTCTGATATTTGCTTTGGAATGCAGTTCTGTTTTTCTTATTCGTATTTTGCTTAGAAAACACTTGAACTGTTTCTTGATCAAGCTACTACTCCTGAATTCAGATTATTTTGTGTTTTCGAAGGTCGAAGTACTAGTGGTGCTGCAAAATGAACATAGTTTCAGTTGGCGGTCTGCCCCTGATGCAGAACCCTTAATGTATGAGGACTCTTCTCCTAGCTCAAAGGAACTCGTCGATCACCTCAACAACTGTGATCCTTTGTACTCTAACTCTGTAGCAAGGCATAGTCTCGCGACAACTGTGGAAAGCTCATCTGGGAGGAAATCGCTCCCTGATTCACTCCTACATAACTCGAAGGTGGGTGGCTCATCACTCCGCAGGCAGTTCCGTCAGGAGGAGGAATGCAGCCTGGCCCAAAAACTGCAGAAGCCAATCGACGATGACAAATACAAGGATGTTGACGATTGTTCTGAGCTACCATCCTTCGCAAACCAAAAGCAGCGGAGTGACACATATCATTCTCCAGATGCGGATGCTAAAACGAAGAGGGTGGGCAAAAGTTCGCCTGACATTAACCATCAGCATGATACAAAAATCGCAAACTTGGTCAGTAGAAACATGGCGTTGGAAGAGCAACTTTCAGCTGCAATGGCGAGCAAAGATGAATCAGAAAAGAACTTATCTCTGGTCATTGACACGAAGGAAGAGCTAGAGAAGAGGCTAGCTGAGAGAGACAGGGAGGTTGTGGCGCTGAAGGAGAAAGTGGGAGGCTTAGAACAGGCACACGAAGATTCGAACAACGCCTCAAACACTGTCCATGCTGATAACGTGCGGCTCGAGCGTGAAGTGGCGTTCTTGAAGGCCGTCATGGATGAAACTCAGAAGGCAAACAAAATATATCCCTGTGATCTCTCATTTGTACCAGTGATTATGCATCTGTACTGACTGTTTTAACCCCTAAACAGGAGTTGCACTCGACCCGCGGAGTTCTAGCAGGAGAGCGTGCAAGGGCATTCCAGCTCCAGGTATAATGGCAGCGTTGAACGATCAGGTTCTTTCCTGATTGGTAGATACAAGGGACTGCCAATAGCAGTTCCCATTTTTTTCATGATTTGCCATGCTGATATCCAGTTTTACTTACATTTGCATCTGTGACATTTGCTTTGCCAGGTTGAAGTGTTTCATCTGAAGCAAAGGCTGCAATCAATGGATGGACGGTCACCTACACAAAGAAAACCTCAGAATCTCTAGGTTCTAGAGGTCAAATCTCAAATGTCGATGATGATGCGAATACCTTGCATCCTGATGTAAACTAATTGTTACCATGCCTATTTTCCCGTCAAAACATCAGAGGCGTGTTTGGTTGGCTACCATGCTTCGCCACACCTGGGTTGTGTGAATTCGCACCTTTTGTGGCGACCAAACTTGGCAAAGTGTGGTAATGAACCAAACATGCCTCGGGTAGCCATATGTTCTAATCCGTCGTAGGGATGATTGTGTGCTAGATACTAAGGTTGTGAGATGTGGATTGATTTGTGCAACTGTCTGATCTAGTAATGTGCATATCGTTTTTTTTAAACCTCTCTTGAGAGAGCGTGAAACTCTCTCTTTTCAGTTTAAACTAGTAATGCGCCCGTGTGTTCGACAGTAAAAATGACATGTTTATGACCTATGTAGTGCAAAATTGTGACGACCCGGTCCCGGATAAGGAACATGAAACTTTGTGCTTTCTGTTATAGTCCTTGGATCATTATCTGTCATGCACAATTCATGATCAAATACAAAGATACATTACACGTCATAATATTGCATTGCAGTCATAGTATTACATCACAGATTCAGTCTCTTTACAATAGATACCTGTCTAGCTCAAGGCTAGCTTATACAATTATGCAATGGAATTACAATACCTCATTTCACAGCTAGAAGTTGAGTATAGCATCATAACCCTACTTCGCATCTCTCCTTCGATACGGACAATCCTGCAACATGATATGTTGCAGCATCAAGATATGTTACAGCCAAGGGTCAATACATCGAATGGCAAGTTTAACTAGCATGAAACATAAGCAAATATGTTCTTGGGATAAGTGGTGGCTGGTTCCATTTGCAGAAAGCAGTAATAGTTGCGGATATTCATTTTGGCTTTCGGTGCAAATGCTCATGTAATCTGGACCGATGGCTAGCATTGAGATTTGTGCTAGCAATTGTATTTCTCCCTCTGTATCCTCTGCTATAGCTATTTTGCACAGTGCTATGGCCCATGTCTGTGGAGCCATCAACGAGGACGATGTTTGTCTGTTGGCGCTACAGGCGCGATGCATGTTTCATGCGCGCTGGTGTTTGTACCTTTTGTGTGTGGAAAAAATGCTTTATTACTTAAAAGATCTAAGCATTACACCCGAGCCCTGCATAACTAAGATGCACACAATCAAACAAAGTCCTCTCGCACAAAAATAATAATAGAAAAGGCGAAATACAAAGAAACATGTAGAGTCCTTATAGCGCCTAAAGCGAAGGTGGGCCAATCCTAAGATCATGCTGCCACCCATGTTGGATAAAAGTATCCCTCGCTGCATCCTCCTATCGTGTACACAACTCCATAAATAGATCTCGATTCTCCACGCATTTTAGAGAGGACCATAAACGAAGAGTCCCGGTACATCTGTAGATAACCTGCATAAGAGAATACTTTTATCGTTAAAAACCTTGTCATTTCTACATAGCCATATCGACCAAATAGCGACAAACGCTCCCACCGTAAGAAGAGTTCTAAACCTGTGATCAATCCCATGTAAACAGTTGCCAAATACATTAGCAACACTACAAAGAGGACACAAGCCAGAAGCTATATGGATTACTGACCATATAGACCGAGCCAAATTGCATTGGAAGAATAAATGTTTTATTGTATCATCATGATGACAAAAACACATTGCGGACTTCCATGTCAATTCCTCTTGATAATGTTGTCTTTCGTAAGAATGACTCTGCGACGAAGATACCATGCAAATATTTTATTCTTAAGAGGTATTTATCTTCTAGATCTTGTTATTATCAACTGGCACATCAGACTGGATTAAAGCTCTATATATAGACTCCACTGAGAATTGTCCATTCCCATGTAGGTCCTACCGAAATACATCAGACCAATGTGATAATTGCACCGTGGACAACCGTTGGGGCAAGATGTACCACGATTGGAGTCTAGGTCCAATTATATCTATTTTGAACGCCACACTTGGCGCAAATGATTCCATTACAGTGGCAATAGTATCATCCTTGTGACGCACAATGTTGTATAGAGCTGGATATTGTTCCCGGAGTGTGACATTTTCTAGCCACTTGTCCTCCAAGAATCCAATTTCCGAGCCATACTTAATCGATAAGGATCCATAGGAGAAGAAATATTTCTTCGTATCCATTAGACCCGCCCAAAAGTGAGAATCCCCAGGCTTCCAGTATACTTGGGATACCGCCTTGGAACCCACATATTTCCTCCTTGGGAGGGTTTGACATACACCATCTTCCGCCAGTAATTTAAACAACCATTTGCCGAGGAGGGCCCTATTCTTAATCTTAAGGTCATGAATTCCCAACCCGCCTTCGTCTTTGGGACGACAAACCATACTCCATTTAGCCAGTCGATATTTCTTTCGCTCGCAATCTCCTTGCCAAAAGAATCTTGATCAAAAATAATCCAATCTATGTAAAACTCCTTTTGGCAACTGGAAGAAAGAAATCATATATAATACCATGTTACTTACCGAGTTTATGAGGACGGATCTTCCACCCGAAGACAACATTTTACCTTTCCAACTACTAAGTGTCTTTTGCGGCCTCTCCTCGACGTGTTTCCATTCAACATATGTGAGTCTCCGATGGTGTATCGATATCCCCAAATATGTTTCATGAAGGATAACAACTCCATCTAGGATGTCTCTTCCTTACATAAAAGCAGTATGTGAAGGACGAATCACGTGTTCAACAACCAAATTCAGCCTCATAGTCGCAACCTTCATGAATATTTTAAAACTAACATTAAGGAGGCAAATATGTCTATATTGTTGTATCCTTTCAGGCTCATTAATCTTAGGTAATAAAATAATCTCACCAGTTTAAGCGAAACAATTCTAGGTGGCCAATATGTCGGTCGCTAAACAAAAGTAGGAGATCCGGCTTGATGACTTCTGATAGAACTCAGTGGGAAAACCATCTGGTGGGCTTTGTTGTGCTCCATTAGAAAACCTGTCTTTCTAATTTCCTCCTCGGAGTATGGGGCTGTTAGAAGGTCGTTTTCCTCATCAGAGACCTGGCGGATGTCATCTGTTCGGGACTCATCCATTGAGAAGTTTCCTTCCTCTGGGCTCCGAACAAATTTTAATAATAATTACTGATATAAGATTTAAGTTATTCATGCCCCTCAATCATGTCCTCATCCTGTTGTAGGGAATGACTAATTTTCTTCAGGTGTCTCCCATTGGCGGCTCCATGGAAATATCTAGAATTCGAATCACCTTTCAGGATAAATTGGGAGTTACTATGTTGGTACCATTTGAGTTCCTCCTCACGCAACATGCTAGCTATCTGTGCATTCGAATGATTCTTCATCTTGATTTGATGTTCAGATAAAGGTCTAACCTCTGCCAAAGCTTCTAATTCATCAATGAAAGATGAAGCTTCTCCTTTTTGAGGATACCCAGAGTGTGCCTAGCCCAACCATTATGTCGGGGGGATGGACCCCAGGCAGGCAACGAAGCACATAACTCTTTCAAAAACATCGGGGCCAGCAACGCCCCTCAACCCGGTTCACTCTGGCCAGCTTCCTAGCGCAACCCGGCCAGCCAGCAAGTGCATGCCGTCCGTTCCCAATAAGACGAACCCCAAGAAGACAAACAAGCCTGATCACGGCGTAAGCCTCAATCTGGCGTCGGGTCAGCGCCCGTCCCCTCCAGGCGTACATCAAGACATGCCCCCACGAGGGGGCGAGCGTGGCTACAGTGGCCCACCTACCCCGCTGACCAACGCGGGGATGGCTACAATGCGCTTCCATCCCATTGACAAGGACCGATGGTGAGCACGTGTCCCGACACTTTAGCTGACCCTCCTCAACCACTCCGTGATGTATGGCAAACCGAGGCACATTGCTCTCCGGAGAACCCGGTGTACCCTAGTACCCAGCGGGTTCCAACGTCGGTTTCTAGTCACCGACATCCGGGCCCCGCGCCTGTGCAATATGACCGTTGTAACCCCGGGGGGCCAACCTATAAGACCCCCTAGTGCTCCCCCATGCAGAGGGGTACATGTTCATCTAGCTCAACACACGCACACGCACACGCACACGCACACGCACGCGCGCGCGCGCGCACGCACACACACACACAGGAGAAAGAACAACCTATGCTTTGGCCTATCTTCCTCCCTCCCCAGAATAGCTCTAGGAGCAAGCTTGTATCATCTTCATATAAACCACGCTCGGCAGGATTAGGGGTGTTATCTCTCCGGAGAGCCCCGAACGTGGGTACGTCTCGTGTCTCACACTTGCGCGTGCCAACCTCGCCTCTAGAACCCACCGGTGCCCTTGTGTCCGTCCCACTCTTTAGCCATCCTATGGCATATGAAGTGAGACCACCATGACAGTTGGCGCCCACCGTGGGGCAGCTCGAGGTGCCGGCTGGAGTCAAGTTCCAGACGAGGCCCTTTGCTTGCTCACGCGATAGAATCGTGCACGGCGTCGTCCCCGCAGCTGGCGCGGACTCCATCGACCCCTTCGCGCGTTCAACGTCTCCATCACGCTGGTACCTGATGAGTACCCCAGCGGGGTGCTCGACGTCATCGACTCTCCCGTTCCCTTTGGCTGCACCAACTCCAGCGACGTGGCAGACCTCTGCACGTGCGTCGAGGTACTCACCACCGTCTCGACCTCTTCCTCCACTAGCGCCGCTGCCAAAGCCGCCGCAGCCCAGGCCGCCGCGGCCAAGGCCAACCCATTGCACACCACGCTACAGAACCGCAGCGTTCCCATCGCCACCGACAGCGACGACACTCAGGCCAGGGCCCGGCTCGACCAGGAGCGCGTGCACTTGCTGGACAAGGGCACACCGCTTGCCGCCATGCAGCACCAGATGGAATCCGCTCAGAGGGAGCGCGATGCTGCGTACGGCGTCACGCAGGCCGCAGATGAACCCAGCCGGGTTTCCGAAGTACGTGCCCGAGGAGGAGCCCTCGGGCGCGCGCTAGGCATGATCCCCCGTCTACGACAGCCCCATCAAGAACATGCGCGCCGTGGAGGCGGCCGTAGAGGGCCTGTAGCTCCTGCAGGGTGAAGAGCCGTTCAAGCGGCAACAGCGCGTCCGGAATCTCCTCGCCACAGCCAACGAGCAGCAGAAGCGTCTCAATGAAAGAGAGAAGGCGAAGCGCCTCGACAACCCTACTGCATCTGGCTCGCGTCGCACGAAGGACCCGACTATGCTTCGGGATACCCAGTAGGTGTCTTCTCCACCCGGCAGTGAAGCCCAGTCCGGGAGAACCCGGGGGGCCGACCCCGGCAGAGCCAAGCCGTGACGGGCGGCGGCGACCCGGGCAATGAGCCAGCTCCTGACGACCGGCGCCAGCAAGATCTCACTGTTGGGGAACGTAGTATTTCAAAAAAATTCCCTACGCACACGCAAGATCATGGTGATGTATAGCAACGAGAGGGGAGAGTGTTTTCCATGTACCCTCGTAGACTGTAAGCGGAAGCGTTATGACAACGCGGTTGATGTAGTCGTACGTCTTCATGATCGACCGATCCTAGTACCGAACGTACGACACCTCCGCGATCTGCACACGTTCAGCTCGGTGACGTCCCACGAACTCACGATCCAGTAGAGCTTCGAGGGAGTGTTCCGTCAGCACGATGGCATGATGACGGTGATGATGAAGTTACCGACGCAAGGCTTCACCTAAGCACCACAACGATATGACCGAGGTGTGTTTCTGTGGAGGGGGGCACCGCACACGGCTAAAATATCAATGATCAACTTGTGTGTCCATGGGGTGCCCCCACCCCCGTATATAAATGAGTGGAGGAGGGGGAGAGGCCGGCCCTCTCTATGGTGCACCCTAGGGGAGTCCTACTCCCACCGGGAGTAGGATTCCCACTTTCCTAGTAGAACTAGGAGCCCTTCCAAGTAGTAGGAGTATGAGAGAAGGAAAGGGAAAAGAGAAGAGAAGCAAGGAGGGGGCGCCGCCCCTCCCCCTAGTCCAATTCGGACTAAGCCGTGGGGGCGCGCGCAGCCTCCGCTCTCTCTTTCCCCTAAAGGCCAATAAGGCCCATACACTCCTCGGCGAATTCCTGTAACTCTCCGGTACTCCAAAAATACCCGAATCACTCGGAACCTTTCCGATGTACGAATATAGTCATCCAATATATCGATCTTTACGTCTCGACCATTTCGAGACTCCTCGTCATGTCCCCGATCTCATCCGGGACTACGAACTACCTTCGGTGCATCAAAACACATAAACTCATAATACCGATCGTCACCGAACGTTAAGCGTGCAGACCCTACGGGTTCGAGAACTATGTAGACATGACCGAGACTCATCTTCGGTCAATAACCAATAGCGGAACCTGGATGCTCATATTGGTTCCTACATATTTTACGAAGATCTTTTTCGGTCAAACCGCATAACAACATACGTTGTTCCCTTTGCCATCGGTATGTTACTTGCCCGAGATTCGATCGTCGGTATCACCATACCAAGTTCAATCTCGTTACCAACAAGTCTCTTTACTCGTTCCATAATGTATCATCCCGCAACTAACTCATTAGTCACATTGCTTGCAAGGCTTATAGTGATGTGCATTACCGAGAGGGCCCAGATATACCTCTCCGATAATCGGAGTGACAAATCCTAATCTCGATCTATGCCAACTCAACAAACATCATCGAAGACACATGTAGAGCACCTTTATAATCACCCAGTTACGTTGTGACGTTTGGTAGTACACAAAGTGTTCCTCCGGTATTCGGGAGTTGCATAATCTCATAGTCATAGGAACATGTATAAGTCATGAAGAAAGCAATAGATGTAAAACTAAACGATCAAGTGCTAAGCTAACGGAATGGGTCAAGTCAATCACATCTTTCACCAATGATGTGATCCCGTTAATCAAATGACAACTCATGTCTATGGCTAGGAAACTTAACCATCTTTGATTCAATGAGCTAGTCAAGTAGAGGCATACTAGTGACACTTTGTTTGTCTATATATACACACATGTATTATGTTTCCGGTTAATACAATTCTAGCATGAATAATAAACATTTATCATGATATAAGGAAATATAAATAACAACTTTATTATTGCCTCTAGGGCATATTTCCTTCAGTCTCCCACTTGCACTAGAGTCAATAATCTAGTTCACATCGCCATGTGATTTAATACTGATAATTCACATCGCTATGTGAATGACACCCATAGTTCACATCGCCATGTGACCAACACCCAAAGGTTTACTAGAGTCAATAATCTAGTTCACATCGCCATATGATTTAACACCCAAAGAGTAGTAAGGTGTGATCATGTTTTGCTTCATGCGAGAAGTTTAGTCAGCGGGTCTGTTACATTCAGATCTTTATGTATTTCGCAAATTTCTATGTCTACAATGCTCCGCATGGAGCTACTCTAGCTAATTGCTCCCACTTTCAATACGCATCCAGATTGATATTTAGAGTCATCTGGATTAGTGTCAAAAGCTTGCATCGGCGTAACTCTTTACGACGAACTCTTTATCACCTCCATAATCGAGAAACATTTCCGTAGTCATCCAGTAACTAAGGACAATTTTGACTGCTGTCCAGTGATCTACTCCTGGATCACTATTGTACCTCCTTGTCAATCTCATGGCAAGGTACACAACATGTTTGGCACACAACATGGCATACTTTATAGAACCTATGACTGAGGTATAGGGAATGACTTCCATTCTTTCTCTATCATGTGCCGTGGTTGGGTTTTGAGTATTACTCAACTTCATACCTTGTAACACAGGCAAGAACCCTTTCTTTGACTGATCCATTTTGAACTTCTTCAAAACTTTATCAAGGTATGTGCTTTGTGAAAGTCCAATTAAGCGTCTTGATCTATCTCTATAGATCTTGATGCCCAATATGTAAGCAGCTTCACCGAGGTCTTTCATTGAAAAATTCTTATTCAAGTATCCTTTTATGCTATCCATAAATTATATGTAATTTCCAATCAACAATATGTCATCCACATATAATATAAGAAATGCTACAGAGCTCCCACTCACTTTCTTGTAAATACAGGCTTCTCCAAAATTCTGTATAAAGCCATATGCTTTGATCACCTCATCAAAGCGTATATTCCAACTCTGAGATGCTTGCACCAGTCCATAGATGGATTGCTGGAGCTTGCACACTTTGTTAGCACCATTAGGATCGAAAAAATCTTCTGGTTGCATCATATACAACTCCTCTTTGAGATATCCATTCAGGAATGCAGTTTTGACATCCATTTGCCAGATTTCATAATCATAAAATGCGGCAATTGCTAACATGATTCAGACAGACTTAAGCATCGCTACGGGTGAGAAAGTCTCATCGTAGTCAACTCCTTGAACTTGTACAAAAACCTTTCGCAACAAGTCGAGCCTTGTAAATAGTAACATTACCGTCAGCGTCGGTCTTCCTCTTGAAGATCCATTTATTTTTGATGTCTTGCCGGTCATCAGGCAAGTCAACCAAAATCCACACTTTGTTCTCATACATGGATCCCATCTCAGATTTCATGGCCTCAAGCCATTTTGCGGAATCTGGGCTCATCATCGCTTCCTCATAGTTCGTAGGTTCATCATGGTCTAGTAACATGACTTCCAGAACCGGGTTGCCGTACCACTCTGGCGCGGAACGTACTCTGGTTGATCTACGAAGTTCAGTAGTAACTTGATCTGAAGTTTCATGATCACCATCATTAGTTTCCTCACTAATTAGTGTAGGGATCACTGGAACTAGTTTCTGTGATGTACTACTTTCCAATTCGGGAGAAGGTACAATTACCCCATCAAGTTTCACTTTCCACCCGCTCACTTCTTTCGAGATAAACTCCTTCTCTAGAAAGTATCCATTTTTAGCAACGAATATCTTGCCTTTGGATCTGTGATAGAAGGTGTACCCAACAGTCTCCTTTGGGTATCCTATGAAGACACATTTCTCCGATTTGGGTTCGAGCTTATTAGGTTGAAGCTTTTTCACATAAGCATCGCAGCCCCAAACTTTAAGAAACAACAAATTTGGTTTCTTGCCAAACTACAGTTCATAAGGCGTCGTCTCAACGGATTTAGATGGTGCCCTTATTTAACGTGAATGTAGCTATCTCTAATACATAATCCAAAATGATAGTGGTAAATCGGTAAGAGACATCATAGATCGCACCATATCTAATAAAGTATTGTTACGATGTTCGGACACACCATTACGCTGTGGTGTTTCGGGTGGCGTGAGCTGTGAAACTATTCCACATTGTTTTAAATGAAGACCAAACTCGTAACTCAAATATTCACCTCTGCGATCAGATCGTAGAAACTTAATTTTCTTGTTAAGATGATTCTCTACTTCACTCTGAAATTCTTTGAACTTTTCAAATGTTTCAGACTTGTGCTTCATCAAGTAGATATACCAATATCTGCTCAAATCATCAGTGAAGGTCAGAAATTAACGATACCCGCCGCGAGCCTCAACACTCATCGGTCCACATACATCAATATGTACGATTTCCAACAAATCAGTTGCTCGCTCCATTGTTCCGGAGAACGGAGTTTTAGTCATCTTGCCCATGAGGCATGGTTCGCAAGCACCAAGTGATTCATAATCAAGTGATTCCAAAAGCCCATCAGCATGGAGTTTCTTCATGCACTTTAAACCAATATGACCTAAACGGCAGTGCCACAAATAATTTGCACTATCATTATCAACTTTGTATCTTTTGGCTTCAGTATTATGAATATGTGTATTACTACGATCGAGATCCAACAAACTATTTTCATTGGGTGTATGACCATTGAAGGTTTTATTCATGTAAACAGAATAACAATTATTCTACGACTTTAAATGAATAACCATATTGCAACGAACATGATCAAATCATATTCATGCTCAACGCAAATGCCAAATAACATTTATTTAGGTTCTACACTAATCTCGAAAGCATAGGGAGTGTGCGATGATGATCATATCAATCTTGAAACCACTTCCAACAGACATCGTTACTTCACCTTTAACTAGTCTCTGTTCATTCTGCAACTCTCGTTTCGAGTTAGTAATTTTAGCAACTGAACCGGTATCAAATACCCAGGGGTTGCTCATGAACACTAGTAAAGTACACATCAATTATCTGTATATCAAATATACCTTTGTTCACTTTGCCATCCTTCTTATCCGCCAAGTATCTAGGGCAGTTCCACTTCCAGTGACCATTTCCTTTGCAGTAGAAGCACTTAGTTTCATGCTTGAGTTTAGCTTTGGGTTTCTTCATGGGAGTGACAACTTGCTTGTCATTCTTCTTGAAGTTCCCCTTCTATCCCTTTGCCCTTTACTTGAAACTAGTGGTCTTGTTAACCATCAACACTTGATGCTCTTTCTTGATTTCTTCCTTCGCCGATTTCAGCATCGCGAAGAGCCCGGGAATTACTTTCGTCATACCTTGCATATTATAGTTCATCACAAAGTTCTACTAACTTGGTGATAGTGACTAGAGAACTTTGTCAATTACTATCTTATCTAGAAGATTACTCCCACTTGATTCAAGCAATTTGTAGTACCCAGACCATCTGAGCACATGCTCACTGGTTGAACTATTCTCCTCCATCTTGTAGGCAAAGTACTGTCAGAGGTCTCATACCTCTTGGCACGGACATGCGAATGAAATACTAATTTCAACTCTTGGAACATATTATATGCTCCGTGGTGTTCAAAACGTTTTTTGCAGTCCCGTTATAAGCCGTAAAGCATGGCACACTAAACTATCAAGTAGTCATCATACTGAGCTTGTCAAACGTTCATAACATCTGCATCTGCTCCTGCAATAGGTTTGTCACCTAGCAGTGCATCAAGGACATAATACTTCTGTGTAGCAATGAGGAAAAATCCTCAGATCACGGACCAAGTCCGCATCATTGCTACTAACATCTTTCAATTTCTCTAGGAACATATAAAAATAAACGGGGAGCTACATCGCGAGCTATTGATCTACAACATAATTTGCAAATACTTTCAGGACTAAGTTCATGATAAATTAAAGTTCAATTTAATCATATTACTAAAGAACTCCCACTTAGATAGAAATCCCTCTAGTCATCTAAATGATCACGTGATCCATATCAACTAAACCATGTCCGATCATCACGTGAGATGGAGTAGTTTTCAATGGTGAACATCTTATGCTGATCATATCTACTATATGATTCATGCTCGACCTTTCGGTCTCCAGTGTTCCGAGGCCATATCTGCATATGCTAGGCTCGTTAAGTTTAACCCGAGTATTCTGCATGTGCAAAACTATCTTACACCCGTTGTATTTGAACGTAGAGCTTATCACACCCGATCATCACGTGGTGTCTCGGCACGACGAACTTTCGCAATGGTGCATACTCAGGGAGAACACTTATACCTTGAAATTTAGTGAGAGATCATCTTATAATGCTACCGTCGATCTAAGCAAAATAAGATGCATAAAAGATAAACATCACATGCAATCAATATAAGTGATATGATATGGCCATCATCATATTGTGCCTTTGATCTCCATCTCCAAGGCACCGTCATGATCACCATCGTCACCGGCGTGACACCTTGATCTCCATCGTAGCATCGTTGTCGTCTCGCCAACTAGTGCTTCCACGACTATCGCTACCACTTAGTGATAAAGTAAAGCAATTTACATGGCGATCGCATTTCATACAATAAAGCGACAACCATATGGCTCCTGCCAGTTGCCGATAACTTTACAAAACATGATCATCTCATACAATAACGTATAACTCATCATGTCTAGACCATATCACATCACAACATGCCCTGCAAAAACAAGTTAGACGTCCTCTACTTTGTTGTTGCAAGTTTTACGTGGATGCTACGGGCTTAGCAAGAACCGTTCTTACCTACGCATATAAAAACCACAACGATTTCGTCAAGTATGTGCTGTTTTAACCTTCATAAGGACCGGGCATAGCCACACTCGATTCAACTAAAGTTGGAGAAACTGACACCCGCCAGCCACCTGTGTGCGAAGCACGTCGGTAGAACCAGTCTCGCTTAAGCGTACGCGTAATGTCGGTCCGGGCCGCTTCATCCAACAATACCGCTGAATCAAAGTATGACATGCTGGTAAGCAGTATGACTAGTATCGTCCACGACTCACTTGTGTTCTACTCGTGAATATCATCTACGCATAGACCTGGCTCATGATGCCACTATTGGGGAATGTAGTATTTCAAAAAATTTCCCTACGCACACGCAAGATCATGGTGATGTATAGCAACGAGAGGGGAGAGTGTTGTCCACGTACCCTCGTAGACCGTAAGCGGAAGCGTTATGACAACACGGTTGATGTAGTCGTACGTCTTCACGATCGACCAATCTTAGTACGAACGTACGGCACCTCCGCGATCTGCACACGTTCAGCTCGGTGACGTCCCACGAACCCACGATCCAGTAGAGCTTAGAGGGAGAGTTCCGACAGCACGACGGCGTGATGACGGTGATGATGAAGTTACCGACGCAGGGCTTCACCTAAGCACCGCAACGATATGACCAAGGTGTGTTTCTGTGGAGGGGGGCACCGCACACGGCTAAAATATCAATGATCAACTTGTGTGTCCATGGGGTGCCCCCCACCCTCGTATATAAAGGAGTGGAGGAGGGGGAGAGGCCGGCCCTCTCTATGGCGCACCCTAGGGGAGTCCTACTCCCACCGGGAATAGGATTCCCCCTTTCCTAGTAGAACTAGGAGCCCTTCCAAGTAGTAGGAGTAGGAGAGAAGGAAAGGGAAAAGAGAAGAGAAGGAAGGAGGGGGCGCCGCCCCTCCCCCTAGTCCAATTCGGACTAAGCCTTGGGGGGCGTGCAGCCTCCCCTCTCTCTTTCCCCTAAAGCCCAATAAGGCCCATATACTCCCCGGCGAATTCCCGTAACTCCGCGGTACTCCGAAAAATACCCGAATCACTCGGAACCTTTCCGATGTACGAATATAGTCGTCCAATATATCGATCTTTATGTCTCGACCATTTGGAGACTCCTCGTCATGTCCCCGATCTCATCCGGGACTCCGAACTTCCTTTGGTGCATCAAAACACATAAACTCATAATACCGACCGTCACCGAACGTTAAGCGTGCGGACCCTACGGGTTCGAGAACTATGTAGACATGACCGAGACTCATCTTCGGTCAATAACCAATAGCGGAACCTGGATGCTCATATTGGTTCCTACATATTCTACGAAGATCTTTATCGGTCAAACCGCATAACAACATACATTGTTCCCTTTGTCATCGGTATGTTACTTGCCCGAGATTCGATCGTCGGTATCACCATACCTAGTTCAATCTCGTTACCAGCAAGTCTCTTTACTCGTTCCGTAATGCATCATCCCGCAACTAACTCATTAGTCACATTGCTTGCAAGGCTTATAGTGATGTGCATTACCGAGAGGGCCCAGAGATACCTCTCCGACAGTCGGAGTGACAAATCCTAATCTCGATCTATGCCAACTCAACAAACACCATCGGAGACACCTGTAGAGCACCTTTATAATCACCCAGTTACGTTGTGACTTTGGTAGCACACAAAGTGTTCCTCCGGTATTCGGGAGTTGCATAATCTCATAGTCATAGGAACATGTATAAGTGATGAAGAAAGCAATAACAGTAAAACTAAACGATCAAGTGCTAAGCTAACGGAATGGGTCAAGTCAATCACATCATTCACCAATGATGTGATCCCGTTAATCAAATGAAAACTCATGTCTATGGCTAGGAAACTTAACCATCTTTGATTCAACGAGCTAGTCAAGTAGAGGCATACTAGTGACACTTTGTTTGTCTATATATTCACTCATGTCTTATGTTTCCGGTTAATATAATTCTAGCTTGAATAATACACATTTATCATGATATAAGGAAATATAAATAACAACTTTATTATTGCCTCTAGGGCATATTTCCTTCACTCACTCCGCCTATCGACCGGCGTGACCGGCCGGCTCCGGCCGGGCCAGCTCCTCGGGGCCCAATCACAAGCCGTGTGGGTCCGTGCGACATCAACAACGACAACGCCCACCATCGCTTCGAGCAGCTGGCTCTCTCCCTCTAGCTTGAGGAAGACGACCCTGCTGGTCCGACCTGCTTCGGCGCACGCATCCATGATGAACCCTTCACCAAGGGGTTCACACTGCTTCGTGACACTCTCAAGTAGAACGACACCATCAAGCTAGAAGACTGGCTCATCGACTATACTACCGCCGTCAGTATCGCTGGCGGCAACCGGCGTCTAGCCGTTCGCTACGCGCCCCTCATGCTGCAAGGCTCAACCCGAACATGGCTCAACAGCCTGCCGGCTGGCAACATCAACTCCTGGCTCGATTTTGAGCAGGCGTTCGTGCGCAACTTCACCGGCACCTACAAGCGCCCCGGCCAGCCCAACCAACTCGCCATGTGCATCTAGGGGCCGGAGGAGACTGGTCGCCAGTACCTCGCTCGCTGGACCGAGCTTCAAAACAGTTGCGAGGGGATCCACGAGGTCCACGCCATCCAATACTTCACGAGTTGCTGCCGGGATGGCACCCTGCTCAACCATAAGCTCCTGCGCATAGAGCATACCACCCTGGCGAAACTCATGGAGATGGCGGACAAGTACGCCAATGCCGACTCCGCCATGAAGGTCCAAGTCGCGTTGGATGCTGCCATCAAGGTGATGACGACACCGCCTTCCAAGCCGGCTGGCGAGAGCAGCCGCCAGCAGAATCCACAATAGAACAACAAGCGTAGGGGCGAGCAGCCAGCTTCCCACTACGACCATCGCCATGTTGCCACGAACGAGCAAGCACCGCCTGTCGAGCAAGGCGACGACCGACGTCAGCGCATCGCCAAGACCACTTGGAAACCCGCCATGACTTTTGAGCAGATGCTCGACGCTTCCTGCAAGCACCATAGCGGCGCAAGGCCGTCCACACACACGCTCAGGCAGTGCGCCATCACCAAGATATTGATGAGGGGCGACATTCCCCCACCTCCTCCTCCCGCTCTATGTGATACCCTGGCACCAATGCGCCAGATGTCTTCCATTTATTCGCCGTTGTTGCCATGTCATTTGCCATGTCATCATGTGCGTTTTCATCTGCATGTTTTAAAAACTTGCATCCGTTCGTAGTTGCAGCATCCCCCGTTCTCTCCGTTGCATGTTCTGAGCCCAACCACACTCGCACGCGCCCGCGACATCTCCGAAATATTATTCCATAAGTGGCATACAAATATTATCGGAATGAGGTGGAGGTTCGTGTGTGGTCTTGTTATAGCATAGGTAGACCGCCTGCCAAATTTTGTCACATTTGGAGTTTGTTTGATAGCCCAACCGTTATCCGTAGCGGCATAGTTGCCGGTTTGTTCATCGAACGTTTTCGGCCTCCGAAAACTATCGTTGGGCCTCTCTCTCACCTCTCTTCTCAGCCCACACCCCTCTTCACAGCCCACGATCACCCACCTGGCCCAGCTGACCCCCTCCGTCTGCCCGGAACCGCCCGATCTAGAACGAAGGGCTCTAAAACCCCCTCCAAACCTAATCCCCAGACCTCTACCCTATTTACACAGATCCACCTGCCCCAAATGGAAACCTAGCCTAGCCCCTAACCCTATCCCGCATCCACCACCACCGCCACCTCGCATTCCGCGCCTGGCCAGCCTCCCACCACCACTCGGCGCCGCCGCCGCGCCTTCGGCCAATCTCGTGCCACCACCTCACCCCGCCAGGCGCTCCTAGCCAGTGCCGGCTTGCCACGTGCCCCCTATCTCCCTCCACCTCCCGCAGGGCCTGCCAGGCCCGGATCTGAGCCCACCACGGGCCCGAGCCGCCCATCGCCGTAGCCCGCGCCCCCGCGCCTACTCCTGTCCCTAGCGTCGCCGGACCCCGTTGCCTCGGCCTCCTCGCCAACCCTGCCGCCGCGCCCCTCCGGCGACCTCCCAGGCCGGTCCCGCCTCGTCCTCCCTCGCTCTACCTCGCCCTGTCCTCTCTCTCCCTAATCCCCCTCTATCCCTGCCCCGCAGGGCCGCCACCGTCATGGCGCCCGAGACCGTCGTCGCCATGCCTCCTCGCCGCCTCACCATCGCCGTCCCTCGACGGGAACCAACCCCCACGCCCTGGATCCATCCACCACCGGCGCTAGCTCGTAGCTCCATGCCGGATCCGGCGAGATCCGGCCGGGCAACCGCCGCCGCTACCCCTCCATCCTCTGCGTCGGGAAGAGAGCGAGGACACCGACGACCCAGTGCCTGGACGGCCTCGTCCATCCACGACCCCGACCCCCAAACCAAATGACCCGGCTGCACGACGCCATCCCGAACCTGCCCGTCCTGTTTTCGTGCTAGTATAATTTCACTACGTCCCTAGTTTTTAAACAACATATCGCATATTGTGAGGGATGTATATATTAATCTGTGCATCATTTGGAAATGTGCCATATATGTTTTTTGATCTACTCTACGTGCTCTACATGATGGTGTGCTTTGCATTCATGTTAGGATGCATCTTGTGTTATTAATCTCTGTTGCAAAAGTGCTAAGTGATGTTAACTGCTAAAAACTGTTATAATTTGCCCTTTTGTTATTTTTGTGTGATTTAATGCATGTGTCATATGAGAATCTTGTCAACATGTCTTTGGTTCATTTTCATGTGTTCTTACTCCTAGTATTTATCTCTTGCCATGACCTGCTATGATGTGATTGCCATGAGCTTGCAAACACGCTGTGATAATGTTGCTGTTTACACTTGTTGAAAACTGCTAAGTCTAAAACAACCTGTTAGAAAACTTGTCAACTTGCCATGATGTTTTCCACTAATATATTGCTCAAATGATCTTGCTCAGCAATGATGTTTTGTGAAGGGTGTTTAGTAAATGCTTGCCATGCTCTTTGTTGCCATGAATAGTTCTTGTAGCATATATTTTTGTTGTCTCAAAGTATGCATCATGAATCCATTTCTGCCATACTTATTTTTCACTAAGTTTGAGAATCTCTTATTACTTGCAATCTTGTCTTGATGAATGCCATTAATCTAGGGGTTATATGGAGATGTTTACTAAGCATGTTTTGCCATATAACATGTACTTTCATGCCATGCTTTTGTGTTGCCATGTTCTTGCATTGTAGCATCTTTGTTACATGCCTCCAACATGTCATCATGTTAACTCTGATCACATGTATGCCCTGTTTTTCATGAAGTCTTAATCTGTGTTATAAAGTTTCTTTTTGCATTGATCATATTGGATTAATCTTGATGCCTATGAACCTGAACCTTATAGATACTTGAAGCATGTAATCTTTGCTTTGAGTACATATCATGGCCAATCTTGTTCTTGTAGCTTGTTGTTTTGATGCTTGCAATGTGCCTAGTTGCTGTTTTGGGCACTTTGTCTTCTAAGCTTGTTTCGTGTGTATGTGTTGAACCGTGGCTCTGTTTGGAGCATGTCCTATATGAAACTTGCTTGGTTTTGCATGTAGTTTCACCATGTCATGTTGCATCCTTGATTGGGTGTTTGTGGTTGATGTTTGTATGCATTTTGCATCAATGCCATGATTAACTTGTTTTGCTCATATCTTCTAGGACGTAGCTCCGAATTGAATGAACCTTATATGTAACTTGACTAGAAAATCGTGTAGATCATCATGGTGCATCTTAAATTGCTGTTTAACAACTCTAACTTAATGTTTATTCAGATCGGGACCAATTTCGAAATTTTCATATAAGGACTTACCGGAATTGTTATATGTTGTTTCCGGCCTCATTTAAACTTGCTTTGATGTCATGTTCTTGTATGCATCATCTCTTGCCATGTGTAGCATCATATAGCTTTTTCATGCATCATACTTGGTTGAGCATCATGTCATGTTTATGTGTTGTGTGTTTACCATGTGGTTTGCTTCTTTCCGGTTGTGCTTCTTCTCGATAGTTCCGGTTTCGTTGCGATTGTGAGGACTCATTCGACCACACCTGTTCGTCTTCTTCATGGATCCGGTCTTCTTCCTAGCGGGATCTCAGGCAAGATGACCGTCACCTTGGATCTCACTACTATCTTTGCTATGCTAGTTGTCTCGATGCTATCGCTATGTCGCGCTTCCTACCACTTGTTTATCAAGCCTCCCAATATGCCATGAAACAACCTCTAACCTTTTCCACTATCCCAGCAAACCGTTGTTTGGCTATGTTACCGCTTTGCTCAGCCCCTCTTATAGCGCTGCTAGTTACAGGTGTAGTTGTAGGTTGTCCCATGTTGGAACATGGATATTTTGGAATATCACAATATCTCTTTTTTAACTAATGCACATATGTACTTGGTAAAGGGTGGAAGGCTCGGCCTTTTGCCTGGTGTTTTGTTCCACTCTTGCCGCCCTAGTTTCCACTAAACCGGTGTTATGTTCTTTGATTTTGCGTTCCTAACACGGTTGGGGTTTATGCCCCCCTTGACAGGTTGCTTTGAATAAAACTCCTCCAGCAAGGCCCAACATTGGCTTTACCATTTTCCTAATAACAACTAAAACTTGTGTAGGGACTTTCCGGACCCCGATGACTTAATTAACAACCCGGGCCACTGCTCCTCATGAGTGTTGGTCCAAAACGGGCAGACTACGGGGCCACCATGGGGCAACTCGAGGTTTGGTATATACCTGTAGGCTGACCTATCCGATCATGACCTCAAACGAGATACATGCTGCTACTATCAGGGTGTCAGCACATCAGGAGGTCTTGCTGGATTTGTTTTACCATTGTTGAAATGTCTTGTGAACCGGGATTCCGAGCTTGATCAGGTTGTTCCGGGATGAAGGATATTCCTCCGCGGATCGTGAGAGTTTGTGATGGACTAAGTTGGGACACCCCTACAAGGTTTAATCTTTCGAAAGCCGTGCGCGCGGTTATGTATTGGAAATTTCTAAATTCCGGTTGTAGAGAACTTGACACCAGACACCTCCAACACCTTGAATGTACCCAACAAAGGCACGCTTCACGGCGGACTGAACCCGGGCGGGTCACGCACGCTGAGCCGTCTCGATGAGGCCGGTGCAGATGTCCGGCTCAGGGCCCGATTTGCCGATCTTGCCGATGAAGACGTGGATTCTGCTGAAGGAGACCCGGTATCCGTACTCAATTGAGCCGGCCTCGGGACTCTAGCCTGCATCGCCGATGTAGAGCTTTCCGCGACGACTCTTGGTCATCTGGCCCACAAGATATCCCTTGAGCCCTTCGAAGTTTCCCTTCAAGAACTCGAAACTACAGGCCGCAGAGCCGCGCACGATGGCACACCAGATTCAAGTTCAACTACCCTATTACAAGATTCAATGAGCCGATCAAAATAAGTGTTTTCCTAAACATGATCAAGCATATGAACCGCCTGGCGGCTCATTCTCCTTGGTCTTACTGCTTTGAAGACTCCGGGTTATCCTTCTTCGGTTCTTCGGCCTCCTCTATCTGAAAGTTTTGAGACAGCCAATCGACGCCAGCCAAAGTTTCAAATTTAGCTTCTTCATCGATAAGATCAGACATATCAATATCAGGGGCAAAAGTATGCTTACTGATTGGAGGGATTAGGTCCATCACTTTTTAAGCCGGAGAGGGCATCTTCTGGTTTTGAAGGCTGTAAGTCGCCTGATATCTCGAAGATCTGTCTCACTGGCAATCAGGCTGGACAAAGGGTGGATGTCTTTAACATAGGCAGCAAAATCCTTTTGGTCAAAGGCCATACCATCCTCCTTCAAGCTTGGATAACCAGTAGCCAAGTTGGTTGGATATAACTCTGGTATCCATGCCTTGGCCCGGCTCAAAGCTATTATAACACCGGCTCTCGGACATGACAACTTCATCTCATTAAACCTGGCAGGCAGTACAGACAACCTCCTCAACACATCTACAAACAGTTTTGGTGCCTGGTTGGACGGAGAGACAATAGCTAATGCGCGCTGAGCTCCAGTGTATAACTGCTCCACAAGGGTGTACATGGCTTTAAGTTTTACAAGTGACTCTCTGCCGAGATTACTGAAGGAAATATGCCCTAGAGGCAATAATAAAGTTGTTATTTATATTTCCTTATATCATGATAAATGTTTATTATTCATGCTAGAATTGTATTAACCAGAAACTTAGTACATGTGTGAATACATAGACAAAACAGAGTGTCCCTAGTATGCCTCTACTAGACTAGCTCATTGATCAAAGATGGTTATGTTTCCTAACCATAGACATGAGTTGTCATATGATCAACGGGATCACATCATTAGGAGAATGATGTGATGGACAAGACCCATCCGTTAGCATAGCACTATGATCGTTTAGTTTTACTGCTATTGCTTTCTTCATGACTTATACATGTTCCTATGACTATGAGATTATGCAACTCCCGAATACCGTAGGAACACCTTGTGTGCTATCAAACGTCACAACATAACTGGGTGATCATAAATATGCTCTACAGGTGTCTCCGAAAGTATTCGTGGTGTTGGCATAGATCAAGATTAGGATTTGTCACTCCGAGTGTCGGAGAGGTATCTCTGGGCCCTCTCGGTAACACACATCACAATAAGCCTTGCAAGCAAAAGACTAATGAGTTAGTCACGAGATGATGTGTTACGGAACGAGTAAAGAGACTTGCCGGTAACGAGATTGAACTAGGTATAGAGATACCAACGATCGAATCTCGGGCAAGTAACATACCGATGACAAAAGGAACAACGTATGTTGTTATGCGGTTTTGACCGATAAAAGATCTTCGTAGAATATGTAGGAGCCAATATGAACATCCAGGTTCCGCTATTGGTTATTGACCGGAGATGAGTCTCGGTCATGTCTACATAGTTCTCGAACCCGTAGGGTCCGCACGCTTAACGTTTGATGACGATCGGTATTATGAGTTTATGAGTTTTGATGTACCGAAGGTAGTTCGGAGTCCCGGATGAGATCACAGACATGACGAGGAGTCTCAGAATGTCCGAGACATAAAGATTGATATATTGGACGACTATATTCGGACACCGGAAGTGTTCCGAAAAAGTTTTGGATTTAACGGGATTGCCGGAGGGGGTTACCGGAACCCCCTACGAAGAGGGATGGTCCATAGTGGGCCTTATGGAAAAGAGAGAGGCAGCCCATAGGGCTGGCCGGCGCCCCACCTAGGGTTCCTAGTTGGACTAGGAGTTGGGGGACGCCACCTCTTCTTCTTTTCCTATTCCCTCTCTTCCTTCTTTGGTGGTTCCTACTAGGAATAGGATTGCAATCCTATTCCTAGTAGAATTGCACCCCTAGCCGCACCAAACAAGGGCCGGCCGGCCTCCCCCCTTGCTCCTTTATATACGGGGGCAGGGGGGCACCCAAAGACACACAAGTTGAATTGTTTTAGCCGTGTGCGGTGCCCCCTCCACAGAAACACACCTCGGTCATACCGTTGCAGTGCTTAGGCGAAGCCCTGCGCCGGTGAATACATCATATCCGTCACCACGCCATCGTGCTGACGAAACTCTCTCGTGAAGCTCAACTGGATCAAGAGCTCGTGGGACGTCATCAAGCTGAACGTGTGCTGAACGCGGAGGTGCCGTACGTTCGGTGCTTGATCGGTTGGATCGCGAAGAAGTTTGACAACATCAACCGCGTCACTTGACGCTTCCGCTCCCGGTCTACGAGGGTACGTAGACACACTCTCCCCTCTCGTTGCTATGCATCTGGTAGATAGATCTTGCGTGATCGTAGGAAAATTTTAAAATACTACATTCCCCAACAGTGGTATCAGAGCCAGGTCTATGCGTAGATGATATGCACGAGTAGAACACAATGAGTTGTGGACGATACTAGTCATACTGCTTAACAGCATGTCATACTTTGCTTCGGCGGTATTGTGAGATGAAGCGGCCCGGACCGACATTACGCGTACGCTTACGCGAGACTGGTTTCACCGTTACGAGCACTAGTTGCTTAAAGGTGACTGGCGGGTGTCTGTCTCTCTCACTTTAGCTGAATCAAGTGTGGCTACGCCCGATCCTTGTGAAGGTTAAAACAGCACATACTTGACGAAACATCGTTGTGGTTTTATATGCGTAGGTAAGAACGGTTCTTGCTAAGCCCGTAGCAGCCACGTAAAACTTGCAACAACAAAGTAGAGGACGTCTAACTTGTTTTTGCAGGGCATGTTGTGATGTGATATGGTCAAGACATGATGAGTTATACGGTTTTGTATGAGATGATCATGTTTTGTAATGTTATCGGCAACTGGCAGGAGCCATATGGTTGTCGCTTTATTGTATGAAATGCAGTCGCCATGTAATTGCTTTACTTTATCACTAAGCGGTAGCGATAGTCGTAGAAGCAATAGTTGGCGAGACGACAACGATGCTACGATGGAGATCAAGGTGTCGCGCCGGTGACGAAGGTGATCATGAAGGTGCTTTGGAGATGGAGATCAAAAGCACAAGATGATGATGGCCATATCATGTCACATATTTTGATTGCATGTGATGTTTATCTTATTATGCTTCTTATTTTGCTTAGAACGACGGTAGCATTATAAGATGATCCCTTACTTAATTTCAAGGTATAAGTGTTCTCCCTGAGTATGCACCGTTGCGAAAGTTCGTCGTGCCGAGACACCACGTGAAGATCGGGTGTGATAAGCTCTACGTTCAAATACAACGGGTGTAAGCCAGTTTTGCACACGCAGAATACTCGGGTTAAACTTGATGAGCCTAGCATATGCAGATATGGCCTCGGAACACTGGAGACTGAAAGGTCGAGCGTGAATCATATAGTAGATATGATCAACATAAGATGTTCACCATTGAAACTACTCCATCTCACGTGATGATCGGACATGGTTTAGTTGATTTGGATCACGTGATCATTTAGATGACCGGAGGGATGTCTATCTAAGTGGGAGTTCTTTAAATTAATATGATTAAATTGAACTTTAATTTATCATGAAGTTAGTCCTGGTAGTATTAGCATATCTATGTTGTAGATCAATAGCTCGCGATGTTGCGCCCCGTTTATTTTTCATATGTTCCTAGAGAATACCAAGTTGAAAGATGTTAGTAGCAATGATGCGGAATTGTTCCGTGATCTGAGGATTATCCTCATTGCTGCACAGAAGAATTATGTCCTTGATGCACCGCTAGGTGACAGACCTATTGCAGGAGCAGATGTAGACGTTATGAACGTTTTGACAAAAGCTCGATATGATGACTACTTGATAGTTTAAGTGCACCATGATTTACGGCTTAGAACCGGGACTTCAAAAACGTTTTGAATGCCACGGAGCATATAAGATGTTCCAAGAGTTGAAATTAGTATTTTATACTCATGCCCGTGTCGAGAGGTATGAGACCTCTGACAGTACTTTGCCTACAAGATGGAGGAGAATAGCTCAACCAGTGAGCATGTGCTCAGATTGTCTGGGTACTGCAATTGCTTGAATCAAGTGGGAGTTAATCTTCCAAATAATATAGTAATTGCCAAATTTCTCTAGTCACTATCACCAAGTTAGTAGAACTTCGTGATGAACTATAATATGCAAGGGATGACGAAAGTAATTCCCGAGCTCTTCGCGATGCTGAAATCGGCGAAGGTAGAAATCAAGAAAGAGCATCAAGTGTTGATGGTTAATAAGACCACTTGTTTCAAGTAAAGGGCAAAGGGATAGAAGGGGAACTTCAAAAGGAATGACAAGCAAGTTGTCACACCCGTGAAGAAACCCAAAGCTAAAATCAAGCCTGAAACAAGTGCTTCTACTGCAAAGGAAATGGTCACTAGAAGTGGAACTGCCCTAGATATTTGGCGGATAAGAAGGATGGCAAAGTGAACAAAGGTATATTTGATATACAGATTATTGATGTGTATTTTACTAGTGTTCATAGCAACCCCTCGGTATTTGATATTGGTTCAGTTGCTAAAGAGTAGTAACTCGAAATAGGAGTTGCATAATGAACAGAAACTAGCTAAAGGTGAAGTGACGATGTGTGTTGGAAGTGGTTCCAAGATTGATATGATCATCATCGCACACTCCCTATACTTTCGGGATTAGTGTTGAACCTAAATAAGTGTTATTTGGTGTTTGTGTTGAACATGAATATGATTTGATCATGTTTATTGCAATACAGTTATTCATTTAAAGTCATAGAATAATTGTTATTCTTTTTACATGAATAAAGCCTTCGATGGTCATACACCCAATGAAAATAGTTTGTTGGATCTCGATCGTAGTGATACACATATTCATAATATTGAATCCAAAAGATGCAAGGTTAATAATGATAGTGCAACTTATTTGTGGCACTGCCGTTTAGGTCATATTGGTGTAATGCACATGAAGAAACTCCATAGTGATGGACTTTTGGAATCACTTGATTATGAATCACTTGGTGCTTGCGAACCATGCCTCATGGGCAAGATGACTAAAACTCCGTTCTCCGGAACTGTGGAGCGAGCAACAGATTTGTTGGAGATCATACATACAGATGTATGTGGACCAATGAGTGTTGAAGCTCGCGGCGGGTATCGTTATTTTCTGACCTTCACTGATGATTTGAGCAGATATGGGTATATCTACTTAATGAAGCACAAGTCTGAAACATTTGAAAAGTTCAAAGAATTTCAGAGTGAAGTGGAGAATCATCGTAACAAGAAAATAAGAGTTTCTACGATATGATCGTAGAGATAAAATATTTGAGTTAGCGAGTTTGGCCTTCAGTAAAAACAATGTGAAATAGTTTCACTACTCACGCCACCTGGAACACCATAGTGTAATGGTGTGTCCGAATGTCATAACCGTACTTTATTATATATAGTGCGATTGATGATGTCTCTTACCGATCTACCACTATTGCTTTTGGGGTTATGCACTAGAGACAGCTACATTCACGTTAAATAGGGCACCATCTAAATCCGTTGATACGACACCTTATGAACTATGGTTTGGCAAGAAACCAAAGTTGTCGTTTCTTAAAGTTTGGGGCTGCGATGCTTATGTGAAAAAGCCTCAACCTGATAAGCTCGAACCCAAGTCGGATAAATGTGTCTTCATAGGATACCCAAAAGAGACTGTTGGGTACACCTTCTATCATAGATCCGAAGGCAAGATATTCGTTGCTAAGAATGGATCCTTTCTAGAGAAGGAGTTTTCTCTCGAAAGAAGTGAGTGGGAGGAAAGTAGAACTTGATGAGGTAATTGTACCTTCTCCCGAATTGGAAAGGGGAACATCACAGAAACTAGTTCCAGTGATTCCTACACCAATTAGTGAGGAAGCTAATGATGATGATCATGAAACTTCAGATCAAGTTTCTGCTGAACGTCGTAGATCAACCAGAGTACGTTCCGCACCAGAGTGGTACGGCAACCCAGTTCTGGAAGTCATGTTACTAGACCATGATGAACCTACGAACTATGAGGAAGCGATGATGAGCCCAGATTCCACAAAATGGCTTGAGGCCATGAAATCTGAGATGGGATCCATGTATGAGAACAAAGTGTGGACTTTGGTTGACTTGCCCGATGATCGGCAGACCATCGAAAACAAATGGATCTTCAAGAGGAAGACCGACGCAGACGGTAATGTTACTGTTTACAAAGCTCGACTTGTTGCGAAAGGTTTTCGACAAGTTCAAGGAGTTGACTACGATGAGACTTTCTCACCCGTAGCGATGCTTAAGTCTGTCCGAATCATGTTAGCAATTGCCACATTTTATGAAATCTGGCAAATGGATAACAAAACTGCATTCTTTAATGGATTTATTAAAGAAAAAATGTATATGATGCAACCCGAAGGTTTTGTCAATCCTAAAGGTGCTAACAAAATATGCAAGCTCCAGCGATCCATCTATGGACTGGTGCAAGCATCTCAGAGTTGGAATATACGCTTTGATAAGTTGATCAAAACATATAGATTTATACAGACTTACGGTGAAGCCTGTATTTACAAGAAGTGAGTGGGAGCACTACAACCTTTCTGATAAGTATATGTGAATGACATATTGTCGATCGGAAATGATGTAGAAATTTCTGGAAAGCATAAAGGAGTGTTTGAAAGGAGTTTTTCAAAGAAAGACCTTGGTGAAGCTACTTACATATTGGGCATCAAGATCTATAGAGATAGATCAAGACGCTTGATAAGACTTTTGATGAGTACATACCTTGGTAAGATTTTGAAGTAGTTCAAAATAGATCAGTCAAAGAAGGAGTTCTTGCCTGACTTGTAAGGTGTGAAGTTGAGTAAGACTCAAAGCCAGACCACGGCAGAAAAATATAGAGAGAATGAAAGTCATTCCCTATGCCTTAGCCATAGGTTCTATAAAGTATGCCATGCTGTGTACCAAACATGTTGTGTACCTTGCCATGAGTTTGTCAAGGGGGTACAATAGTGATCCAGGAGTAGATCACTGTACAGCAGTCAAAATTATCCTTAGTAACTGGATGACTAAGGAAATGTTTCTCGATTATGGAGGTGATAAAGAGTTCGTTGTAAAGGGTTACGCCGATGCAAGCTTTGACACTAAATCCAGATGACTCTAAGTATCAATCTGGATGCGTATTGAAAGTGGGAGCAATTAGCTAGAGTAGCTCCATGCAGAGCATTGTAGACATAGAAATTTGCGAAATACATACAGATCTGAATGTGACAGACCCGTTGACTAAACTTCTCTCACAAGCAAAACATGATCACACCTTATTACTCTTGGGTATTAATCACATAGCGATGTGAACTAGATTATTGACTCTAGTAAACCCTTTGGGTGTTGGTCACATGGTGATGTGAACTATGGGTGTTATTCACATAACGGTGTGAACTATCGGTATTAAATCACATGGCGATGTGAGCTAGATTATTGACTCTAGTGCAAGTGGGAGACTGAAGGAAATATGCCCTAGAGGCAATAATAAAGTTGTTATTTATATTTCCTTATATCATGATAAATGTTTATTATTCATGCTAGAATTGTATTAACCGGAAACATAGTACATGTGTGAATACATAGACAAAACAGAGTGTCCCTAGTATGCCTCTACTAGACTAGCTCATTGATCAAAGATGGTTATGTTTCCTAACCATAGACATGAGTTGTCATTTGATCAACGGGATCACATCATTAGGAGAATGATGTGATGGACAAGACCCATCCGTTAGCATAGCACTATGATCGTTTAGTTTTACTGCTATTGCTTTCTTCATGACTTGTACATGTTCCTATGACTATGAGATTATGCAACTCCCGAATACCGTAGGAACACCTTGTGTGCTATCAAACGTCAAAACGTAACTGGGTGATCATAAAGATGCTCTACAGGTGTCTCCGAAAGTATTCATGGTGTTGGCATAGATCAAGATTAGGATTTTTCACTCCGAGTGTCGGAGAGGTATCTCTGGGCCCTCTCGGTAACACACATCACAATAAGCCTTGCAAGCAAAAGACTAATGAGTTAGTCACGAGATGATGTGTTACGGAACGAGTAAAGAGACTTGCTGGTAATGAAATTGAACTAGGTATAGAGATACCAACGATCGAATCTCGGGCAAGTAACATACCGATGACAAAAGGAACAACGTATGTTGTTATGCGGTTTTGACCGATAAAAGATCTTCGTAAAATATGTAGGAGCCAATATGAACATCCAGGTTCCGCTATTGGTTATTGACCGGAGATGAGTCTCGGTCATGTCTACATTGTTCTCGAACCCGTAGGGTCCGCACGCTTAACGTTTGATGACGATCGGTATTATGAGTTTATGAGTTTTGATGTACCGAAGGTAGTTCGGAGTCCCGGATGAGATCACGGACATGACGAGGAGTCTCGGAATGTCCGAGACATAAAGATTGATATATTGGACGACTATATTCGGACACCGGAAGTGTTCCGGAAAAGTTTCGGATTTAACGGGATTGCCGGAGGGGGTTACCGGAACCCCCTACGAAGGGGGATGGTCCATAGTGGGCCTTATGGAAAAGAGAGAGGCAGCCCATAGGTCTGTCCGGCGCCCCACCTAGGGTTCCTAGTTGGACTAGGAGTTGGGGGGCGCCACCTCTTCTTCTTTTCCTATTCCCTCTCTTCCTTCTTTGGTGGTTCCTACTAGGAATAGGATTGCAATCCTATTCCTAGTAGGATTGCACCCCTAGCCGCACCAAACAAGGGCCGGCCGACCTCCCCCCTTGCTCCTTTATATACGGGGGCAGGGGGGCACCCAAAGACACACAAGTTGAATTGTTTTAGCCGTGTGCGGTGCCCCCCTCCACAGAAACACACCTCGGTCATACCGTTGCAGTGCTTAGGCGAAGCCCTGCGCCGGTGAATACATCATATCCGTCACCACGCCGTCGTGCTGACGAAACTCTCTCGTGAAGCTCAACTGGATCAAGAGCTCGTGGGACGTCATCAAGCTGAACGTGTGCTGAACGCAGAGGTGTCGTACGTTCGGTGCTTGATCGGTTGGATCGCGAAGAAGTTCGACAACATCAACCGCATCACTTGACGCTTCCGCTCCCGGTCTACGAGGGTACGTAGACACACTCTCCCCTCTCGTTGCTATGCATCTGGTAGATAGATCTTGCGTGATCGTAGGAAAATTTTAAAATACTAAGTTCCCCAACAATTACTGCTTCTGCTACCTACACGAGTCATAAATTGGTGAGTGGTGGTTTATGTTACTTAAAGAAAATTTCAAATTTGCAACATGGCAGCTTACCGAAGATAGATGAAGTCATTTCAGAGACACGATGCTTTAACCCAGTGAGTTCAGCTGTCACCTTTTCAAGGGTTGATTCGACTTTTTCAGCTCTCTACACCAAGACGGTTCTCTCTTTAGCCCAAGCAGACTTCTCCGTCTCAAATTCAGCCTTCAGCTTATTTGTTTCAGACAAACTAAATTGAAATTTTGATTCAGCCTTCTGGGTCCCAGACTCTTGATGCTTAAGCCGGCTCCTTGCATCATCTAATTGCACTTGCAATTCAGCAGCGGTATCATGTATAAATAAAGGGTTATAAGATGGATTAGTTTTCGGTTTACAAGAGTTGAAGTCCCAAGCCTTTTGCAAGCAACAACACTTGGCACTTGGGGGCTAATGGATGCTGAAGTTTTCTTTCCGTGCTGGTTCATATCAATAAAGTCTCAAGCACTTTGCATGCAAGAGCACTTGACCCTTGGGGGCTAATGGACGCAGAAGTGTTTTCTAAAATAAGGGTTCATACCAATAAAGTCCCAAGCACTTTGCAAGCAAGAGTACTTGGCACTTGGGGGCTAATGCATATTGCTTCTTTATTATTATTCATTTATACTAACCCGGCGGCCAAATAATCATTACCACCGGCTTATGAGGGGTATACAGGCAAGTTCTATACAATGAAGAATAGGACCGGCTCATTCATGCTGATTAAGCCGACCCTTGGGGGATACACATGCAATGTTCATCAAAGACAGATTTCCTATCAAGAGGTGTGCGGATTCATAAAGAAGTCAATTATTTCTAAGTCTACAACGTATTCACTTCTATCATATCCAATAGACTTGGGGGCTGGAAGGACGTATATAGTTTGGTCAAGAGTTTTACCTCAAACTTCTTGTGCATCTGCTTCACCATATCAATATCAAGGTCACGACTGCTGTGGACTTGACTGAGATATCCAGAAAGGACTTTGCGAGTGCTCAACTGTGCGTATTGAGCCATGTCAAACCTCACTCTCCGTTTCTTAACAAGTTCTTGCTTGGCAGTATGTTTGGCCAACACAGTTGGATTGCCCAGCTCTCTGAAAGCAGTACCAGTGATTGTAACATCTCCAGTTCGGTTCTCTGCCGGTTCAGACGGGGCTGGCGGTTCAGCAGTTGCAGAGTCGGCCTTGGCAGGATCAATAGAGGTGTCAAGAATTTCAGGAGGAGCATCATGAGTAGATTCTTTTCTTGGCCTCTGAACATCTGTTGCTAAAACTTGCTGCTCTAGCTCAAGGACCTTTGGATCAGCCGCCGGCTTACTCGCCTTGGCTCTCTTAATGGGCTTGGCTTGGCCTCTGCACGGGTTAAAATGAGTCAGTGCAAAGTTACAAAGATTCAAGGAAAAGACAAACATGGAAGAAATTGTTTACCCAGGGGCAGTCTTGAAAGCTAGAAGTTGACTTTGAGATGAATCGCCAGATGAAGAGCGGGAGACCTCCTGATAGTTTGAATCGAAATAATTCAGTGGTTGACGAATAAGACCCGCCAGTGGGTAAAGAGAGTTTAAGAGTGGAAAGACGTCATTCTGGCGCTTTCGATGAGTTGGAGTATTTGGTAAACCAGAGGACAGTTCTTCTTCCAAGGAGTTCCCTGTCCGACACTGGCTCTCGTGTTGTTGTTTCTTCAAAATAAATTGAGAATCTAAATGAGCTGAAGGGTGTGAAAATCTTACTTTCCGGATTACCCATCAAACTTTTTGTCTTGGCAAGGATTCTGAGCCGGAGGAAATAGTAATTTCCTCTTCATCAACGGCCTGGCTGGCCTCCGTGTCGTCCTGACAGTAATCAATGTCAATAAGATAGTTGAAAAAGGAGCCAAGAGAGTCAAGTGTTACCCCCTACTCAGTACTGTAGTTCAGTTCAAGCAGTTCAGAAGGGCCGGTTTTCTTCTTTGTCTTTTTTACAGCCTTTTTGGTGGCTTTCTTGACAGCTCTGGCCTTTTTTGCAGCTTCATGGTCATAGGCTTTCTTCGAGAAAGGCGACTTAGCCTGTGAGGAAAAGTAATTTTGAGTTGACAGGAGAGTCAGAACGATAAATAAAGGACATTTAAAGTTAAGACTCACCTCTGGTGTCGGGTTAAGTTTGCAGAAAGGCCTCAAACCCACTTTGCTGCAGTCTCCCAGGCTCTCGTTTAAGACAGTCTTGGTCATATCTATGATTTCATCCTCCTCCAAGTCCTCAGGACTATGACATAATGGATCATTGGTCTCTCCAGTATAATCGCACATTAAGCCGGTCCCGCGGCTCAAAGGAATGATCCGCCAAGCGAGCCAGTACCGGGCCAAGTCAATTCCAGTCAGCCGGTTTCCCAGTAGGGCTCTGACCTTTGCAAGAGTGGGAGAAATTTTCTTATGTTCTGCGACAGTAAGCTTCTCTCCAAGAGGATGTTTAGTGTCTAAATGCTGGACACGATAACCCGGCATTGGATGCTCATCAGCCGAAGAAGTGTCTTTACAGTAAAACCAGGTTTGATTCCAGTCTTTGGGGTGACTCAGCAGGCAGACATAGGGGAAAATAGAATCTCTCCTTCGTTGAATTGAAACAGCTCCAAGTTCCAAACTGGGTCCGTTGGTATACTCATTCTGGCGGTTTAAATAAAAAAACTCTCTAAAGAGCAAGAGGCTAGGTTCCTCTTGAAGATACACTTCACAGAAGACTTGGAAGTTACATATATTTGACACGGAATTGGGTCTGATGTCTTAAGGATGGAGTTGGAAAAAGTGCAGAACATCCCGGAAGAATTTAGAGCCGGGTGGTGAAAAACCCTGGTTCATGTGATCAGTGAAGACAATAACTTCATCATCATTTGGAGTAGGCCTCTCTTCGCCCAGTTTAGGGGCGCGGTAGTGCATAACTGATTTCTTTGGCAGGTATCCAATCTTGACAAAATCAGCAAGCGTAGCCTCAGTAACAACGGAAGGGACCCAGTTGCACGTGGTGACTGTCTTCGGCGGCATTATGAACAAACAAGCCTAAAGAAGGAAAAATTATTGCCGGTTAAAAATTGATTCATTAAACCGGAAGAGCAGGTTACAGTATAAGTTCAGCATGGCGGCTTAAATGGGGCATAATGGCATGAGAATAATTATAAGCCGGAAAGTTAAGCCGCCATGACCAGTGCGGATATTCAGGAAGGCAGATTCTACCAAGTATGGTGACAAACAGATTTCATAGAATGAAGTTGTAATTTTGGATCTACAACGGTTCAAAAAATAAAGCTAAAAATGAAGAACAGGCAGACCTCAGATCAGTATGATGCAGTTCGTGGAGATGAATCAGTCTTTTTGCATAGATGAGGCATTACAGTATTTGCCAAAAGAGATGTTATCAAGACTATCGTGCGGAGTGAAAGATCGTAGATGTCGCCTAGAGGGGGGGGGGTGAATAGGCGCTTTAAAATAATTACGGTTTAGCCTTGAAAAAACGCGGAATAAACCTAGCGGTTAATTCGTCAAGCACAAAACCTACAGCAACTAGGCTCACCTATGTGCACCAACAACTTATGCTAAGCAAGATAAACAACTAGGTGATAGCAAGATATATGACAAGAAACAATATGGCTATCACAAAGTAAAGTGCATAAGTAAAGGGTTCGGGTAATAGATAACCGAGGCACGCGGAGACGACGATGTATCCCGAAGTTCACACCCTTGCGGATGCTAATATCCGTTTGGAGGGGTGTGGAGGCACAATGCTCCCCAAGAAGCCACTAGGGCCACCGTAATATCCTCACGCCCTCGCACAATGCAAGATGCCATGATTCCACTAAGGGACCCTTGAGGGCGGTCACCGAACCCATACAAATGGCAACCCTTGGGGGCGGTCACCGAACCCGTACAAATTGCTCGGGGCGATCTTCACAACCTAATTGGAGACCCCGACGCTTGCCCGAAGCTTTTCACCACAATGATTGAGCTCCGAACACCACCAAGGTTGGGGCTACCTCCACAACTTAATTGGAGGCTCCCAACAACACCACGAAGCTTCACCACAATGGAATATGGCTCCGCGGTGACCTCAACCATCTAGGGCGCCCAAGCACCCAAGAGGAACAAGCTCAAGGGTACCAAGCACCCAAGAGTAATAAGCTTCTCAACTTGTAACTTCCACGTATCACCATGGAGAACTCAAACCGATGCACCAAATGCAATGGCAAGGGCACACGGAGTGCCCAAGTCCTTCTCTCTCAAATCCCACCAAAGCAACTAATGCTAGGGAGGGAAAAGAGAGGAAGAACAAGAAGGAGAACACAAATAACTCCAAGATCTAGATCCAAGGGGTTCCCCTCACCTAGAGGAGAAAGTGATTGGTGGAAATGTGGATCTAGATCTCCTCTCTCTTCCCCCCCCCCAAAACTAGCAAGAATCCATGGAGGGATTGAGAGATAGCAAGCTCGGAGAAGGTCAACAATGGGGGAAGAACACGAGCTCAAAGGATAAGATCCATTGGGGAAGAAGACCTCCTTTTATAGGAGGGGAAATAATCCAACCATTATCCCCTCTCACAGCCCGCGCGGCGCGGTACTACCGCTCCAAGGAGTGGTACTACCGCTAGGGCAGTAGTAGCCCTTTGAAACACAACAGCGAGGAGGCAAAAAGGCCAGAAGAACCGTCCAAGCGGTAGTATCGCTTGACCTCATGGTACTACCGCTAGGGGTAGCGGTACTACTGCTTGAGAGCGGTACTAAAAAATTACATCCGTGCCTACCACCGCTGGACTTGTGACGAGTTTTTGGTCCGGAGCGGAAGTAGCCACATAAGTAAAAAATTACATCTCCTCCAAGCGGTAGTATCGCTCCAATTTGCGGTAGTACCGCTACAGCCCTTCTGGGGACACCAAAACTGACATAACTTTGCAAACGGACTCCGAATTCAACGAAACCAAGTTTGTTGGAAAGCTAACGACATGGCCTAACACAATCTTGATATAAATAACAATAAGAAGCAAATGAGAAAAGGCCCATAAGAAAATGGTGAGAAACCTTCCTCGAAAGAGACCGATAAAACCTCCAACACCGAAAACGCAATAGAAGAAGCATGTGAACTCCGTTTTTGATGAACTCGAGCTTGTCATCAAGATGACCATAAGCTCTAAGACTCACAAGGAGAATCGGCCTAAACCCCAACATCGAAAACATCATAGTAGATGTATGTGAACTCTATTTTCGATGAACCCGAGCTTGTCATGAAAATGACCATAAGCTCCAAATCTCACAAGGAGAAGAACCAAACAAGAACCAAGAAAGATGATGCAAGCATGCAGTGGTTTGAGCTCTCTACGAACGATACGATCAAGCTACTCATTGAGAGCCCGCCTTGATAGTACGACAATCAATCCTATAACCCGGTCTCCCAACTGCCACCATGAGATCGGTAAAATAGAAAACCTATCAAGGGCAAACCTTTGCCTTGCACAAAGTCCACTTGAGCTAGATGTAGACGATCTTGACTTCCTCAAGTTGGACCACCTTTCTTGATTGCGTTGGCTCGGTGAAGACTAGCAGATTGCTCCCCCATACTCAACTATGGGTGAGCCACTCTTCGGCATATCTTCACAAGTCCGTTGTCACCACAATGGACGGCAAGCTTCAAGCACTTGATCTGCTCGTGATGCATCACTTGAACTTGCACACCACAACCTTGATTTGATGTCATCCTCCATGGGTTGTATGTGATCTTCCTCTTAACGCAAGCCCATGGAAGGTAACCTAATCCCACATAGAACTATCACAAAGACCATGGGTTAGTACACTAAGCGTAATTCACAATGCTTACCATACCATGGGATCGCTTGATCCCTCTTGGTACATCTTCTACGCTTTGTGTGTTGATCAACATGAAACACTCTCTGTACTTAGTCTTGATCAACCTTGAATCTTTCCAACTCTCTTCATTTGGATGATGTCTTGAAGGTAAACATGAATGATAACACACTCTTCTTCTTCAAGACATGCTTGCAATAAGCTCAACACTCATAAGACCAATCTTTGGATAATTCCTTAATAGCACCTTGGTCATCACAAACTCTCCTTGAAACCAACACATGGACTCCAAGAAAAGCCTATGGACAAATCCTTCAAATATAACTCAAGGCAACCATTAGTCCATAGAGATTGTCATCAATAACCAAAACCAAACATGGGGGCACCGCATGTTCTTTCACGGAGGAAGATCAAGATCGAGAGGAATCCATAGTTGCATAAGAGGAAGGAGATGAACGCTGGCGAGTTTCGCGGGAACCCTAATAGATAAGAGGGGAGGAAAGAGAAGAACATACTTGGACGAGTGAACGGCGGCGACGCGCGGAAGAAGCCTGGTGACGACAGGTTGATGCTGCGGTCGCTGTTGAGGACGAGACAGAGGACGCCGACGCCGACGAAGCTCGGGGGTGTAAGCGTCGCGAGGAATAAGATGAAGAGGGAGAAGTAAAGGAAGAGAATGGAAAGGAGCTCCTGGCCCTATTTACAAGCAGAGTGGATAAGGGTCACGCGCGAGAATCGAGGAGGTGAAAAAGCAGGTAAGTAACAACGCAGACGCCTCGATTATCGGAATCCCAATAAATGCGGAAGATTTGTTATGATCTGGATAGTTCAAAAGTAAGTAACAAGTGACATCATGGCGGGTTACCACCATTTCACGGGCTGACGTCATGGCGGGTTATAATTTCTCGAGAGAAGATGAAGGAAGATTGACATGAACAAGTTCAAATCAACCTGGGGCCTAATGTTGGGGATATAAATATTTGATATGACCCGCCCAGGAGGGGCCGGGTTACCCAATGGCGGTTCATGGGCCAAGCCCAGAAGCATGTTGAAGATGGTGGTTTAATGAGAGTAATTTATAAAGGGCCAAGGCCCAGGGCGGCTTAAGGCCTGTAAGTATAAACCGCCATATATGTTAACTTGTATTGTAAGGCATGTAACAAGAGTCAACAGGCCGGACACGATTGTATGAGCCGGTTGGGACTCCGTAGGCTGCAGGGCGTCAATCAGAGTATATAATGGGACGACCCGTCAGCGGCTTAGGGCAAGAAACAATAGTTCGAGAGCTAGGCAAGCGTATTTTCTCCCTAGCAATCGACACCCCGACAATTCCACCTCAAACTGGATTAGGTTTTACCCTCACCGCAAGGGGCCGGACCAGTATAAAATTCCCGTGTCTCTTGTCCCATTTTAACCCCTTTAAGCTAACCACGTCGCTATGGCTCCGCAATTAAGTCCTTACCCTAGGACATCTGCCATGACAACTCCACGACACCAACCGTGTGCGTAACCGTGGCCGTCTCTTTTCAAGTGAGTTCGAGAAGAGAACACAATGGTTTATGTTTGACTTGTAGGTAGTTCAGGATCACTTATTGATTATTACTAGTTTGCGACCGCTATACGTAGCTTCTCATCTTTATCTTGAACTCGTAAGTTAGCCACCATACAAATGCTTAGTCGGTTGCTGCAACCTCACCACTTATCCTTTCCATGCCCATCAAGCTTTGCTAGTCTTGATACCCATGGTAATGGGATTGCCGAGTCCTCGTGGCTCACAGATTACTACAACAATAGTTGCAGGTACAGGTAATGCGATGTTTTGATGCAAGAGCAACGTTTACTTGTGTTGGAGTTCTTCTTCTTCCCCTTCTTCTTCTTCTATCAGGGTATAGGTTCCTGGTCGGCAGCCTTGGCTAGTAGGGTGGATGTCATTTGTGTTTTTTGTTTGTTTTCATCCGTAGTCGGATGCCTCTCTTCTGTATGACGTTTGTTGTATTCATGTGGCATTGTTTTTCCTTTTGTATGTATCCCCATCTATTATGTAATGGTACGATGTAATGATATCCACCTTGCAAAGCGTCTTCAATATGCGCTTCTATCCTTGGTGGGACCTCCAAGTTCCTTGAGCACAGCTCACAATATCACTTGGGGGATATGTTCGAACCATAGTCACACCTCTTGATAGGCATAAGGGCACTAGGGAAATCACTTGGGGGCTTGGTCGTATCCGAGCCATAGCTACACCTCTTGATAGGCTTAAGGCCACCAGGGAAATCACTTGGGGGCTATGGGTTCGAACCATAGTAACACCTATTGATAGGCATAAGGGCACCAGGGAAATCACTTGGGGGCTTGGTTGTATTCGAACCATAGCTACACCTCTTGATCGGCGCAATGCCACAATTATGACTACTTGGGGGCTTGGTCGTATTCGAACCATAGCTACACCTCTTGATCGGCGCAATGCCACTATTATGACTACTTGGGGGCTCTGGTCATATACGAACCATAGCTTAAACCCTCTTGATCATACACATACATCATCATATATTGCGTCATACATTGAATCATCATTACATCATCATAGCATGTATCATATGGGCACGGATATACCGGTTTATATGGCAGGAATCGGTTTTCAAACCAGGTTATATTATTCAAATTTATAAATAGCCAACATGGCTGGATTTTTATCATGGTTATCAATAACCAATATTATGATTGATGTTTTCAAAGTTGCTTTAGCGCAATGGATATTATTTTATCAATGGGCATAATTTATTCTACAAAGGAATAGTCCCGAGTCGCTGCAGGCTTACGACCCGACACTTGGGGTCTACATTATTCAAGTTGAGATTACATCAAATATGCAAGTCTCATGTCGCTGCAAGCATGCACCATGACACTTGGGGGCTAATGCAAAGTCATTTTTTTGCTCACCTTATTGAAGACCCGACTCATCACATTGTAAAGAGCCGGCCCTTGGGGCCTACCAATTTCTCCTGTCAACAATTCAAGGTACACAAGTCTTAAAACCATTATATTGAAAGGTCCACTGTTCAGTTGGTAAAGCACAAAGCTCTTAACCTTGTGGACTGTAATGCCCAGTATGCGGCTATGTCCCCCACGTGTCGAGGCATGACTTAAGGACATAAACGCATACTAGAATGATCTCAAGTATGGTATCTTTGCACATCTCATGTAAATCTCAGGGATGAAATAGTAAAATGATAGTTGGCTTACACTCGCCACGTCACACAAAGAATACAATAGCATACATTATCCAAATAACATCAGGGTCCGACTACGGACGAAAACCAAACGAGAAAGATACCATAAATAACACAAGCCTGATCCTCCTAGTAAGAACCACTACTGATTGTCGGGATAAGACACATAGTAATGTCCACACTCTTCATCGAACTCCCAGTAAAGTTCTGAACTGTTGGGGAACGTAGTATTTTAAAATTTTCCTACGATCACACAAGATCTATCTACCAGATGCATAGCAACGAGAGGGGAGAGTGTGTCTACGTACCCTCGTATACCGGAAGCGAAAGCGTCAAGTGACGCGGTTGATGTAGTCGAACTTCTTCGCGATTCAACCGATCAAGCACCGAACGTACGACACCTCCGCGTTCAGCACACGTTCAGCTTGATGACGTCCCACGAGCTCTTGATCCAGTTGAGCTTCACGGGAGAGTTTCGTCAGCACGACGGCGTGGTGACGGATATGATGTATTCACCGGCGCAGGGCTTCGCCTAAGCACCGCGACGGTATGACCGAGGTGTGTTTCTGTGGAGGGGGGCACCGCACACGGCTGGAACAATTCAACTTGTGTGTCTTTGGGTGCCCCCCTGCCCCCGTATATAAAGGAGCAAGGGGGGAGGCCGGCTAGCCCTTCTCTGGTGCGGCTAGGGGTGCAATCCTACTAGGAATAGGATTGCAATCCTATTCCTAGTAGGAATCACCAAAAGAAGGAAGAGAGGGAAAGGAAAAAGGGAGAGGTGGCGCCCCCCAATCCTAGTCCAACTAGGAACCCTAGGTGGGGAGCCGGCCAGCCCTATGGGCTGCCTCTCTCTTTCCCTTAAGGCCCACTATGGACCATCCCCCTTCGTAGGGGGTTCCGGTAACCCCCTCCGGCAATCCCGTTAAATCCGAAACTTTTCCGGAACACTTCCGGTGTCTGAATATAGTCGTCCAATATATAAAACTTTATGTCTCGGACATTCCGAGACTCCTCGTCATGTCCGTGATCTCATCCGGGACTCCGAACTACCTTCGGTACATCAAAACTCATAAACTCATAATACAGATCGTCATCAAACGTTAAGCGTGCGGACCCTACGGGTTCGAGAACTATGTAGACATGACCGAGACTCATATCCGGTCAATAACCAATAGCGGAACCTGGATGTTCATATTGGCTCCTACATATTCTACGAAGATCTTTTATCGGTCAAAACCGCATAACAACATACGTTGTTCCTTTTGTCATCGGTATGTTACTTGCCCGAGATTCGATAGTCGGTATCTCTATACCTAGTTCAATCTCATTACTGGCAAGTCTCTTTACTCGTTCCGTAACACATCATCTCGTGACTAACTCATTAGTCTTTTGCTTGCAAGGCTTATTGTGATGTGTGTTACCGAGAGGGCCCAGAGATACCTCTCCGACACTCGGAGTGACAAATCCTAATCTTGATCTATGCTAACACCACGAATACTTTCGGAGACACCTGTAGAGCATCTTTATGATCACCCAGTTACGTTGTGACGTTTGATAGCACACAAGGTGTTCCTACGGTATTCGGGAGTTGCATAATCTCATAGTCATAGGAACATGTATAAGTCATGAAGAAAGCAATAGCAGTAAAACTAAACGATCATAGTGCTATGCTAACGGATGGGTCTTGTCCATCACATCATTCTCCTAATGATGTGATCCCGTTGATCAAATGACAACTCATGTCTATGGCTAGGAAACATAACCATCTTTGATCAATGAGCTAGTCTAGTAGAGGCATACTAGGGACATACTGTTTTGTCTATGTATTCACACATGTACTAAGTTTCCGGTTAATACAATTCTAGCATGAATAATAAACATTTATCATGATATAAGGAAATAAATAATAACTTTATTATTGCCTCTAGGGCATATTTCCTTCGGTCTCCCACTTGCACTAGAGTCAATAATCTAGCTCACATCGCCATGTGATTTAATACCGATAGTTCACATCGTTATGTGATTAACACCCATAGTTCACATCGCCATGTGACCAACACCCAAAGGGTTTACTAGAGTCAATAATCTAGTTCACATCGCTATGTGATTAATACCCAAGAGTAATAAGGTGTGATCATGTTTTGCTTGTGAGAGAAGTTTAGTCAACGGGTCTGTCACATTCAGATCCGTATGTATTTCGCAAATTTCTATGTCTACAATGCTCTGCATAGAGCTACTCTAGCTAATTGCTCCCACTTTCAATACGCATCCAGATTGATACTTAGAGTCATCTGGATTTAGTGTCAAAGCTTGCATCGGCGTAACCCTTTACGACGAACTCTTTATCACCTCCATAATCGAGAAACATTTCCTTAGTCATCCAGTTACTAAGGATAATTTTGACCGCTGTACTGTGATCTACTTCTGGATCACTATTGTACCCCCTTGACAAACTCATGGCAAGGTACACAACATGTTTGGTACACAGCATGGCATACTTTATAGAACCTATGGGTGAGGCATAGGGAATGACTTTTCATTCTCTCTATATTTTTCTGCCGTGGTCTGGCTTTGAGTCTTACTCAACTTCACACCTTACAAGTCAGGCAAGAACTCCTTCTTTGACTGATCCATTTTGAACTACTTCAAAATCTTATCAAGGTATGTACTCATCGAAAGTCTTATCAAGCGTCTTGATCTATCTCTATAGATCTTGATGCCCAATATGTAAGCAGCTTCACCAAGGTCTTTCTTTGAAAAAACTCCTTTCAAACACTCCTTTATGCTTTCCAGAAAATTCTACATCATTTCCGATCGACAATATGTCATTCACATATACTTATCAGAAAGGTTGTAGTGCTCCCACTCACTTCTTGTAAATACAGGCTTCACCACAAGTCTGTATAAATCTATATGCTTTGATCACCTCATCAAAGCGTATATTCCAACTCCGAGATGCTTGCACCAGTCCATAGATGGATCGCTGGAGCTTGCATACTTTGTTAGCACCTTTTGGATTGACAAAACCTTCTGGTTGCATCATATACAACTCTTCTTTGAGATATCCATTCAGGAATGCAGTTTTGACATCCATTTGCTAGATTTCAGAATCATAAAATGCGGCAATTGCTAACATGATTCGGACAGACTTAAGCATCGCTACACGTGAGAAAGTCTCATCGTAGTCAACTCCTTGAACTTGTCGAAAACCTTTCGCAACAAGTCGAGCTTTGTAAACAGTAACATTACCGTCTGCGTCGGTCTTCCTCTTGAAGATCCATTTATTTTCGATGGCCTGCCGATCATCGGGCAAGTCAACCAAAGTCCACACTTTGTTCTCATACATGGATCCCATGTCAGATTTCATGGCCTCAAGCCATTTTGCGGAATCTGGGCTCATCATCGCTTCCTCATAGTTCATAGGTTCATCATGTTCTAGTAACATGATTTCCAGAACTGGGTTGCCGTACCACTCTGGTGCGGAACGTACTCTGGTTGATCTACGACGTTCAGCAGAAACTTGATCCGAAGTTTCATGATCATCATCATTAACTTCCTCACTGATTGGTGTAGGAATCACTGGAACAATTTTCTGTGATGTACTACTTTCCAATTCGGGAGAAGGTACAATTACCTCATCAAGTTCTACTTTCCTCCCACTCACTTCTTTCGAGAGAAACTCTTTCTCTAGAAAGGATCCATTCTTAGCAACGAATATCTTGCCTTCGGATTTGTGATAGAAGGTGTACCCAACAGTTTCTTTTTGGATATCCTATGAAGATTTACCTTTCCGATTTGGGTTCGAGCTTATCATGTTGAAACTTTTCCTCATAAGCATCGTAGTCCCAAACTTAAAGAAATGACAGCTTAGGTTTCTCGTCAAACCACAGTTCATACATTGTCATCTCCACGGATTTAGATGGTGCCCTATTTAACGTGAATGTAGCTGTCTCTAATGCATAACCCCAAAAGCGATAGTGGTAGATCGGTAAGAGACATCATCGATCGTACCATATCTAATAAAGTACGGTTATGACGTTCGGACACACCATTATACTGTGGTGTTCCAGGTGGCATGAGTAGTGAAACTATTTCACATTGTTTTTACTGAAGGCCAAAACTCGCTAACTCAAATATTTTACCTCTACGATCATATCGTAGAAACTCTTATTTTCTTGTTACGATGATTCTCCACTTCACTCTGAAATTCTTTGAACTTTTCAAATGTTTCAGACTTGTGCTTCATTAAGTAGATATACCCATATCTGCTCAAATCATCAGTGAAGGTCAGAAAATAACGATACCCGCCGCGAGCTTCAACACTTATTGGTCCACATACATCAGTATGTATGATTTCCAACAAATCTGTTGCTCGCTCCATAGTTCCGGAGAACGGAGTTTTAGTCATCTTGCCCATGAGGCATGGTTCGCAAGCACCAAGTGATTCATAATCAAGTGATTCCAAAAGTCCATCATTATGGAGTTTCTTCATGCGTTTTACACCATTATGACCTAAACGACAGTGCCACAAATAAGTTGCACTATCATTATTAACCTTGCATCTTTTGGTTTCAATATTATGAATATGTGTATCACTACAATCGAGATCCAACAAACTATATTCATTGGGTGTATGACCATCGAAGGTTTTATTCATGTAAACAGAATAACAATTATTCTATGACTTTAAATGAATAACCGTATTGCAACAAATATGATCAAATCATATTCATGTTCAACGCAAATGCCAAATAACATTTATTTAGGTTTTACACTAATCCCAAAAGTATAGGGAGTGTGCGATGATGATCATATCAATCTTGGAACCACTTCCAACACACATCGTCACTTCACCTTTAACTAGTCTCTGTTCATTCTGCAATTCTCGTTTCGAGTTACCAATTTTTAGCAACTGAACCGGTATCAAATACCCAGGGGTTGCTATGAACACTAGTAAAGCACACATCAATAATCTGTATATCAAAATATACCTTTGTTCATTTTGCCATCCTTCTTATCCGCCAAGTATCTAGGGCAGTTCTACTTCCAGTGACTATTTCCTTTGCAGTAGAAGCACTTAGTTTCAGGCTTGAGTTTAGCTTTGGGTTTCTTCATGGGAGTGACAACTTGCTTGTCATTCTTCTTGAAGTTCCCCTTCTATCCCTTTGCCCTTTACTTGAAACAAGTGGTCTTGTTTAACCATCAACACTTGATGCTTTTTTTTGATTTCTACCTTCGCCGATTTCAGCATCGCGAAGAGCTCGGGAATTATTTTCGTCATCCCTTGCATATTATAGTTCATCACGAAGTTCTACTAACTTGGTGATAGTGACTAGAGAACTTTGTCAATTACTATCTTATCTGGAAGATTAACTCCCACCTGATTCAAGCAATTGCAGTACCCAAACAATCTGAGCACATGCTCACTGGTTGAGCTATTCTCCTCCATCTTGTAGGCAAAGTACTGTCAGAGGTCTTATACCTCTCGACACAGGCATGAGTATGAAATACTAATTTCAACTCTTGGAACATCTTATATGCTCCGTGGCGTTCAAAATGTTTTTGAAGTCCCGGTTCTAAGCCGTAAAGCATGGTGCACTTAAACTATCAAGTAGTCATCATACCGAGCTTTTGTCAAAAACATTCATAACGTCTACATCTGCTTCTTCAATAGGTCTGTCACCTAGCGGTGCATCAAGGACATAATTCTCTATGCAGTAATGAGGATAATCCTCAGATCACGGAACAATTCCGCATCATTGCTACTAACATCTTTCAACTTAGTTTTCTCTAGGAACATATAAAAAATAAACGTGGAGCAACATTGCGAGCTATTGATCTACAACATAGATATGCTAATACTACCAGGACTAAGTTCATGATAAATTAAAGTTCAATTTAATCATATTAATTTAAAGAACTCCCACTTAGATAGACATCCCTCCGGTCATCTAAATGATCACGTGATCCAAATCAACTAAACCATGTCCGATCATCACGTGAGATGGAGTAGTTTCAATGGTGAACATCTTATGTTGATCATATCTACTATATGATTCACGCTCGACCTTTCGGTCTCTAGTGTTCCGAGGCCATATCTGCATATGCTAGGCTCGTCAAGTTTAACCCGAGTATTCTGCGTGTGCAAAACTGGCTTACACCCGTTGTATTTGAACGTAGAGCTTATCACACCCGATCATCACGTGGTGTCTCGGCACGACGAACTTTCGCAACGGTGCATACTCAGGGAGAACACTTATACCTTGAAATTTAGTAAGGGATCATCTTATAATGCTACCGTCGAACTAAGCAAAAATAAGAAGCATAATAAGATAAACATCACATGCAATCAAAATATGTGACATGATATGGCCATCATCATCTTGTGCTTTTGATTTCCATCTCCAAAGCACCGTCATGATCACCTTCGTCACCGGCGTGACACCTTGATCTCCATCGTAGTATCGTTGTCGTCTCGCCAACTATTGCTTCTACGACTATCGCTACCGCTTAGTGATAAAGTAAAGCAATTACATGGCGATTGCATTTCATACAATAAAGCGACAACCATATGGCTTCTGCCGGTTGCCGATAACTTTACAAAACATGATCATCTCATACAAAACCGTATAACTCATCATGTCTTGACCATATCACATCACAACATGCCCTGCAAAAACAAGTTAGACGTCCTCTACTTTGTTGTTGCATGTTTTACGTGGCTGCCACGGGCTTAGCAAGAACCGTTCTTACCTACGCATACAAAACCACAACGATGTTTCGTCAAGTATGTGCTGTTTTAACCTTCACAAGGACCGGGCGTAGCCACACTTGATTCAGCTAAAGTGAGAGAGACAGACACCCGCCAGTCACCTTTAAGCAACGAGTGCTCGTAACGGTGAAACCAGTCTCGCGTAAGCGTACGCGTAATGTCGGTCCGGGCCGCTTCATCTCACAATACCGCCGAAGCAAAGTATGACATGCTGGTAAGCAGTATGACTAGTATCGTCCACAACTCATTGTGTTCTACTCGTGCATATCATCTACGCATAGAACTGGCTCATGATGCCACTGTTGGGGAACGTAGTATTTTAAAATTTTCCTATGATCACACAAGATCTATCTACCAGATGCATAGCAATGAGAGGGAAGAGTGTGTCTACGTACCCTCGTAGACCGGAAGCGGAAGCGTCAAGTGACGCGGTTGATGTAGTCGAACTTCTTCGCGATTCAACCGATCAAGCACCGAACGTACGACACCTCCGCGTTCAGCACACGTTCAGCTTGATGACGTCCCACGAGCTCTTGATCCAGTTGAGCTTCACGGGAGAGTTTCGTCAGCATGACGGCGTGGTGACGGATATGATGTATTCACCGGCGCAGGGCTTCGCCTAAGCACCGCGACGGTATGACCGAGGTGTGTTTCTGTGGAGGGGGGCACCGCACACGGCTGGAACAATTCAACTTGTGTGTCTTTGGGTGCCCCCCTGCCCCCGTATATAAAGGAGCAAGGGGGGAGGCCGGCCAGCCCTTCTCTGGTGCGGCTAGGGGTGCAATCCTACTAGGAATAGGATTGCAATCCTATTCCTAGTAGGAATCACCAAAAGAAGGAAGAGAGGGAAAGGAAAAAGGGAGAGGTGGCGCCCCCCAATCCTAGTCCAACTAGGAACCCTAGGTGGGGCACCGGCCAGCCCTATGGGCTGCCTCTCTCTTTCCCTTAAGGCCCACTATGGACCATCCCCCTTCGTAGGGGGTTCCGGTAACCCCCTCCGGCAATCCCGTTAAATCCGAAACTTTTCCGGAACACTTCCGGTGTCCGAATATAGTCGTCCAATATATCAATCTTTATGTCTCGGACATTCCGAGACTCCTCGTCATGTCCGTGATCTCATCCGGGACTCCGAACTACCTTCAGTACATCAAAACTCATAAACTCATAATACAGATCGTCATCAAACGTTAAGCGTGCGGACCCTACGGGTTCGAGAACTATGTAGACATGACCGAGACTCATCTCCGGTCAATAACCAATAGCGGAACCTGGATGTTCATATTGGCTCCTACATATTCTACGAAGATTTTTTATCGGTCAAAACCGCATAACAACATACGTTGTTCCTTTTGTCATCGGTATGTTACTTGCCCGAGATTCGATCGTCGGTATCTCTATACCTAGTTCAATCTCGTTACTGGCAAGTCTCCTTACTCGTTCCGTAACACATCATCTCGTGACTAACTCATTAGTCTTTTGCTTGCAAGGCTTATTGTGATGTGTGTTACCGAGAGGGCCCAGAGATACCTCTCCGACACTCGGAGTGACAAATCCTAATCTTGATCTATGCTAACACCACGAATACTTTCGGAGACACCTGTAGAGCATATTTATGATCACCCAGTTACGTTGTGACGTTTGATAGCACACAAGGTGTTCCTACGGTATTCGGGAGTTGCATAATCTCATAGTCATAGGAACATGTATAAGTCATGAAGAAAGCAATAGCAGTAAAACTAAACGATCATAGTGCTATGCTAACGGATGGGTCTTGTCCATCACATCATTCTCCTAATGATGTGATCCCGTTGATCAAATGACAACTCATGTCTATGGCTAGGAAACATAACCATCTTTGATCAATGAGCTAGTCTAGTAGAGGCATACTAGGGACATACTGTTTTGTCTATGTATTCACACATGTACTAAGTTTCCGGTTAATACAATTCTAGCATCAATAATAAACATTTATCATGATATAAGGAAATAAATAATAACTTTATTATTGCCTCTAGGGCATATTTCCTTCATGAACCATCTCCTGCATAGTTCTCAACGGTACCTGCATCTGGTGTGTGTTGAATCTGTGAGCCACAGAGGACTCAGCAATCCCGTTCCCGGGTATCAAAACTACCAAAATCTTAGGTGTGGAAAGGCTATAAACAAGGGTTGCAGCAAGCACTAAGCACTAGCTTACGAGTTTAGAGCGAGAAGAGAATAAGTGCCAACGATCGCCAAGTTGATCAAGAAGTGATCCTAGCTACTCACGATCAAACATAACCCCACCGTGTTCACTTCCCGAAGCCCTTCGGAAAGAGACCATCACGGTTACTCACACAGGTAGTGTATTCTTATGAATAAGGTGTCAAGTTATCTACAACCGGATATTAACAAATTCCTATCTGCCACATAACCGCGGGCACGGCTTTCGAAAGATCAAAACCCTGCAGGGGTGTCCCAACTTAGCCCATCACAAGCTCATGATTTGCGGAGTCACAGAAAGGCTTAGCCTTCCACCCATTACCAATATATAGGTGAATTAGTTTAACAGGTATATATATTGTGATATCCCAAACAAGTTCATCATGGAGCAGTCTTCAAAGCTTCACCCGCAACTACAACGCTATAAGAGGGGCTGAGTGATGCGTACTTAGCCAAACAACGGTTTGCTAGAGTGTTTCATGGCAACAATAGGGGGGCTGACAAACAGGAACGGGCATCGAGGCAATATCTAAAGAACGATACATCTAGCATAGGCAAAGATAGAAGTGATATCTGGGAATGGTCATCTTGCCTGGTAAGTCATCGGTGGGATTGTAAGACGGCTCCTCGAACTTAGTCTCGATAAGATCCTCGAACTCGGTATCGGCTCCCGGCTCTACCCAACACAAGAGCACAACAACGACACAATATCAAACACGGTGCAATGCACAATCAACATGATGCAAGACATATCACGGGATGCAAGTATGATGTAGGTATGCATGAGGATGCTCTTGAGCCTAAGGAGAAGATGATGGAAATGGCTTCATCTTGGGAAATCAAGCAAGCCACTGGATAGATTGGGAGATTTCACTTGAAAAAGATATAAAGATCACCAGAAACAGATGCACGATTTGCAAATGACAAGCAAAACAAGATGCAATGCAAAACATTTTATAGCAACTTGAGGGCCTCATAAGAACAAGCTACAGCATGGCATCATGGCAAACAAGAGCATGGATAGCTAGAGCATAACATATACATCAAGGAACACCCACTGGGCAACTCTAAACATGCACAACAATGACGGTGGCATCATGTGAACATGGCATAAAAATTAACAGATCCACACTTAGCAGAAATTTAACATCACGATGACATGTTAACAAGCTTGTTGCAGTCATCTCAAGACATATCATGGCATGAAAATGAATCTATCATGTAGAGCACATTCCGAAGAGCGAAACTCATGTTGACACCTAGCTCATATGACACATGGATCAATATACACAAGCAAGACAAAACTTCATCTCATAACAAGTGCAGAAACTTATCAGCCAAATGCACTTTTGCAACAGAGATAAACATGGAAATTTGACATCTAACATGAATGCTACAGCAACCATCATGTAGAGCACTTCACAATGAACATCTCGACATTTCATTCACTCCATTCAGACCAACATGCACAAAGTTACTAGCCCACGAACATGCCAACAAATTTACACAGACCACAAGTGCTGAAATAGTTTCATCACGAAGCACTCTTGCCATGAAGTTTAAGTCAACTAGAAGAACTCTAACATGCATGAAACTGATGCTAACATGTAGAGCACGATGAAACGAATATTTTGATATATCATATGCGCAAAACGGAGCACCGAGAACAAAGTTACCACATGTCAAAGAGGGCAACAAAATTAACAGATCAGGGGACTTACTGGATTTTTACCTCAGCGAAAGTCAACGCGGGACGGATCCGTGCGGGACGGGGAGATCCGGGACGGAGCGGGATGACTTTTGGATGGATGAGGTGGTGGATCTAATCCACCACCGGATCCAGATCGGGACCGGCCCGACGGCTCATCGGAGGAGCTCGCCGGCAGGGCGGCCGGAGGCGCGGCCGACGGTGGAGGACGAGGCGGGGCCGGCCGGTGAAGTGGCCGGCGGTGGTGGAGATACGGCGTCCGGAGGCGGCGGTGACGACGCGTGAGGCCCGCGGCGGCGGAGTGCGTGGAGGCGACGAACCGGGCGGCGGGGCGAAGTGGGCCGGGGGGGCCCGACTCGGGTCCTGGCGGGCCAGCGGCGGAGGGGAGAGGGCGCGGTGGAGGAAGGCCACGTGTCGCGCGACAATCGGTCTGGCGTGTCCGGGCGGACGTGTCCGGCGGCGCGAGGAGGGAGGAACCAGGGTTTCACCCGTGAAATGGAGGGGGGTGGACGTTTTTATAGGCATAGGGAGCTAGGAGTGTCCAAATGAGGAGCGGTTTTCACTCACACGAGCACGATCCAACGACCGAGAGGATGGGACTGGTTGTGCTGGGTTAGTGGGCTGTTGTGGAGGGGTGTTGGGCCAAAAGGAAGAGGAGCTTTTAGCCCACGAGGTTAACCGTTGGAGTATCAAACGACCTCCAAACGCGACGAAACTTGACAGGCGGTCTCCACGTACTAAAACAACAACGCACGACAAGTCTCACCTCATTCCGAGAACGTTCTACGGCCACGTATGAAAGAAGGACTCGGAGGTGCCACGGGCACGTGTGTGAGTGTCGGAACTCGAAATGGGCAACGGGAAGAGACGAGCATGACCGGGTGCAAGTGACAACACGAATGCAATGCAATGCACATGATGACATGACATGGAGGATATGCACACACGCACACGGTAAAAACGAACAAACCCGAAATGAAATAAGAGCCCATAATGGAATTGATGAAGTCAACGTTGCTTATATTGCCATAAATGGAACTGTTACATCCGGGGTGTTACAAACTCTCCTCCACTACAAAAAGATCTCGTCCTGAGATCTAGGACTGAAAGAAGGCGGGTTACTCGGAACGGAGATGATCTTCTCGTTCCCATGTAGCTTCTCGGTCGGTATGGTGTGACCACTTCACTTTCAAGAATTTGATGGACTTGTTGCGGGTCTTGCACTCAGTTTCTTCAAGGATAGCAACGGGGTGCTCACGATAAGACAAGTCTTATTGAAGATCAATCTCTTCGAAAGGAATGGTGCGTTCAGGAGTCTTGAAGCACTTGCGGAGTTGAGACACGTGAAACACATCATGCACATTTGCAAAGTTGGAGGGAATCTCGAGTTGGTAGGCTAGATCGCCTCTCTTGCCAAGAATCTTGAAAGGGCCCACGTATCTTGGAGCAAGCTTGCCCTTGATACCGAACCTCTGAGTGCCCTTCATGGGAGAAACACGGAGATAGACATGGTCTCCAATGTCGAAAGCCAAGTCACGATGCTTGCCGTCATAGTAGCTCTTTTTACGCGATTGCGTGGCTTTGAGATTCTCACGTATGACTTTGCACATTTCTTCGGCTTCTGAGATCAAATCATTTCCAAGGAGTTGACGTTCACCAGTCTCGGACCAGTTGAGAGGCGTACGACACTTTCTGCCATAGAGGATTTCAAAAGGAGCTTTGCTTGCACTTGCTTGGAAACTGTTGTTGTAGGAGAATTCGGCAAATGGAAGACAATCTTCCCATTTCATACCGAAGGAGATGACACAAGCTCTTAGAATATCTTCGAGGATCTGGTTCACTCTTTCGACTTGACCACTAGTCTGAGGGTGAAACGCAGTGCTGAAGCGAATCTTTGTGCCCATGGCTGACTGAAAGGAATCCCAGAACTTGGAAGTGAACAAGCTGCCACGGTCTGAGGAGATCACTTGAGGAATGCCATGCAAAGAAACAATTCTGGAGGTGTACAACTCTGCCAGCTGAGCTGCGTTGATGGATTCTTTGATGGGAAGAAAATGAGCTACTTTAGTTAGCTTGTCAATAACCACAAAGATAGCATCATTTCCTTTCTTGGACTTGGTAAAACAGGTGACGAAATCCATCTCAATGTGATCGAATTTCCATTCGGGAATAGGTAGAGGTTGAAGGAGTCCGGCTGGACGTTGATGTTGTGCCTTCACTCTTCTGCAGACATCACATTCATTCACGAATTGGGCAATCTCCCTTTTCATGCGAGTCCACCAATATGATTGCTTGAGGTCTTGGTACATCTTGGAGCTTCCTGGATGTATCGAGAGGAGTGAGTCATGTGCTTCGTTCATTATGAGCTTCCTGAGATCACATTTGGTAACCACGATTCTATCCTCAAACAACAAGGTGTCTTTCTCATCAATGCGATAGCACTTCTACTTGGGAGTACCCTTAGCAATACCATGTTTCACTTTCTGCACCATAGCATCACTGAGTTGGGCCTCACGGATTTGATCTTCCAAGGTAGGAGCAACTTGAAGGTTTGCAAGAAAGCCTTGCGGAACGACTTGGAGGTTGAGCTTCCTGAATGATTCACAAAGTTCAAGCTGGAACGATTTGAGAATGAGACTATTTCAATAAGATTTTCTGCTCAAGGCATCTGCAATGACATTGTCCTTGCCAGGAGTATACTCAATGCTTGGATCGTACTCTTGAATCATCTCAACCCAACGAGTCTGGCAAAGGTTAAGGTTTGGCTGAGTGAAGATGTACTTGAAGCTCTTGTGATCGGTGAAGATGTGCACTTTTCTGCCCAATAGAAGGTGTCTCCACGTGATCAAGGCATGTACAACTGCTGCTAGCTCAAGATCATGTGTGGGGTAATTCTTCTCATTCGGTTTCAGCTGACGAGAAGTGTATGCCACAATCTTCTTGTCTTGCATGATAACACCACCAAGACCTTGCAATGAAGCATCACAAAAGACTTCATAAGGCTTGGACTCATCCGGAGGAGTAAGAACCGGAGCAGAAATGAGCTTCTCTTTGAGTGTCTTGAATGCCACATCACAATCAGAAGTCCAGGAGTACTTGACATTCTTCTGCAACAGGTTGGAAAGAGGCTTGGCAATCTTGGAGAAGTTCTCAACGAACCTTCTGCAATAGCTAGCGAGACCAAGGAAGCTTCAGAGTTGCTTGACATTCTGCGGAGGTTCCCAGTTGACAATATCTTCAACCTTATTGGGGTTAACAGAAATGCCCTTGGCAGAGATAATATGGCCAAGATAGAGGACTTTATCCAGCCAGAATTCACATTTGGAGAACCGCGCATAGAACTTGTGCTCACGGAGCCTGTCAAGGACCAAACAGAGGTGCTTGGCATGGTCTTCTTCATTCTTGGAGAATACCAAGATATCATCCAGATAGACGAGAACAAATTCATTGGTGTAGGGGTTGAATATGAAGTGCATCATCCGAGAGAAGGTGGGTGCAGCATTTGCAAGGCCGAAAGACATGACCGTGTATTCATAGGAGCCAAAACTCGTTCTGAATGCGGTCTTAGGAATATCCTCTTCACGGATACGAATCTGATGGTAACCCATCTGGAGATCGAGCTTCGAGAACACCTTTGCCCCTTTGAGCTGCTCGAACAATTCATTGATGTTGGGGAGCGAGTACTTATTCTTTATTGTCTTCTTGTTCAATGGTCGGTAATCAACGCAAAGGCGTTCCGTGCCATCCTTCTTCTTGACAAATAGAACACCACAGCCCCAAGGAGAAGTACTAGGCCTGATTAGACCCATACATTTTTGCTCATCGAGTTGTTTCTTCAGGTCCTTCAACTCATCAGGAGAAAGCTTGTACGGACGCCGACATGCTGGCTCGGTACCGGGTTCAAGTTCAATGACGAATTCAACTTGACGATGTGGAGGCATGCCTGGAAGCTCTTCAGGGAATACATACTCATATTCACGAACCACCAGAATATGAGATATGGCATTAATCTTGCCCTTGTCATTGAGAGAGAATAGCCTGATTGTGTTATCTCGAGCTGCGAAGATAATCACGTCTTCGTCTGGATGAGTTAGCTTGACCTCCTTGTTTGCACAATCAATATTTGCATCATGCTTGGAGAGCCAATCCATCCCAAGAATAAGATCAATGTCGGAGTTGCCGAGAATAACCGGGGAAACTAGAAAACTGTAATCTCCCATGTGAATAGATATATCCGAAGCCACTGAGGTGGAAGTCATATGTTTGCCCGGAGAAATAATTGATAACTTCTTTGGCAAGTCCACTGTGCCCACGTTATGCTTGGATGCAAATGGACATGACATGAAGGAAAGTGATGCACCAGAATCAAACAAGACTTTTGCAGGAATAGAGTTAACTGGAAGATTACCAATTATCACATCAGAAGAATTCTCTGCTTGAGCTGCACTCATCAGGTTCACTCTTGCATGCTTGGGATTGTGCTTGACAATAGCATTGCTGATAGGTGGAGGAGGCAGAATGCGCCTCTGGTTGGTGCACTTGTTGGAATAATGACCCTTCAGACCACATTTGTAGCGAGTGACCTCTGAAACTGGACGGGAAGGAGGAACACTTGGTCTTGGAGCTTGGTACTGTGACTTGGACTGGTTGCTTGGGTTGGGTGGGTGGGAGAATCCACGACCACCTGAGTGCTTGTTGTTGCTTGGAGGACGGAGCACTGGAGGAGGCGGTAGCCAGAACTTCTGCTGCTTGGCAACCACTTGAGAGGAAGAGGAGGAGTGAAAATCATCTCTTATCCTCTTTTTGGAAGCTTCACACTTGAGCTGAGCTGCCTCTTTCTTGAGAGCCATATTGTAGAATTGATCAAATTCATCCGGCTCAAACAAGGTGAGAGCAAGTTGGAGTTCATCTTTCAGACCACCTCGGAACTGATATATCTTGCTCTTGGCATCGGGGATGTCTTGCTTCGCATAACAGGCAAGATTCTGGAACTTGACATTGTATTGATAGACGGACATGGTGCCTTGCTTTAGGTTGCAGAATTGCTCACGCATGCCTTCAATGACACTGGTTGGGATGTGATGAGAGCGAAAATCTTTGCAGAAATCAGTCCACGAGATCTCACGACCACCTCTGGAGTCTTCGTACTGTTGCCACCAATCAGCAACTTGATCTTTGAGTTGGAAAGTGGCAAACTTGACATAATCCTCAGGTCTTATGTTACTTCAAAGTGCTTTTTGATGTCTGTGATCCAATCTTCAGCATCTAGCGGTTCCACATAGTAACTGAAAGACTTTGGTTGGTTTGCCAGGAATTGGTTCAGTGTCGCAAAGTGAGGTTGATTGAACAGATTGCCTTGGCCTTAGTTCCCATGATTGCCTTGATTTGCTTGGTTGGCTTGAAAGTTCTGCATCATTTGCATGAGCATCTGAGTGTTCTGGTTGGTCGCTTGCATAATTGCTCTCCATGCCTCAGACGGAGGAGGAGGGGAAGGAGGACGTTCAGGAGGATGCTCTTCTTCGCCCTCTTGGTTAGGGTGGGGAACCTTCTTAGGAGCCATCCTGAATATGATGACAACCGTTAGCCATGGATACAAAGCTGATAAGATGAATCAACGACTAGATATTTGCAACAAATAGTCTTCACAATGAACATTCGAACAAAACGAACGAATGAATTCCATAGCTTAATGGTACAACAACTTGTCGAGAAGCCACTTGGGAGAACAAAAGATAAAATAAAAACAACAAGGTGCAGATGGAATCAATACATGATAGAAGTTTCGTCCCACATGTTCGTGCTGAATGCCCCATGGAACGTGTTACAAGGGGTGTTGCAATCCCCGGATCAGCATAGCTAAGGACCCTTTAACATGCAACTCCCAGTTGGAACAACGCCCATGAAACCTCTTCACTCGATGTTGAACCCCAAACCTCATACCATGCACTCGTTGGAAGAATGCCTACGAGCTACTTGAAGAACCCACCTATTAATTCCCGAAGGTTTCCGGTTATGCAATCTGGTGTTGGGGATACAGGGGAAGCACCACACACTCAACTCTAAACCTACATCCAGCTGTATCCATCCGTCAACACATAACCAGTCATCCTCGGAAACTGTTTACCTCGGACCTTCGAAACGCATCCGCTATACTAGCTGTGGCAATACTCTCGAACTATCTCCCCAGTACTGGGTGACGTCGGGGTTATCTCACCACTAACCGCATAGAAGAGTTTTCTATGTCGACCGTCTTAAGTGTTCTAGAACCGCTACGATACATTTGTGATGACAACACCTCGGAGCTCAACTCCCCGGGACACTGCCACAACCCCTAATGACAGGAGGCATCGAGAACAATGTTCTCGTCACAAAGATATCGGAACAATCACAACAATACTCGCGTGATCCTAATTTTTTTTGTGAATTTTTGAGAGTAGAGGATATAGAACAACGTTAGGAGTCCTCACCAGAGCGATGAAGGGTTGAGGAGTAAAAAGAAATCCTACTCTCCGATATATATATATATATATATATATATATATATATATATATATATATATATATATATATATATATATATATATATATATATAGGACTCAAAACATTTTTGTGTGTGTGCCTAGACTCAACCGTCAATGATTCGATCAATCAGGGGGCTCCTAGGTCGGAGAAGTCTCTGATACCAACTTGTAATGCCCATTATGCGGCTATGTCCCCCACGTGTCGAGGCACGACTTAAGGACATAAACGCATACTAGAATGATCTCAATTATGGTATCTTTGCACATCTCATGTAAATCTCAGGGATAAAATTGTAAAATGATAGTTGGCTTACACTCGCCATGTCGCACAAAGAATACAATAGCATACTGTTGGGGAACGTAGTATTTTAAATTTTTCCTACGATCACACAAGATCTATCTACCAGATGTATAGCAACGAGAGGGGAGAGTGTGTCTACGTACCCTCGTAGACCGAAAGCGGAAGCGTCAAGTGACGCGGTTGATGTAGTCGAACTTCTTCGCGATTCAACCGATCAAGCACCGAACGTACGGCACCTCCGCGTTCAACACACGTTCAGCTTGATGACATCCCACGAGCTCTTGATCCAGTTGAGCTTCACAGGAGAGTTTCGTCAGCACGATGGCGTGGTGACAAATATGATGAAGTTACCGGCGCAAGGCTTCGCCTAAGCACTGCAACGGTATGACCGAGGTGTGTTTCTGTGGAGGGGGGCACCGCACACGGCTGGAGAGATCAACTTGCGTGTTCTAGGGTGCCGCCCTGCCCCTGTATATAAAGGAGCAAGGGGGGGAGGCCGGCCGGCCCTCCTATGGCGCGCCTAGATGAGCAATCCTATTAGGAATAGGATTGCAATCCTATTCCTAGTAGGAATCACCAAGAGGGAGAGAGGGGGAAGGAATGAGAGGGAGATGGAGAAGGAAAGGGGCGCCGCCCCCTCCTTTCCTTGTCCAATTCGGACCAAGGGGGAGGGGCGCGCGGCCCAGCCCTGGCGGGCCCTCTCTCTTTCCACTAAACCCATTAGGGCCCATAACTTCCCCGGGGGGTTCCGGTAACCCCCCCGGCACTCCGGTTAATTCCGAAACTTTACGGAACACTTCTAGTGTCTGAATATAGTCATCCAATATATCAATCTTTACGTCCCGGACATTCCAAGACTCCTCGTCATGTCCGTGATCTTATCCGGGACTCCGAACTACCTTCGGTACATCAAAACTCATAAACTCATAATACCGATCGTCATCAAACGTTAAGCGTGCGGACCCTACGGGCTCGAGAACTATGTAGACATGACCGAGACTCATCTCCGGTCAATAACCAACAGCGGAACCTGGATGCTCATATTGGCTCCTACATATTCTACGAAGATCTTTATCGGTCAAACCGCATAACAACATACGTTGTTCCCTTTGTCATCGGTATGCTACTTTGCACGAGATTCGATCGTCGGTATCTCAATACCTAGTTCAATCTCATTACCAGCAAGTCACTTTACTTGTTCCGTAATACATCACCCCGTGACTAACTCATTAGTCATTTGCTTGCAAGGCTTATTATGATGTGTATTACTGAGAGGGCCCAGAGATACCTCTCCGACACTCGGAGTCTCAAATCCTATTCTTGATCTATGCCAACACCACGAACACCTTCGGAGACACCTGTAGAGCATCTTTATAATCACCCAGTTATGTTGTGACGTTTGATAGCACACAAGGTGTTCCTCCGATATACGGGAGTTGCATAATCTCATAGTCGTAGGAACATGTATAAGTCATGAAGAAAGCAATAACAGTAAAACTAAACGATCATAGTGCTAAGCTAACAGATGGGTCTTGTCCATCACATCATTATCCTAATGATGTGATCCCGTTGATCAAATGACAACTCATGTCTATGGCTAGGAAACATAACCATCTTTGATCAATGAGCTAGTCTAGTAGAGGCATACTAGGGACATACTGTTTTGTCTATGTATTCACACATGTACTAAGTTTCCGGTTAATACAATTCTAGCATGAATAAAAGAAATTTATCATGATATAAGGAAATACAAATAACATCTTTATTATTGCCTCTAGGGCATATTTCCTTCACATACATCTTCCAAATAACATCAGGGTCCGACTACGGACGAAAACCAAACGAGATAGATACCATAAATTACACAAGCCCGGATCCTCCTAGTAAGAACTACTACTGATCGTCGGGATACGACACATAGTAACGTCCACGCTCTTCATCGAACTCCTAGTGTAGTTCTGAACCATCTCCTGCATAGTTCTCAACGGTACCTGCATCTGGTGTGTGTTGAATCTGTGAGCCACAGAGGACTCAGCAATCCCGTTCCCGGGTATCAAAACTACTAAAACCTTAGGTGTGGAAAGGCTATAGACAAGGGTTGCAGCAAGCACTAAGCACTAGCTTATGAGTTTAGAGCGAGAAGAGAATAAGTGCCAACGATCGCCAAGTTGATCAAGAAGTGATCCTAGCTACTCACGATCAAACACAACCCCACCATGTTCACTTCCTGAAGCCCTTCGGAAAGAGACCATCACGGTTACTCACACAGGTAGTGTTTTCTTATGAATAAGGTGTCAAGTTATCTACAACCGGATATTAACAAATTTCCATCTGCCACATAACCGCGGGCATGAATTTCGAAAGATCAAAACCCTGCAGGGGTGTCCCAACTTAGCCCATCACAAGCTCATGATCTGCGGAGTCGCAACACCAAAGTGGGAAGACCCGAGTATTCTCGGAATCCCGTGCTCAAGATATTTCGACAAAGGTAAAACTAATGCAGCAAGACCTCCCGACGTGCCGACACCCTGATAGTAGCCGCGCGTATCTCATCTCAGGCCACGACCAGATGGGACAGCCTACAGGAAAATACCAATCCTCGAGTTTCCTCGTGGTGGCCCCGCAGTCTGCCCGGTTGGACCAACACTCATGAGGAGCACTGGCCCGGGGGGTGGATTAAGAACTCGGGTTTATAACTCCCTATGCAAGTTTTAGTTGTTAGGAAAATGTAAAACCAATGTTGGGCCTTGCTGGAAAAGCTTTAAACAGAGCGAATTATCAAGGGGGCCCCATAAACCCCAACCGTGTTAGGAATGCAAAATCATGGAACATAACACCGGTTTATCGGTTCCTAGGGTGGCATGAGTGGAACAAAACACCAAGCAGAAAGGCTTAGCCTTCCACCCATTACCAATATATAGGTGAATTAGTTTAACATGTATATATATTGTGATATCCCAAACAAATTCATCATGTAGCAGTCTTCAAAACTTCACCTGCAACTACAATGCTATAAGAGGGGCTGAGCGATGCGTGCTTAGCCAAACAACAATTTGCTAGGAAGGCGGTTAGAGTGTTTCCTGGGAACAATAGGGGGGCTGACAAACAGGAACGGGCACCGAGGCAATATCTAAAGAACGAGACATCTAGCATAGGCAAAGATAGAAGTGATATCTGGGAATGGTCATCTTGCCTGGTAAGTCATCGGTGGGATTGTAAGACGGCTCCTCGAACTCAGTCTCGACAAGATCCTCAAACTCGGTATCGGCTCCCGGTTCTACCCAACACAAGAGCACAACAACGGCACAATACCAAACACGGTGCAATGCAGAATCAACATGATGCAAGACATATCACGGGATGCAAGTATGATGTGCGTATGCATGAGGATGCTCTTGAGCCTAAGGAGAAGATGACGGAAATGGCTTCATCTTGGGAAACCAAGCAAGCCACTGGATAGATTGGGAGATTTCACTTGAAATCGATATAAAGATCACCGGAAACGAATGCACGGTTTGCAAATGACAAGCAAAACAAGATGCAATGTAAAACTGCAGTTTACAGCAACATGGCATCTTTGGAGCAAGAAATAAATATGCTACAACACCCAAACATGAAGACAAGAGGCATGGATGTGAAATAGACATCATACTTAACAAGCATGAACTTAGAGAACACCCAAAAACTTACTGGAATACAATTAAACAAGCATGGCAAGTTGCAATAAGTTTACAGAATTCACAGACTTAGTGAAAATTACAAGGCATGGCAGAAATTACAACGAGTAGGCATGTTTGCAAGCTTGTGCAACTCAACTCAAACATAGCATGGCATGTGAAGATAAACAACATCAAGAAGACATATTTGAGAAGCTACTCATGGCAAGAACATGCTCATAAGATGCATAGAACACTAGCTATACTCGTGGCAAAACTGAACTTGTTGATAACATGCTGACAGATACATTTTATAGCCACTTGAGAGCATGAAAACAACAAGCTACAACAAGCCATCAAGCAAGAAAAAGGCATGGCAATAACATACATAATATGCTCTTCAAGAATAACCACATGGCTACTTCTACCACATACTAGAACATGTCTCAAACATCATGGCAAAAGTGCAAAAGTTTATCCAGACTTAGCAAAATCTGGGCATGCTGACAAAAACATTTTATAGCAACTTGAGGGCCTCATAAGAACAAGCTACAACATGGCATCATGGCAAACAAGAGCATGGATAGCTCGAGCATAACATATACATCAAGGAACACCCACTGGGCAACTCTAAACATGCACAACAATGACGGTGGCATCATGGGAACATGGCATAAAAATTAACAGATTCACACTTAGCAGAAATTTAACATCACGATAACATGTTAACAAGCTTGTTGCACTCATCTCAAGACATATCATGGCATGAAAATGAATCTATCATGTAGAGCACATTTCAAAGGGTGAAACTCATGTTGACACCTAGCTCATATGACACATGGATCAATATACACAAGCAAGACAAAACTTCATCTCATAACAAGTGCATAAACTTATCAGCCAAATGCACTTTTGCAACAGAGATAAACATGACAATTTGATATCTAACATGAATGCTATAGCAACCATCATGTAGAGCACTTCACAATGAACATCTGGACATATCATTCACTCCATTCAGACCAACATGCACAAAGTTACTAGCCCACGAACATGCCAACAAATTTACACAGACCACAAGTGCTGAAATAGTTTCATCATGAAACACTCTTGCCATGAAGTTTAAGTCAACTAGAAGAACTCTAACATCATGAAACTGATGCTAACATGTAGAGCATGACGAGACGAATATTTTGATATATCATATGAGCAAAACGGAGCACCGAGCACAAAGTTACCACATGTCAAAGAGGGCAACAAAATTAACAGATCCGGAGACTTGGTGGATTTTTACCTCCGCGAAAGTGAACGCGGGACGGATCCGTGCGGGACGGGGAGATCCGGGACGGAGCAGGATGTCGTTTGGATGGATGAGGTGGTGGATCTCATCCACCACCGGATCCAGATCGGGACCGTACCGGCGGTTCGTTAGAGGAGCTCGCCGACGGGGCGGCCGGAGGCGCGAGAGGCGCGGCTGGCGGTGGAGGACGAGGCGGGGCCAGCCGGCGAGATGGCCGGCGGCGATGGAGATACGACGTTCGTCGGCGGCGGTCGGGGCGGCGCCCGAGGCGGTGGCGGGTGATGGCTCGCGAGGCCCGCGACGACGGGGTGCGTGGCCCGTGGCGGCGGAGTGCGTGGAGGCGGCAAACCTGGCGGTGGGGCGAAGCGGGTCGGGGGGGGGGCGACTCGGGCCCCGGCGAGCCGGCGACGGAGGGGAGAGGGCATGGTGGAGGAAGGCCACATGTGGCTTGACGATTGGTCCGGCGCGTCCGGGCGGACGTGTCCGGTCCGTCCCGGACGTGTCTGGCGGCGCGAGGAGGGAGGAGCTAGGGTTTCGCAAGTGAAATGGAGGGGGTGGACGTTTTTATAGGCATAGGGAGCTAGGAGTGTCCAAATGAGGAGCGGTTTTTGCCCACACGATCATGATCCGACGACCAAGAGGATGGGAGTGGTTGTGCTGGGTTAGTGAGGTGTTGTGGAGGGGTGTTGGGCCAAAAGGAAGATGAGCTTTTAGCCCACGAGGTTAACAGTTGGAGTATCAAACGACCTCCAAACGCGACGAAACTTGATAGGCAGTCTCCATGTACTAAAATAACAACACACGAGAAGTCTCACCTAATTCCGAGAACGTTCTACGACCACATGCAAAAGAAGGACTCGGAGGTGCCACGGGCACGTGTGTGAGTGTCGGAACTCGAAACGGGCAACGGGAAGAGACGAGCATGACCGGGTGCAAGTGACAACACGAATGCAATGCAATGCACATGATGACATGACATGGATGATATGCACACACGCACACGGTAAAAACAAGAAACTTGAAATGAAAGAAGAGCCCAGAATGGAATTGATGAAGTCAACATTGCTTATATTGCCATAAATGGAACTGTTACATCCGGGGTGTTACATGGACGTGGCTTCAAAGCTCCATGGTGGAGTTACATCATATGATTGAAGGAAATATGCCCTAGAGGCAATAATAAAGATGTTATTTGTATTTCCTTATATCATGATAAATGTCTTTTATTCATGCAAGAATTGTATTAACCGGAAACTTAGTACATGTGTGAATACATAGACAAAATAGTATGTCCCAAGTATGCCTCTACTAGACTAGCTCATTGATCAAAGATGGCTATGTTTCCTAGCCATAGACATGAGTTGTCATTTTATCAATGGGATCACATCATTAGGAGAATGATGTGATGGACTAGACCCATCCGTTAGCTTAGCACTATGATCGTTTAGTTTTACTACTATTGCTTTCTTCATGACTTATACATGTTCCTATGACTACGAGATTATGCAACTCCCGAATACCGTAGGAACACCTTGTGTACTATCAAACGTCACAACGTAACTGGGTGATCATAAAGATGCTGTACAGGTGTCTCCGAAAGTATTCGTGGTGTTGGCGTAGATCAAGAATAGGATTTGTCACTCCGAGTGTCGGAGAGGTATCTCTGGGCCCTCTCGGTAATGGACATCATAATAAGCCTTGCAAGCAAATGACTAATGAGTTAGTCACGAGATGATGTATTACGGAACGAGTAAAGAGACTTGCCGGTGACGAGATTGAACTAGGTATTGAGATACCGACGATCGAATCTCGGGCAAGTAACATACCGATGACAAAAGGAACAATGTATGTTGTTATGCGGTTTGACCGATAAAGATCTTCGTAGAATATGTAGGAACCAATATGAGCATCCAGGTTCCGCTATTGGTTATTGACTGGAGATGAGTCTCGGTCATGTCTACATAGTTCTCGAACCCGTAGGGTCCGCACGCTTAACGTTTGATGACGATCGGTATTATGAGTTTATGAGTTTTGATGTACCGAAGGTAGTTCGGAGTCCCGGATGAGATCACGGACATGACGAGGAGTCTCGGAATGTCCGAGACGTAAAGATTGATATATTGGACGACTATGTTCGGACACCGTAAGTGTTCCGTAAAGTTTCGGAATAAACCGGAGTACCGGGGGGGGGGGTTACCGGAACCCCTTGGGGAAGCTTTGGGCCTTAATGGGCCGTAGGAGAAAGAGAGAAGGAGGGCCAGGGCTGGGCCGCGCACCCCCACCCCTTGGTCTGAATTGGACAAGGAAGGAGGGGGGGCCGGCGCCCCTTTCCTTCTCCTTCTCCCTCTCCTTCCTCCCCCCTTCTCCTTCTTGGTGGACTCCTACTAGGAATAGGATTGCAATCCTATTCCTAGTAGGATTGCCTCTGCTGGCGCGCCATAGAGGGCTGGCCGGCCTCCCCCCTTGCTCCTTTATATACGGGGGCAGGGGGGCACCCAAAGACACACAAGTTGAATTGTTTTAGCCGTGTGCGGTGCCCCGCTCCACAGAAACACACCTCGGTCATACTATCGCAGTGCTTAGGCGAAGCCCTGCGCCGGTTACTTCATCATATCCGTCACCACGCCGTCGTGCTGACAAAACTCTCCCGTGAAGCTGACTGGATCAAGAGCTCGCGGGACGTCATCAAGCTGAACGTGTGCTGAACGCGGAGGTGCCGTACGTTCGGTGCTTGATCGGTTGGACTGCGAAGAAGTTCGACTACATCAACCGCGTCACTTGACGCTTCCGCTCCCGGTCTACGAGGGTACGTAGACACACTCTCCCCTCTCGTTGCTATGCATCTGGTAGATAGATCTTGCGTGATCATCGGAAAATTTTAAAATACTAAGTTCCCCAACAATGATGTTATTTTCAATGAAGCATGATCATATTTATAAAGTCCCTGCTCATTATTACATAATGACCCGACCCTTGGGGGCTACACTGGTTGAAGTTTTTGAGCATCAGGAAATTACAAGTCCCGGGTTGCTGCAAGCATGACAACTCGGCACTTGGGGGCTACAAAATATGGAGTATTCAGTTTTTACTAGACTGGGATTAACAATCTGGATTTCTTCAAGGTTGCAACATTTATATTGAAACAAGTCTTAAGCTATCACTCTGTTCTCCTCTTAAGACTTGGGGGCTACAGGTAATATGCATATAAAGGAGGAACATCTTCAAATTCTCAGTTTTGGGCAAATCAGGAAGATTAATTGTGTGACCCGGTGTTGGTAACAATCATAACCCGGCGTCTATAAACAGTCATGACCCGTGATCATCAGTTTTTATAACCCGACAATTTTGGCAATCATAAACCGACAAGTTCTACATTTTCAAACTGGCTGAATGTCAGTTGAATATTTGAAGACCAATGTTTTTGTCAAATCAGAGCATTGAAGGCCGATTCAAATGGATTCTTTATTTACAAAATATCTTCTGCAAGCAAATTGATTATAAAGCTGGTCTATTGACTCAGATTTTTTAGAAGGTAGAAATGACAAGGATTTAAGGATAATCAAGTGCCGGTTTATAAGAATATTTAACCCGGAGCACAAGCCGCCAAATTTGTTCTGGTGTTTATGTTGCAGATCAGTTTAACATGGATAAATCCAAGTTAAACTAGGGGCTAATGTCGGGGATATACCCCACGGCGTAACCCGGCCGGAAGTATAACCCGGCCAGACTTGGCGACTCACTAATGATCTGCCATGATGGGACAACTCACTAAGTGACCTGCCCGAGCCTGGTGACACATGGGTGACCCGGCGAGCGGGTCAGAAGAACGACAAGACCCGGTGGCCCAGAAGGCGGTTTATGGAAGGCCGGTTCATGTTATGGTGGGCCTATGAGGAAAGCATAAGGAATATTGTCCTACAAAGGAAGAAAGACTACGACTCCACTTGTAATAGAGTAATCCTAATTGTACTAGGACTAGTCATGTAACCCACCAGTTCAACATATATAAGCAGGGCATGTTGTGATGTGATATGGTCAAGACATGATGAGTTATACGGTTTTGTATGAGATGATCATGTTTTGTAAAGTTATCGGCAACTGGCAGGAGCCATATGGTTGTCACTTTATTGTATGAAATGCAATCGCCATGTAATTGCTTTACTTTATCACTAAGCGGTAGCGATAGTCGTAGAAGCAATAGTTGGCGAGACGACAACGATGCTACGATGGAGATCAAGGTGTGGCGCCGGTGACGAAGGTGATCATGAAGGTGCTTTGGAGATGGAGATCAAAAGCACAAGATGATGATGGCCATATCATGTCACATATTTTGATTGCATGTGATGTTTATCTTATTATGCTTCTTATTTTGCTTAGTACGACGGTAGCATTATAAGATGATCCCTTACAAAATTTCAAGGTATAAGTGTTCTCCCTGAGTATGCACCGTTGCGAAAGTTCGTCGTGCCGAGACACCACGTGATGATCGGGTGTGATAAGCTCTACGTTCAAATACAACGGGTGTAAGCCAGTTTTGCACACGCAGAATACTCGGGTTAAACTTGACGAGCCTAGCATATGCAGATATGGCCTCGGAACACTGGAGACCGAAAGTTCGAGCGTGAATCATATAGTAGATATGATCAACATAAGATGTTCACCATTGAAAGTACTCCATCTCACGTGATGATCGGACATGGTTTAGTTGATTTGGATCACGTGATCATTTAGATGACCGGAGGGATGTCTATCTAAGTGGGAGTTCTTAAATAATATGATTCAATTGAACTTTAATTTATCAAGAACTTAGTCCTGATAGTTTTTGCATATGTATGTTGTTGTAGGTCAATGGCCCGTGCTACCGTTCCTTTGAATTTTAATGCATTCCTAGAGAAAGCTAAGTTGAAAGATGATGGTAGCAATTACGCGGACTGGGTCCGTAATTTGAGGATTATCCTCATTGCTGCACAGAAGAATTATGTCCTTGAAGCACCGCTAGGTGACAAGCCCCCTCCCGCTAATGTAGACGCTTTGAACGTCTGGCAGACGCGGTCTGATGACTACAAGATAGTTCAGTGTGCCATGCTTTACGGCTTGGAACCGGGACTTCAACAATGTTTTGAACGTCATGGACCATATGAGATGTTCCAGGAGTTGAATTTGATATTTCAAGCAAATGCCCGGATTGAGAAATATGAGATTTCCAATAAGTACTACAGCTGCAAGATGGAGGAGAATAGTCCTATCAGTGAACACTTGCTCAGAATGTCTGGGTAGTACAATCATATGACTCAACTTGGTTGCAAAGTTGACAAGGATAGTGTTATTGATAGAGTTCTTCAATCACTGCCACCAAGCTATAAAGGCTTTGTGATGAACTATAATATGCAAGGGATGCAGAATACAATTCCCGAGCTCTTCGCTATGCTTAAAGCTGCGGAGGTAGAAATCTAAAGGGAGCATCAAGTGTTGATGGTTAACAAGACCACTAGTTTCAAGAAAAAGGGCAAGGGAAAGAAGGGGAACTTCAAGAAGAATAGCAAGACAATTGCTACTCCCACGAAGAAACCCAAGTCTGGAGCCAAGCGTGAAACTAAGTGCTTCTACTGCAAGGGGACTGGACACTGGAAGCGGAACTGCCCCAAGAATTTGGCGGATAAGAAGGATGGCAAGGTGAACAAAGGTATATGTGATATACATGTTATTGATGTGTACCTTACTAATGCTCGTAGTAGTACCTGGGTATTTGATACCGGTTCGGTTGCTAATATTTGTAACTCGAAATAGGGACTACGGATTAAACGAAGATTGGCTAAGGACGAGGTGACAATGCGCGTGGGAAACGGTTCCGAAGTCGATGTGATCACCGTCGGCACGCTACCTCTACATCTACCTTCGGGATTAGTTTTAGACCTAAATAATTGTTATTTGGTGCCATCGTTGAGCATGAACATTATATCTGGATCTTGTTTGTTGCGAGACGGTTATTCATTTAAATCAGAGAATAATGGTTGTTCTATTTTTATGAATAATATCTTTTATGGTCATGCACCCTTGACGAGTGGTCTATTTTTGTTGGATCTCGATTGTAGTGATACACATATTCATAATATTGAAGCCAAAAGATGCAAGGTTAATAATGATAGTGCAACTTATTTGTGGCACTGCCGTTTAGATCATATTGGTGTAAAGCGCATGAAGAAACTCCATAGAAATGGACTTTTGGAATCACTTGGTGCTTGCGAACCATGCCTCATGGGCAAGATGTCTAAAACTCCGTTCTCCAGAACTATGGAGCGAGCAATAGATTTGTTGGAGATCATACATACTGATGTATGCAGACCAATGAGTGTTGAAGCTCGCGGCGGTTATCGTTATTTTCTGACCTTCACTGATGATTTGAGAAGATATGGGTATATCTACTTAATGAAGCACAAGTCTGAAACATTTGAAAAGTTCAAAGAATTTCAGAGTGAAGTAGAGAATCATCGTAACAAGAAAATAAAGTTTGTGTGATCTGATCATGGAGGTGAATATTTGAGTTAAGAGTTTGGTCTTCATTTGAAACAATGTGGAATAGTTTCACAACTCACGCCACCCGGAACACCACAGCGTAATGGTGTGTCCGAACGTCATAACCGTACTTTATTAGATATGGTGCGATCTATAATGTCTCTTACCAATTTACCACTATTGTTTTGGGGTTATGCTTTAGAGACAGCTGCATTCACGTTAAATAGGGCACCATCTAAATCCATTGAGACGACACCTTATGAACTATGGTTTGGCAAGAAACCAAAGTTGTCGTTTCTTAAAGTTTGGGGCTGCGAAACTTATGTGAAAAAGCTTCAACCTGATAAGCTCGAACCCAAGCCGGAGAAATTTGTCTTCATAGGATACCCAAAAGAGACTGTTGGGTACACCTTCTATCACAGATCCGAAGGCAAGACATTCGTTGCTAAGAATGGATCCTTTCTAGAGAAGGAGTTTCTCTCGAAAGAAGTGAGTGGGAGGAAAGTAGAACTTGATGAGGTAATTGTACCTTCTCCCGAATTGGTAAGTGGAACATCACAGAAACTAGTTCCAGTGATTCCTGCACCAATTAGTGAGGAAGCTAATGATGATGATCATGAAACTTCAGATCAAGTTTCTGCTGAACGTCATAGATCAACCAGAGTACGTTCCGCACCATAGTGGTACGGCAACCCAGTTCTGGAAGTCATGTTACTGGACCATGATGAACCTACGAACTATGAGGAAGCGATGATGAGCCCAGATTCCGCAAAATGGCTTGAGGCCATGAAATCTGAGATGGGATCCATGTATGAGAACAAAGTGTGGACTTTGGTTGACTTGCCCGATGATCGGCAAGCCATCGAAAATAAATGGATCTTCATGAGGAAGACCGACGCAGACGGTAATGTTACTGTTTACAAAGCTCGACTTGTTGCGAAAGGGTTTCGACAAGTTCAAGGAGTTGAATACGATTTTACTTTCTCACCTGTAGCGATGCTTAAGTCTATCCGAATCATGTTAGCAATTGTCGCATTTTATGATTGGGAAATCTGGCAAATGGATGTCAAAACGGCATTCCTGAATGGATATGTCAAAGAAGAGTTGTATATGATGCCACTAGAAGGTTTTGTTGACCCATAAGGTGCTAACAAAGTGTGCAAGCTCCAGCGATCCATCTATGGACTGGTGCAAGCATCTCGGAGTTGGAATATACGCTTTGATGAGGTGATCAAAGCATATGGTTTTATACAGACTTTTGGAGAAGCCTGTATTTACAAGAAAGTGAGTGGGAGCTCTGTAGCTTTTCTGATATTATATGTGGATGACATATTGTTGATTGGAAATGATATAGAATTTCTGGATAGCATAAAAGGATACTTGAATAAAAGTTTTTCAATGAAGGACCGCGGTGAAGCTGCTTATATATTAGGCATCAAGATCTATAGAGATAGATCAAGACGCTTAATTGGACTTTCACAAAGCACATACCTTGATAAAGTTTTGAAAAGTTCAAAATGGATCTGTCAAAGAAAGGGTTCTTGCCTGTGTTATAAGGTATGAAGTTGAGTAAGACTCAATGGCCGACCACTGCAGAAGATAGAGAGAAAATGAAAGTCATTCCCTATGCCTCATCCATAGGATCTATCATGTATGCAATGCTGTGTACCAGACCTGATGTGTGCCTTGCTATAAGTCTAGCAGGGAGGTACCAAAGTAATCCAGGAGTGGATCACTGGACAACGGTCAAGAACATCCTAAAATACCTGAAAAGGACAAAGGATATGTTTCTCGTGTATGGAGGTGACAAAGAGCTTGTCATAAACGGTTACGTCGATTCCAGCTTTGACACTGATCCGGATGACTCTAAGTCACAAACCGGATATGTATTTTTATTAAACGTTGGAGCTGTCAGTTGGTGCAGTTCCAAGCAAAGCGTCGTGGCGGGATCTACGTGTGAAGCGGAATACATAGCTGCTTCGGAAGCAGCAAATGAAGGAGTCTGGATGAAGGAGTTCATATCCGATCTAGGTTTAATACCTAGTGCATCGGGTCCAATGAAAATCTTTTGTGACAACACTGGAGCAATAGCCTTGGCGAAGGAATCCAGGTTTCACAAGAGAACAAAGCACATCAAAAGACGCTTCAATTCCATCCGCGATCTAGTCAAGGAGGGAGACATAGAGATTTGCTAGATACATACGGATCTGAATGTTGCAGACCCGTTGACTAAGCCTCTTTCACGGGCAAAACATGATCAGCACCAGGACTCCATGGGTGTGAGGATCATTACTTTGTAATCTAGATTATTGACTCTAGTTCAAGTGGGAGACTGAAGGAAATATGCCCTAGAGGCAATAATAAAGATGTTATTTGGATTTCCTTATATCATGATAAATGTCTTTTATTCATGCTAGAATTGTATTAACCGGAAACTTAGTGCATGTGTGAATACATAGACAAAATAGTATATCCCTAGTATGCCTCTACTAGACTAGCTCATTGATCAAAGATGGCTATGTTTCCTAGCCATAGACATGAGTTGTCATTTGATCAACGGGATCACATCATTAGGAGAATGATGTGATGGACTAGACCCATCCGTTAGCTTAGCACTATGATCGTTTAGTTTTACTGCTATTGCTTTCTTCATGACTTATACATGTTCCTATGACTATGAGATTATGCAACTCCCGAATACCGTAGGAACACCTTGTGTGCTATCAAACATCACAACGTAACTGGGTGATCATAAAGATGCTCTACGGGTGTCTCCGAAAGTATTCTTGGTGTTGACGTAGATCTAGAATAGGATTTGTCACTCCGAGTGTCGGAGAGGTATCTCTGGGCCGTCTCGGTAATGCACATCATAATAAGCCTTGCAAGAAAATGACTAATGAGTTAGTCACGAGATGATGTATTATGGAACGAGTAAAGAGACTTGCCGGTAACGAGATTGAACTAGGTATTGAGATACCGACGATGGAATCTCGGGCAAGTAACATACTGATGACAAAAGGAACAACGTATGTTGTTATGCGGTTTGACCGATAAAGATGTTCGTAGAATATGTAGGAACCAATATGAGCATCCAGGTTCCGCTATTGGTTATTGACCGGAGATGTGTCTCGGTCATGTCTACATAGTTCTCGAACCCGTAAGGTCCGCACGCTTAACGTTTGATGACGATCAGTATTATGAGTTTATGAGTTTTGATGTACCGAAGGTAGTTCGGAGTCCCGGATGAGATCACGGACATGAAGAGGAGTCTTGGAATGTCTGAGACGTAAAGATTGATATATTGGACGACTATGTTCGGACACCGGAAGTGTTCCGTAAAGTTTCGGAATTAACCGGAGTACCGGGG
>LR738712.1:141930376-141946491 GCA_902687465.1 Secale cereale | reverse complement strand
GGGGGGGGTTACCGGAACCCCTGGGGAAGCTATGGGCCTTAATGGGCCGTAGGAGAAAGAGAGAAGGAGGGCCAGGGCTGGGCCGCGCGCCCCCACTCCCTGGTCCGAATTGGACAAGGAAGGAGGGGGGGCCGGTGCCCCTTTCCTTCTCCTTCTCCCTCTCCTTCCTTCCCCCCTTCTCCTTCTTGGTGGACTCCTACTAGGAATAGGATTGCAATCCTATTCCTTGTAGGATTGCCTCTGCTGGCGCGCCATAGAGGGCCGGCCGGCCTCCCACCTTGCTCCTTTATATACGGGGGCAGGGGGGCACCCAAAGACACACAAGTCAAATTTTTTTAGCCGTGTGCGGTGCCCCCTCCACAGAAACACACCTTGGTCATACTGTCGCAGTGCTTAGGCGAAGCCCTGCGCAGGTAACTTCATCATATCTGTCACCACGCCGTCGTGCTGACGAAACTCTCCCGTGAATCTCAACTGGATCAAGAGCTCGTGGGACGTCATCAAGCTGAATGTGTGCTGATCACGGAGGTGCCATACGTTCGGTGCTTGATCGGTTGGATCGCGAAGAAGTTCGATTACATCAACCGCGTCACTTGAAGCTTCCTCTCCCGGTCAACGAGGGTACGTAGACACACTCTCCCCTCTCGTTGCTATGCATCTGGTAGATAGATCTTGCGTGATCATAGGAAAATTTTAAAATACTACGTTCCCCAACAATGATGTTATTTTCAATGAAGGATGATCATATTTATAAAGTCCCTGCTCATTATTACATAATGACCCGACCCTTGGGGGCTACACTGGTTGAAGTTTTTGAGCATCAGGAAATTACAAGTCCCAGGTTGCTGCAAGCATGACAACTCGGCACTTGGGGGCTACATAATATGGAGTATTCAGTTTTTACTAGACTGGGATGAACAATCTGGATTTCTTCAAGGTTGCAACATTTATATTGAAACAAGTCTTAAGCTATCACTATGTTCTCCTCTTAAGACTTGGGGGCTACAGGTAATATGCATATAAAGGAGGAACATCTTCAAATTCTTAGTTTCGGGCAAATCAGGAAGATTAATTGTGTGACCCGGTGTTGGCAAGAATCATAACCCGTCGTCTATAAACAGTCATGACCCGTGATCATCAGTTTTTATAACCCGTCAATTTTGGCAATCATAAACCGACAAGTTCTACATTTTCAAACTGGCTGAATGTCAGTTGAATATTTGAAGACCAATATTTTTGTCAAATCAGAGCATTGAAGGCCTATTCAAATGGATTCTTTATTTACAAAATATCTTCTGCAAGCAAATTGATTATAAAGCTGGTCTATTGACTCGAATTTTTTAGAAGGAAGAAATGACAAGGATTTAAGGACGATCAAGTGCCGGTTTATAAGAATATTTAACCCGGAGCACAAGCCGCCAAATTTGTTCTTGTGTTTATGTTGCAGATCAGTTTAACATGGATAAATCCAAGTTAAACTGGGGGCTAATGTCGGGGATATACCCCGTGGCGTAACCCAGCCGGACTTGGCGACTCACTAATGATCTGCCATGACTGGACAACTCACTAAGTGACCCGCCCGAGCCTGGTGACATATGGGTGACCCGGTGAGCGGGTCAGAAGAATAGAAGGCGGTTTATGGAAGGCCGGTTCATGTTATGGTGGGCATATGAGGAAAGCACAAGGAATATTCTCCTACAAAGGAAGCAAGACTAGGACTCCACTTGTAATAGAGTAATCCTAATCCTACTAGGACTAGTCATGTAACCCGCCCCTTCAACATATATAAGGAGGGGTCGGGCTCCCCAAAGAGGGAGGGGCAAGAAGAAACAATCGCTAGGGCTAGACACAAAGAGTCGGTTTACCGGCGACTCTCTCGTGATGATAATGAGACCTAGCCACAAACGGCATGTAGGGTTGTTACCGGATGATGTTTGCCGGGGCCCGAAGCTGTCTAAATCCTTGTCTTGTGTTGCGTCTCTTGATTCCGCTCAACCCCTCTCAAGCTACCACATAGATGCGTTGGCCTCACGACTAAGTCCTCACACTAGGACATCTGCCGTGACAATTCCACGACAAATATTGGGCGTGACACTCCGGATATGGGGCAGCCGCCTCGTCCACCGCCGCATCCACCCCCGGCGGTCGGCGCCATGCGCGATGAAGCTTTCTGCAACCCGAACGCTTGGTACGTCATCTTCACCAGCATGGGTGGCAACAAGCACATCGACCACCTGCTCCAACAGGAGGTAAACACCGTCATCCCGGCCACAACCGAGTTTATGCATTGGTCGGAGTGCCCGGTCACTTGGTCCTGGGATGACCACCCGGCCATCATGCCGTTGCCGAGCGGGTACGCCCTGGTCCTCGACCCAACCATAGTCGCTGCAAAGCGCACTTGCAAATTCTCGCGTGTCCTTATCGATGGCGGCAGCAGCATCAACATCCTCTACCGCGACACCATGACCAAACTTGACATCAAGCGAAGCAGCTGGAGATGACCCGAACGGTGTTCCACGACATTGTTCCCGGCCTCCCTTGCTCCCCCATCGATTGGATCCGGCTTGACGTGCTTTTCGGCTCCAGTGACCACTTCCGGCGTGAGCCGCTCTGGCTCGAGGCCATGAACCTGGACAACCCCTACCATGCGCTGCTGGGAAGGCCCACGCTGGAAAAGTTCATGGCGGTCCCACATTACGCCTACCTGAAGATAAAGATTGATGTCTACTGCACAACTTGTTCTTGTAGACTCATGTTGGGCCTCCAAGCGTAGAGTTTTGTAGGATAGTAGCAAATTTCCCTCAAGTGGATGACCTAAGGTTTATCAATCCGTGGGAGGCGTAGGATGAAGATGGTCTCTCTCAAACAACCCTGCAATCAAATAATAAAAAGTCCCTTGTGTCCCCAACACACCAAATACAATGGTAAATTGTATAGGTGCACTAGTTCGGTGAAGAGATGGTGATACAAGTGTAATATGGATAGTAGATATTAATTTTTGTAATAGTAACAAAAAAGAATAGCAAGGTAGCAAGTAACAAAAGTGAGTACAAATGGTATTTCAATGCTTGAAAATGAGGCCTAGGATACGTACTTTCACTAGTGCAATCTCTCAACAATGCTAATATAATTGGATCACATAACCATCCCTCAACGTGCGATGAAGTATCACTCGAAAGTTCCTATCTAGCGGAGAACATAAGAAGGAATGCTTTCTAGCCATTCTTTCTGATCGATCTATCCAAGAGTTCGTACTAAGATAACAAAAGTTATTCTTTCCGATCGATCTATCAAGAGTTCGTACTAAAATAACACAAGTTATTCTTTTCGATCGATATATCAAGAGTTCTTACTAAAATAACACCAAAACAAATTCATATTCATAATACTCAATCCAACACAAAGAACCTCAAAGAGTGCCCCAAGATTTCTACCGGAGAAACAAAGACAAGAACATGCATCAACCCCTATGCATAGATTACCCCAATGTCACTTTGGGAATCCGCAAGTTGAGTGCCAAACACATATCAAGTGAATCAATATGATACCCCATTGTCACCGCGGGAATTCATAGCAGGACATGCATCAAGTGTTCTCAAATCCATAAAAGTATTCAATCCAAAGAAATCTCACAGGGAAAACTCAATTCATGACAACAAGATAGAGAGGGGAAAACACCATATGATCCGACTATTAACAAAGCCCGCGATACATCAAGATTGTGCATCTCAAGAACACGAGAGGGAGAGATTAAACACATAGCTACTGGTGCAAACCCTCAGCCCCGAAGGTGGACTACTCACTCCTCATCATGGTGGCCGCCGGGATGATGAAGTTGGCCACCGGTGATGATTTTCCCCTCCGGCTGAGTGCCCAAACAGGTCTGGATTGGTTTTTTGTGGACTACAGAGGCTTGCGGCGGCGAAACTTCTGATCTAGGGTTATTTCTTATGGTTTCTCCATTTATAGGATTTTTGGGCGTCAGTTTCATGCGAAGATGGGCCTCGAGGTGAGCACGATACACCGGGGCACGGGTAAGGGCCCAGGCGCGCCCCGGTGGGTTGTGCCCTCCTCGTGGCTCTTCTGGCCCTCCCACGAAGCTTCGGGGTCTCTTTTGTTCCAAAAAATCATCAAAAAGTTTCAGCTCATTTGGAGAACTTTCATTTCTGCACAAAAAACAACACCACGGTAGTTCTGCTGAAAACAACGTTATTCCGGGTTAGTTCCATCCAAATCATACCAAAACCATATAATTTTTTTGTAAACATGGCATGGATACTTCATAAATTATAGATACGTTGGAGACGTATCAGCATCCCCAAGCTTAATTCCTACTCTTCCTCGAGTAGGTAAATGATAAAAGAAATAATTTATGAAGTGTGAATGCTAGCATAGTGCACAAGTTTGATCTATGATTATTTCAATCACTTTTCCTAGCATCATAAAAACAACTCTTTCTCATAAAACTCATCATGATAAAGTAGCAATTGAAGATAGAATGTTTGATGTGGAAAGTTGCCTAACATATTCATCACATATTATTTTTTTATAGCATGGAGAATTGGACTTTTATATGGTTCAAAGCAATAGTCTAGTTTTGACATGAAGACTTTAATACTCAAGCATACCAACAAGCAACCATGTCTTTCAAAATATCAATACTGAAGCAAGTTATCCCTAGCCTATCATGCTCAATCATTGATCCATTCTTGAAACACACTCGCATATTAGCTACAACCAATGCTCAATTACGATCATAGTGCCCCTTAGTTGGTGCTTTATAAGAGAAGATGGAGACTCAAATAAAAAAAATTGCATAAAGTAAAAGAAAGGCCCTTCGCAGAGGGAAGCAGAGATTTGTAGAGGTGCGAGAGCTCATAGCTTAAATTGAGAGATAATTGTTTTGAGAGGCATACTTCTCCCGTCAACGAAAATGACTTAGAGTTCCCAATACTTCCCATGCTAGATATATCATAGGCGGTTCCCATACAGAAATTAAAGTGTATTCCTTTTTCCACCATTCTTTCACAATCCATGGCTAACTGTATCCATGGGTGCCCTCCATACCAACACTTTCCAAGGAATTTATTATTTGACAACATAAAGTAAATTCATTTTTTCATTTCGGGACTGGGCATCCCTAATAACTTTGTCGTACTGTCGTGCAATGGCAAGTGAATAAACACTCATCTTGAGAATAACACATCTAGCATGGAAAAATATCGGCCACCCCTCACCGCCTCATGAGCGGTACAGGCACACAAAAGAGAAGTTTATTTTGAAAATTAGAGATGGCACATACAAATTTGCTTAGAACGGCAAGGGAATACCGCATATAGGTAGGTATGGTGGTCTCATGTGGAAAAATTGGGTTTAAAGAGTTTGGATGCACAAGTAGTATTTCTACTTAGTACAAGTGGAGGCTAGCAAATAGACTGGGAAGCAACCAACCAAGAAACGAAAAATCACATAAGCGAGCATTAAGCATAACTAACACCGAATAATGCACCACAAGTAGGATGTAATTTCATTGCATAACTATTAACTTTCGTGCTTGCATAGGGAATCACAAACCTTAACATCAATATTCTTAATGAAACATAATTACTCATTAACATGACTCACATATCACTATCATCATATCTCAAAACTATTACAAAGAATCAAATTTATTTTGTCCAATGATCTTCATGAAAGTTTTTATTATATCCCTCTTGAATATCTATCATATTGGGACTAGTTTCATATGTTGCTTTTGATAAGCTCAAACAAATATAAGTGAAGAACATGAGCATCATATTTGTTTCTCCCAAATTAATCTAAGTGAAGCATGAGAGAACTTCTTTAAAGATAGCAAAGCACACCGTGCTCAAAAAGATATAAGTGAAGCACTAGAGCAATTCCAAGGCTCTATTTTTTTAAGTGAAGCATAGGAGCAAGCATAGTATAATTTGGCTCTCTCAAATAGGTGTGTACAATAAGGGTACTTATTAAAAAAAAGAAGCAAAGACTCATATCATACAAGACGCTCCAACCAAAACTCATAATATGTGATGAATAAAAATATAGTCTCAAGTAAAATACTGATGACCGTTAGAAGAAAGAGGGGATACCACTCGGGGCATCCCCAAGCTTAGTTGCTTGATACTTCTTGAATATTATCTTGGGGTGCCTCAGGCATCCCCAAGCTTAGCCTTTTGCTGCTCCTTATTCCTTCATCCATCGCGATCTCACCCAAAACTTGAAAACTTCAATCACACAAAACTCAATAAAACCTCGTGAGATCCGTTAGTATAACAAAACCAATCTTTACTCTAAGTACTATAGAAAACTAATTCATATCTTGTAATTGTACTATATCTACTGTATTCTAACTTTTATATGGCAAAAAGTCTTCAAAAGAAACCATAGATCAATCAAAACAAGCACATAACACAAAGAAAACAGAATCTGTAAAAAATAGAACAGTCTGTAAAGATGCAAATTTTGACCATACTTCTGTAGCTCTGAAATTTTTGAAAAATTAGGATAACGTGGGAAATTTATATATTGATAACGCCAAAAAAATTCAAGAGTTTATCACGCTCCAGTAATCGTCAGAAATACTAACTCAGGACACAAAAGTTTCTAAATTTCCCACGCGATCAAATCAACGATCAACCAAATCATCCCAAAGGCTTTGCTTGGCACAAACATTTATTTAAACCACAAAAACACATCAAACCAGAGGTATTATTTGGTATTTTATTGAAAACATCAAGAAAACCAAAAAGCAAAATGATAAAAGTTGGGTTGCCTCCCAACGAGCGCTATCGTTTTAGGCCCTTAACTAGGCATGATGATCACTGATGCTCGCATAAAAGATAAGAACTGAAACATGAAGAGAGCATCATGAAGCATATGAATAGCACATTCAAGTCTAACCCACTTCCTATGCATATGGATTTTGTGGGCAAATTTTTTATGGGAGCAAGAATCAACTAGCATAGGAAGGCAAAACAAGCATGACTTCAGAACTTTCAACACATAGAGAGGAAACTTGATAATATTCAGATATGTAAAAGCAAAAGTTCCTCTCTCATAATAATTATCAGTAGCATCATGAATGAATTCAACAATATAGCTATCACATAAAGCATTCTTTTCATGATCCACAAGCATAGAATTTTTGCTACTCTCCAAATAAGTAATTTTATTCTCATGAATAGTAGTGGGAGCAAACTCAACAAAATAACTATCATGGTATTGAAAGTTAAAATCATCATCATTTTTCATGATTATAATTATTCTCTGTAACATATACGTCATCACCACAATCATAATATATAGGAACTTTGTTGTCATAGTCAATTGGAACCTCTTCAAAAATAGCGGAATCATCATTAAATAAGGTCATAACCTCTCCAAATCCACTTTCATCAATATAATCATCATAAGTAGGAGGCATGCTTTCATCATAATATATTTGCTCATCGAAACTTGGGGGACAAAAATACCGTCTTCATCAAACGTAGCATCCCCAAGCTTATGGCTTTGCATATCATTAGCATCACGGATATTCATAGAATTCATACTAAGAACATTGCAATCATGCTCATCATTTATGCCAAACATTTTATAGTATTCTTCTTCTAACAATTGAGCACAATTTTCCTTTCCATCATTTTCACGAAAGACATTATAAAGATGAACAATATGATGCAACCTCAATTGCATTTTTTAGTTTTCTTTTACAAAACCAAACTAGTGATAAAACAAGAAACTAGAAGATTCGATTGTAAGATCTAAAGATATTCCTTCAAGCACTCACCTCCCTGGCAACAATGCCAGAAAAGAGCTTGATGTCAACTACACAACTTGTTCTTGTAGACTCGTGTTGGGCCTCCAAGCACAGAGTTTTGTAGGACAGTAGAAAATTTCGCTCAAGTGGATGACCTAAGGTTTACCAATCTGTGGGAGACGTAGGATGAAGATGGTCTCTCTCGAACAACCCTGCAACCAAATAACAAAGTGTCCCTTGTGTCCCCAACACACCAAATACAATGGTAAATATCATAGGTGCACTAGTTCGATGAAGAGATGGTGAGACAAGTGTAATATGGATAGTAGATATTGATTTTTGTAATAGTAACAATAAAGAACAACAAGGTAGCAAGTAACAAAAGTGAGTACAAATGGTATTTCAATGCTTGAAAATGAGGTCTAGGGTACGTACTTTCGCTAGTGAAATCTCTCAACAATGCTAATATAATTGGATCACATAACCATCCCTCAACGTGCGATGAAGAATCACTCAAAAGTTACTATCTAGCAGAGAACATAAGAAGGAATTCTTTCTAGCCATTCTTTCTGATCGATCTATCCAAGAGTTCGTACTAAAATAACACAAGTTATTCTTTCCGATCGATCTATCAAGAGTTCGTACTAAAATAACACAAGTTATTCTTTCCGATCGATCTATCAAGAGTTCTTACTAAAATAACACCAAAAAAAAATTCATATTCATAATACTCAATCCAACACAAAGAACCTCAAAGAGTGCCCCAAGATTTCTACCGGAGAAACAAAGACAAGAACATGCATCAACCCCTATGCATAGATTACCCCAATGTCACTTCGGATATCCGCAAGTTGAGTGCCAAAACACATATCAAGTGAATCAATATGATACCCCATTGTCACCGCAGGAATTCATAGCAAGACATGCATCAAGTGTTCTCAAATCCATAAAATTATTCAATCCAAAGAAATCTCAAAGGGAAAACTCAATTCATGACAACAAGATAGAGAGGGGAAAACACCATATGATCCGACTATATTAACAAAGCCCGCGATACATCAAGATTGTGCATCTCAAGAACACAAGAGGGAGATATTAAACACATAGATACTGGTGCAAACCCTCAGCCCCGAGGGTGGACTACTCCCTTCTCATCATGGTGGCCGCTGGGATGATGAAGTTGGCCACCGGTGATGATTTCCCTCTCCGGCTGAGTGCCCAAATGGGTCTAGATTGGTTTTTCCTGGACTACAAAGGCTTGCGGGGGCGGAACTTCTGATCTAGGGTTATTTCTTATGGTTTCTCTATTTATAGGATTTTTTGGCATTGGTTTCACGCGAAGATGGGCCTCGAGGTGAGCACGATACACCGGGGCACGGGCAAGGGCACAGGCGAGCCCCGATGGGTTGTTCCCTCCTCGTGGCTCTTCTGGCCCTCCCACGAAGCTTCGGGGTCTCTTTTGTTCCAAAAAATCGTCAAAAAGTTTCAGCTCATTTGTAGAACTTTCATTACTGCACAAAAAACAACACCAAGGTAATTCTGCTTAAAACAACGTTAGTCCAGGTTAGTTCCATGCAAATCATACCAAAACCATATAAAATTATTGTTAATATGGCATGAATACTTCATAAATTATAGATATGCTGGAGACGTATCAAATATCCCAGGACCCAAGGGCCTCATTGATATGTCCAAAACGTATCTATAACTTCTGCTTGCTCCATGCCACTTTTGGGTGATATTGTTATGATATTCATACACTTCCATACACTTTTGATCATATTTGGACTAACTTACTAATCCAGTGCACCCCAGTGCCAGTTTCTGTTTTCGGCTGTTTTTGTATTTCAGGTTTTCACGTTTCGAGAACTGCCCAGAAAAATATAGAAAAATTATATAAAAAATCAGCGATCCGGGAACGACACTGCTTCCGAAGGGCAGCCTGGGGGGGGGGCACAGGGGCTCCAGGCGCCCTGTGGGCGCGCCCCCCTGGGCCGCGCCGGGGGGCGCCTCGGCCCCCCGAGAGCCCCCCGGTGCCCTACTTTGGCATATATTTAAAGGGTTCCCCGTAACCCTTGAAACAAGACTTCTTTTCGCGATCCCATCTCTGTTCCGCCGCCGCCGCCGCTTCCAAGATCGGGAGCACCAGGAGAACTCTTCCCGGCACCCTGCCGGAGGGGAGGATCAGCACCGGGAGCTTCTCCACCACCATGGACGCCTCCCGGATGACTCGTGAGTAGTCTCCCTTGGACCATGAGTCCATGACCAGTAGCTATGTGATGTTCTCCTCCCATTCTTGTGCTTCACTAATTAGTCCTCGTGAGCTGCCCTACATGATCGAGACACCTATGTAATCCTTGTGTTGTTGCTATGTTGAGTTTGCTGGGATCCGATGGATTATGAGATTATGTTCAGATTGATCTTGAGTAATATATTTGATTCATCTCTTTTATATTTTAGTTCATAAGTAATTCTTGCATGTTCTCCGTTGTTATTTATTGCTTTGGCCGAGTAGTAAGTAGTGACTCCAAGAGGGAACGTTATGCTCGATTGTGGGTTCATGCCCCTCGATGACTAGCTTGAGTGACAGAAACATGAGTCTAGGGGATGTGCTGTTGCCACAAGGGGGAAAACAACGGTGCTTGTGCCCACGGGTGCAAGGATTGTTTACTTTACGCAAAGTTCTTTTAATGCAGTTGTCTGTTGCATTGAGTTTACACTATGGGTGGGACTCGCAACTTAATACCAGCGAGATGTTCTGGATAGATATCTCAAGGTGGATGATTAGTAGTAGATATTGATGGATTTCGATCTACTTACTTTGGCGTACCGCCCATGCTTTGAACCTCAACCTTTCTTGCAATGTAGTCAGCATTGGTTTGCGTTCGTGGTCCTGTCAATTGCCCAACTATAATTTGTTTACCTCACATAACTGTTTTATCGTCTTTTGGGAGAGAGACATCACTAGTGAACATCATGAGATTCGGGTCCATATTACCATCATTGATCACATACACTATTTACTTTTCGCTATTTTATTTACTATTGCAAAACACTATCTATCACTACTATCATATTGCTTTTAACCCTTTGTGAACTACAAGGCCGAAGGGATTGACAACCTCTCTGTACTCGTTGGGAGCAAAGTTATTTGCATCTGTGTGCAGGTCCACGTTGATTGCTAATTGCGCCGTTAGCAGTTGACACCTACCTGTTGAACCTAGGAGTCTCTGGGGATTCGAACCTTGGCATCTTTGCTAGGGGAAAATACTTCTACTTACTGCATCTTACACCTTCCACTTGGGGTAACCAACGAGGGGTTCGAGGCCCATCAAGGAGTATTTTCTGGCGCCGTTGTCGGGGACTCCACTCTTTAGGATAGTGGAGTTGCATGCTATCTTTTACCTTTGCTTTTTAGTCTTGTTAGTTTACCTTTCATTTTTGCTTTAGTTCCTTTTATCGAAAATCACAAAAATAGTTATCTTGCTTGCTTGCTACTATGGGTTCCACCGAGAACACCAAGTTGTGTGACTTCACTAGTCACAACAACGATGCCTTTATCAGCACACCTATCACTACACCTGCCACTTCAGCACCTTCATATGAAATTAAACCTGCTTTACTGAACTTAGTCATGAGAGAACAATTCTCCGGTGCTGGAGATGATGCTGCTTTACACTTGAACAACTTTGTAGAACTTTGTGATATGCAAAAGTACCAAGAAATAGATGGTAATATTGTTAAGCTTAAGCTTTTTTCCTTTCTCCTTGAGAGGAGGAGCTAAAATTTGGTTTTAGTCTTTGCCTAGAAATAGCATAGATTCATGGGACAAGTGCAAAGATGCTTTTATCGGAAAATACTATCCACCTGCTACAATTATCCAACTTAGAAGTAACATCATGAATTTTAAACAATTGGATAATGAACACATTGCCCAAGCTTGGGAACATATGAAATCTCTTATCAAAAACTGCCCTACTCACGGTTTGACTACTTGGATGGTTATCCAAACTTTTTATGCAGGCTTGAACTTTACCTCGCGGAACTTGTTAGACTCGGCCGCGGGAGGAACTTTTATGTCAACTACCCTTGGTGCTGCCACAAAGCTTCTCGATGAGATGATGACCAACTATTCCCAATGGCACACCGAACGCGCTCCAACAGGTAGGAAGGTAAACTCTGTCGAGGAGATTTCCTCCCTCAATGAAAAAGTTGACTTGATCATGTCTCTACTTTCGAAGCAATCTACTGTTGATCCTCGTGATGTTCCTATAAATTCTTTGATTGCTCAAGAACAAGTAGATGTTAACTTTGTCTCTAGAAATAATTTCAACAACAATGCTTATAGGAGTAACCTTGGTAACAATTCTAGACCGTTCCCCTCTAACTCTTTTGGGAACAACAATGCTTATCCTAGTACCAAGAACTCCAATACTGAACTAGAGACCATACTTAGAGATTTCATCACTACCCAAAAAGCCTTTAATAAGAATGTAGAAGAGAAACTACATAAACTAGATGATCTTTCTTTTAAGGTAGACCACTTAGCCAATGAGTTAAAATTGCTAAAAATTGAAACTTCTTCTCTTAAGGAGAAGGAAGTCATCCCTATTAATTCTACTCAAGTACAAATCAATGAAAATATTAGGATGATGGCTAAGCTTAAAGAGAGATGGGATAGAGAAAGGGAGGAAGAGGAAAGTATTAAGAGCCTTCCTACCCACCACACTGTTGCTACTATCCAAGTTATTGAGGATGTTCACACTCTTAGCACCCAATGTACTCCTGGTCCCAATGGACCTATTAATGGTGATGCTATAGAAACTACCAAACAGGTGAGCCTTAAGGACACCACTACTACTTTACTTGATGCTCGTGACCTTGATTTTGATAATTGCACTCTTACCGAAGTTATTGATTTCCTTCACAAGATGTCTAGAGATCCCCGCACTAGCACGCTTAACCTGGCCTTCATAAAGCATATCACTAATGCTCTCATCAAAGCTAGGGAGGAGAAACTTAGAGTAGAAGCCTCCATACCTAGAAAGCTAGAAGATGGTTGGGATCCTATGATAAAAATTCATTTGAATGACTTCTCTTGTTATGCATTATGTGATGTTGGTGCTAGTACCTCTATTATGCCCAAAAGACTATATGATATGCTTAAATTGAAATCTTTTGATTCTTGTTCTTTTGGTGATGCTCTCGTTGATTCTTCCATAAAGAAACCTTTGGGGAGGATTGACGATGTTCTTATTGTTGTCAATGATAATTATGTGCCCGTTGATTTCACTATTATGGATATTGAATGTGATCCTTCATGTCCAATTATTTTGGGACGTCCCTTTTGGCGCACCGTTTGTGCTGTCATTGACATGAAAGAGGGTAATATAAAATTTCAGTTCCTCTCAAGAAAGGGATGGAACACTTCCCTCGTAAGAAGGTCAAGTTACCTTTTGAGTCCGTTGTACGGGCTAGTTATTCTTTTACTCTTGATAAAACTTGATCTATGCATTATGCCTAGCTTAAAGGCATAAAAGAAAGCGCTTTTGGGAGGCAGCCCACATGAATAAATTTTTTGCTTTTGTTGTGTCTTGATGTTGTTTACTGCTGTAGCATCATCATTGTATCTTTGCTTTTCATTTTTGTGCCAAGTATAGCCTCCGATTGCTAGAAAGTTCAAAAGTTGTGAGGTGCTGTCCAGGAAACAGATTCTGTCCTTGGATAGAAAAATTCGTATAAAATCACCAGGTCATCTTTTTGGTCTGAATTTTTTCGACAGCGTTCTCTATATAATTGTCTTTCGTGCGTCAGTTCTGAGTTTTTTGATTTGAGTTGCAGAAGTATCCCGAACAGGTCAATTACTGCCTGCTGTTCTGTTTTTCACAGATTATGTCCTGTTTTGCCTTACCTTCACTTTGCAAATTGAGAACTTGCTTTTTCTTTGCAAAAACCTTTTGGCAATCTTGAGAAACAGTAGAACTTCAAGAATATCCTTATTTCCAGCAAGGTATAATTATTTATTAAGGGTACTAACCTCGCTAATCAGATTATGATGAGTTATGTATGAAGGGAGTTTTCAAGTGTGCGAGGGAAGATGATAAAAAGATTCAGGAGTGTCAAGCGCTCAAGCTTGGGGATGCCCCCGTGCACCCCCAAGAAATATTCAAGGAGACTCAAGCGTCTAAGCTTGGGGATGCCCCCGTGCATCCCCTTCTCCATCAACATTATCAGTTCGTCTTTCGTTGCGCTATATTTTTATCACTTCATGTGTTATGTGCTATGCTTGGAGCGTCTTGCTTTTAGTTTTCTTTTTAGTTTTTCATAACGAGTCGGAACTCAGCATTCCTTTATGTGGGAGATAAACACGCTCCACTTCTACCTAGAACATTACATAGAATTTTCATGTCTATCTATGCTGTGTGTGTTCTTTGTCTTTTAATAGCTACTATCATACTTTGCTCTTAGTATTCATGCTTATCTCTTCAAGAGCTTTTATTTTGTTGGTTGCTTGAACTCTCTTTAATTACCATGCTCACCTTATTAAGAGAGTTTGCTTCCGTTGCATTGGTTAATGTGTCTATGATAAATATGCTACTTGCATGATGGTGCTTAGTAGTTCAGGTTTTCTTTTGGTTAATCTCGAATAGCTGGGGGGTTCCCAATGTGTCATTGGAGTACCAACTTGGTTTGTTTGCCTATGATGTGGTATGGTTTAGTAATATCTTCCTTTGAGAATTTATTTTGATTGACTTGGCGTATGCTCACGCATATTCAAGACTGTAAAGAAAGTCTGTCAAGCCTTGATGATCTTTTATTTCTAAGTAACGATATAACTACCATGCCCGATTCAATATTGCTTTGTCGCTCTGCATGATTATGACCGTCATTGCTCTCTTAGTTGGTTGCTCCCAGTCTTTTGCTAACCTCCACCTGCACTAAGCAAACCAACCATGCAATACATAGCTCATTGGAAAGTAGCCTAAAAACTATTGTGGTAAGGAATATGTTGCTTATGTATCTTATTTCTTATGAGTTGCTTGCTGAGCGGTAACCATGTTTCTGGGGATGCCATCAACTGTCACACTTTTGTTTAATATCATGTGAGTTGCTATGCATGTTCGTCTTGTCTGAAGTAAGGGTGATTTACCATGGGTTAAATAACTATGCATATTGTTAGAGAAGAACATTGGGCCGCCAACCAAAGCCATGCATCATGGTGGAAGTTTTAGCTTGGACCTTAATCCTCAATCTCTCATGAGAGTATGCTTATGCATTTAAGAGGAGTCCATCATCTATTTTTATGTTGTCCCGGTATGGATGTCCTCAAGTTGAGATTTATCAAAAACTAGAAATCAAATGCGATCTATCTCCTTGGACCTTTGTACAGGTGGCATAGAGGTACCCCTTTGTGACACTTGGTTAAAACATATGCAATGCAATGATAACCCATGGGGATCCGAGCTAATTAGGACAAGGAGCGAGCACTATTGGTATTCGATGCATGAGGCTTGCAACTTATAAGATGTTTTATACATGACACATATGAAGTACTACTACCGTTGACACAATTGCTTCCATGTTCCAAAATAAAAAGCATCAACTACTTTTATGTTGAGTCTCCACCTTCTTTTAAAAGCATCAACTACTGAGAGCATGATTGTCATTCTGAGTGTAATGTGCATTGTCCCAAAGTAGCATTGTCTTTTGCATGATTGTGATATCGTTTATTCTGAAATGATTGTATCTAGTCATCACTTAAACCTTGAAGGTGCCCTTGCACTTATGTTTTGCATCACTAAAGGGGGCAAGCTAGATATCACTTTATCATATTTGCACATCATGTTCATTGCAAATCTTTTTGATGTTTCAGTTCCATGTTGTAAAACTTTCAGTCATTTGTGATTTTCTCTTGAGACAATTTAATTACTTTAGAATCATTGTCTCAGTAAGCTTTTGTCATATGACTATGAGAAAGTCTTATATGGTTAATAGCATGTCACCACAGAAATTATTCTTATTATCATTTACCTACTCGAGGACGAGCAGGAATTAAGCTTGGGGATGTTGATACGTCCAAAACGTATCTATAATTTCTGCTTGCTCCATGCCACTTTTGGGTGATATTGCTATGATATTCATACACTTCCATACACTTTTGATCATATTTGGACTAACTTACTAATCCAGTGCACCCCAGTGCCAGTTTCTGTTTTCGGCTGTTTTTGTATTTCAGGTTTTCACGTTTCGAGAACTGCCCAGAAAAATACAGAAAAATTATATAAAAAATCAGCGATCCGGGAACGACACTGCTTCCGAAGGGCAGCCTGGGGGG
>LR738712.1:141884978-141930366 GCA_902687465.1 Secale cereale | reverse complement strand
GTGCCCTACTTTGGCATATATTTAAAGGGTTCCCCGTAACCCTTGAAACAGGACTTCTTTTCGCGATCCCATCTCTGTTCCGCCGCCGCCGCCGCTTCCAAGATCGGGAGCACTAGGAGAACTCTTCCCGGCACCCTGCCGGAGGGGAGGATCACCACCGGGAGCTTCTCCACCACCATGGACGCCTCCCGGATGACTCGTGAGTAGTCTCCCTTGGACCATGAGTCCATGACCAGTAGCTATGTGATGTTCTCCTCCCGTTCTTGTGCTTCACTAATTAGTCCTCGTGAGCTGCCCTACATGATCGAGGCACCTATGTAATCCTTGTGTTGTTGCTATGTTGAGTTTGCTGGGATCCGATGGATTATGAGATTATGTTCAGATTGATCTTGAGTAATATATTTGATTCATCTCTTTTATATTTTAGTTCATAAGTAATTCTTGCATGTTCTCCGTTGTTATTTATTGCTTTGGCCGAGTAGTAAGTAGTGACTCCAAGAGGGAACGTTATGCTCGATTGTGGGTTCATGCCCCTCGATGACTGGCTTGAGTGACAGAAACATGAGTCTAGGGGATGTGCTGTTGCCACAAGGGGGAAAACAACGGTGCTTGTGCCCACGGGTGCAAGGATTGTTTACTTTACGCAAAGTTCTTTTAATGCAGTTGTCTGTTGCATTGAGTTTACACTATGGGTGGGACTCGCAACTTAATACCAGCAAGATGTTCTGGATAGATATCTCAAGGTGGATGATTAGTAGTAGATATTGATGGATTTCGGTCTACTTACTTTGGCGTACCGCCCATGCTTTGAACCTCAACCTTTATTGCAATGTAGTTAGCATTGGTTTGCGTTCGTGGTCCTGTCAATTGCCCAGCTGTAATTTGTTTACCTCACATAGCTGTTTTATCGTCTTTTGGGAGAGAGACATCACTAGTGAACATCATGAGACTCCGGTCCATATTACCATCATTGATCACATACACTATTTACTTTTCGCTATTTTATTTACTATTGCAAAACACTATCTATCACTACTATCATATTGCTTTTAACCCTTTGTGAACTACAAGGCCGGAGGGATTGACAACCTCTTTATACTCGTTGGGAGCAAAGTTATTTGTATCTGTGTGCAGGTCCACGTTGATTGCTAATTGCGCCGTTAGCAGTTGACACCTACCTGTTGAACCTAGGAGTCTCTGGGATTCGATCCTTGGCATCTTTGCTAGGGGAAAACACTTCTACTTACTGCATCTTACACCTTCCATTTGGGGTAACCAACGAGGGGTTCGAGGACCATCACTCATCACCATCGTTGGGGATTGCAAGAAGTCTACATTGCGCTTAAGCCATTGCCAAGTTGGCCGAGTCGATGGTCATAGCCGAGGAGCGATGCCAGCTCGACCGGATTGCGGCACTAGCCAACGAGGAGCCGGGTGTGCCGACCCCATCCCGGGAATTGGCGGGCGAGGCCACCTTCCAGCCATCCAAGGACACAAGAAAGTCAAGCTCAACCCGTCCAACCCAAGATGCAGCAAGTACATTGTGGTGAGCTCTCCCCTCAGCAGCAAATAGGTATGCGAGCTTGTCGACTTCCTCCGTGAGACTCGGGATATCTTCATGTGGTCCCCAAAAGACATGCCTGGTGTTCCGAGGAAGTTCATCGAGCACAAACTCAACGTCCGCAAAGACGCCAAACCAGTCCGCCAACCATTAGTGAGGAGATCTCCCGGCTTCTCGCACCCGACTTCATCATGGAGGTGTTCCACCTGGAGTGGCTGGCCAACCCGGTCCTCGTCTAGAAGAAAAACAACACCTAGCGCATGTGTATCGGCTACACCAACCTGAACAAGACCTGCCCCAAGGATCCTTTCACCCTCCCACGGATCGACCAGGTGATCGACTCCACAACCGGTTGCGACCTCATGCCCTTCCTCGATGCTTATTCGGACTACCACCAGATCAAGCTGGACTCACCCGACGCCCTGAAGATGTCCTTCATCATGCCCTTCGAGGCATATTGATACATCACCATGTCGTTCGGCTTGAAGAATACGGTGGCCACTTTCTACCGCTGCATGCAGAAATGCCTGCTGCCGCAACTCGGCCACAATACGCACATCTACATCGACGACATCGTGGTGAAGGCCAAGCAGCACCTCACGCTCCTAGCCGACCTCAAGGAAATCTTTGCCAAACTGTGCACGTACCAGATCAAGCTCAACCCGAAGAAGTGTGTATTCCGCGTGCCCGCCGGGCAGCTACTCAGCTTCATCGTCTTGGTGTGCAGTATTGAGGCAAACCCGGAGAAGATCAAGGCCATCGAGTGCATGTGCAAGCCGGCTTGGCTGCATGATGCCCAGAAGTTTACCAGCTGCTTCGCATCTCTCAGCTGGTTTCTCAGTCAGCTGGGCGAGAGGTCCTTGCCCCTATATCAGCTGATGAATAAGGCGTCGTCATTCGAGTGGAATGACCAAGCTGACGAAGCTTTCCGCAACCTCAAACACATTTTCTCCGCCACACCCGTCCTGGCAGCGCCAGCCAACCAGGAACCGCTCTTGCTCTACATTGCCACCACCTCGCGGGCGGTCAACATGGTGCTGGTGGTCGAGCGTCCAAAAGAAGGCAAGGTCCAGTAGGTCCAACGGCCGATGTACTACCCGAGCGAAGTACTCTCCACCTCCAAGCAAAACTAGCCCCATTACCAGAAGATGTGCTACGGCGTGTACCTCACCACCAAGAAGCTTAAGCAGTATTTCCAAGACCACATCATCACCGTGGTCTGCACGCCCCCCATCGTAAGGATCATGGGCTGCCAGGATGCCTTCGGCAGAGTTGCCAAGTGGGCAATCGAGCTGGCGGGCCACACCAACCTCTATGAGCCACGCATGACCATCAAGTCGCAGGCGCTGGCTGACTTCCTCGTTGACTGGACGGAGACCCAGTACCTACCTCCTCCACCCGACTCGACTCACTTGTGCATGCACTTTGACGGCTCCAAGATGCGAGGTGGCCTAGGAGCCGGCATCGTGTTGTCCTCCCCCAAAGGCGTCCGGCTCTAGTACGCGCTCCAGATCCACTTCACCGCCTGCAACAACATCGCCGAGTACGAGGCTCTCGTGCAGGGCCTCAAGCTCGCCAAGGAGATCGGTGTCTAATGCATTCTTTGCTACGGCAACTCAGACCTGGTGGTGCAGCAATCCTCAGGCGAATGGGACACCCGAGATGCCATCATGGCCAGCTACCGCTTCCTCATCCAGCAACTTTCTGGCAACTTCGATGGCTGTGAGTTCCTCCATGTCCCCCGCGCAGACAATGAAGCCGCCGACATGCTTGCCAAGATAGGCTCATCTCGGCAGGCCATCCCATCCGGCGTCTCCCTCAAGCACCTGAGGAAGCCGTCTGTCAAGCTTTCTCCGAACTTCGAATCCATCTGCATCCCAGACGACCCCACAGCACCCCCGCCTAACCCTGAAGATCCCGGCGCAAGCCCGGGGACTGCCTATCCTGGTCCGGGGACTACTCATCCCAGCCCAAGCCCGGGGGCTGCTGACCCCAGCCTGGGGACTGCTCATCCCGGCCCGGGGGCTGCCGGCTCTAGCTTGGAGACTGTCGCCCCAAGCCCCATCTAGGTAATTGTCTTCACCGTGGTAACGGTTCCGTCATGGGCCCAACCAATCCTTGCTTTCCTGGAGAGTGGAGCACTCCCCATGGACGAGTACAAAGCCCGACAAGTGCAATACCAGGCATCCACCTACAACATCATCAACAACAAGCTCGTCAAGCGTAGCGCGACAGGCGTGTTCCAGTGCGGCGTTGAGCATGGTGGGTCCTTTCAACATCGCTCGACGCGACATGACACACCTGCTGGTGGCAGTCGACGAGTTCACCAAATGGATCGAGGCATGACCAATCAAGAAGCTGGACGGGCCAACGACCGTCCGATTCGTCAAGGACATCATGGTTCGCTACGACGTCACGCAGAAAATCATCACAGATAATGACACCAACTTTACCAAAGGCATTCTAGTGCAATACTACTCACTCTCTGGCATCCGGCTCGACTTGGCCTCCGTCGCTCATTCCTAGTCCAACAACCAGGTCGAGCGGGCTAACGGCCTGATCTTGTCCGGCATCAAGTCACGGCTCGTCGAACTCCTCATCCGCTCATACGACAGCTGGCTTGACAAGTTGTCGACCGTCCTCTGGAGTCTCCGGAAGATGCCGAACCGGTCGACCGGGTTCACCCCGTTCTTCCTCATCTACGGAGCCAAAGCCATCATCTCAACCGACATCAAGTTCGACTCGCCCCGACTCACTGATAACCCACAAGTATAGGGGATCAATTGTAGCCTCTTTCGATAAGTAAGAGGGTCGAACCCAACAAGGAGCTAAAGGTGGAACAAATATTCCCTCAAGTTCTATCGAAACCGATACAACTCTACGCACGCTTAACATTCGCTTTACCTAGAACAAGTATGAAACTAGAAGTACTTTGTAGGTGTAACGGGATAGCTTTTAAATATAATAAAGAGCATGTAAATAAAATCTAGGCGCTGTTTAGATAAAGACACAACTAAGTTAATTTTAGTAGAGAGGTTTTGTCATACAAGAAATTTATTTGTCTCTAGGCAATCGATAACTAAACCGATAATCATTATTGCAATTTTATATGAGGGAGAGGCATAAGCTAACACAATTTATATTCTTGGATCATATGCACTTATGATTGGAACTCTAGCAAACATCCGTAACTACTAAAGATCATTAACGTAAAACCCAACCATAGCATTATAAGGTATCAAGTCCTCTTTACTCCCATAAGCAAACAACCTACTTACTCGGGTTTAAGCTTCTGTCACTCTAGCAACCCACCATAAGCAAATCATGAACATATTGCAACACCCTACATCGGGGATCCCTCACGCTTGCACGACACAGAGAGCACCATAGGACATCACCAATAATAAAACATGCAACTGAAACCAATCAGGGTCATCAATCAACCCATAGGACAAAACACATCTACTCAAACATCATAGGATAGCCATACATCATTGGGAAATAATATATAGCATTGAGTACCATGTTTAAGTAGAGATTACAGCGGGGAGAAGAGGTGTTGAACCGCTACATAGAGGGGGAGAGAGTTGGTGTAGACGGCGGTGAAGTTGTTGGTTTAGATTGTCATGACGATGATGGCCCCGGTAGCGTTCCGGCACCATTGGGAGAGAGGGGGAGAGAGCCCCCTTCTTCTTCTTCCTGACCCGGCATATGGCGCCGCTCCAGGCGCACTTGAGGCCCTTGTGGGACTACCACGGCGTGTGGGGTGGCATGAGGCTGCGCCCCGCAAGCCTAACGGATGAGGGAGCTGGTCAAGACTATGGCCGCCCTGTTGAATGGCGACCCAGGGGACCTTCTCGAGGCCTACGTTCCCTTGTACCATCACGACGACGGGGAGGAGGTAGTTAATGCCATGCCTGCCTTCAACGCGCTAGGGCTTGTTTCTGCAGATGGCCACAACCCTCTCGTGCTAGTGTCATTCGGTGACAGTGACAACGAGCAGGGCTCGGAGGAGAAGGAGGACGACGTCCTTGAGTAGGAGTTTCCCCCGTCGCAGCCCGAGCTCCTGCGCCACCTTGTAAATGATGAAGTCGCAAGCGAGTCTCTGGCCGTCGAGACCCCATGCTTGGTCAGGGCTCTGAATCATCCGAAAGTTTCCCTTCGATTCTCGTGATTGTCTGGTAGAGCGACGCCGAAGAAGAGTGCCTCCACCACCCCTCTGGGGGCCCTTCCGGGTCGAAGCAGGCGCCGGCTCCTACCCCTCCGGAGGCACATACGGGGGGCCAGGCGCTGATGCTAGGGCATACGTGGTCTCTCTAGCTTCCCAGGGCCATCCAGTGGCGCCTCTAGTCTCAGTCCCCAGGACGACCTCCTGGCTACCCCGGGCGGAAGTGCTTCCACAGGGTCGCCCGAGAGCCACCCAATCCGCCTCTGGAGCGCGACCAAGGCCATGCCGGAGAAGGGAAAGGGCGCGTTGGCCACTGGCGAGGAAGAGGAAGCGAGGAAGAGGAAATGGACCCTGCCCGACGAGTAAGCAGTCCATCTTGCTTCTTGGCTGAAGTTGATTGCTCATACACTAACCGCGCCTTTTATCTTGCTATCCAGGGACGATGATGACGAGCCACCGAAGAAGAAGGGGGCAGGCGAGCCATGTGAGCCCCCATCCCGAGCGCACGGGGGACCTCTAGAGGCCTGCGTGGCGCAAGACCATTACCCCTTGTTGCGCCTCAGGAAGGCTCGACGGCTGCAGTGACCCAAGCCGATCCTACCACCACCCCGCTAGATCCTGCGCCGGCCACCGCACCATTGCCATCTTCTCCTTAGTTCCTCGTGCTTACCGAGTACGCCCCCCTGATCAGGCTTGGGGCCTTGGATGAGGCCTTCAATGCGCTAGGCCAAATCTAGACAAACCTTGAGGACGCCGACAGGTGCCTCATGAAGGAGCGCCTGGGGTTGGTCTCAGGGTGGCTTCAAGCTGAAGCCTCCGTTAGGACGGCGTCGGCTCGGGCCAGCACTGTCTCCAGGGAGAGCAAGAAGGAGGCCGACAAAGCCAAGACCGCTCATGACACGGCGATGGCACACACGAAGTCTACCGAGAAACATTGTAACGAGGCGGAGGCCAGCCTGAAAACCCTGCAGGAGGAGCAGGCCACGCAAGCGCAGTAGCTCCAGCAAAAGGAGGATGGCCACAAGGCTCGTGAGGCCATGTTGTCGATGATAGCCGCCGAGCAGGCCACCGAGCGCGACCGCCTGGCCAAGCTGGAGGACGATGTGGCCGCCACCCAGGCATCCCATGCCAAGGATGTCGCCGATGCGATGCGTGGCTGGAGGCCAGGGACAAAGCTCTTGGCGCCACTGAGGAGAAGGTGACCACGGAGCACGACACCTTCGCCCTCGTGGAGCTCCGATCCGGCAAGGTGCTGCGCTCCATCTACAAGGCTGGCTTCAAGGAGCCGCTCGCGGCCCCTGAGGACGGCTACGCGGAGCTCTCCTTGAAGCTTGCCGAGGCCCTTGAGGGTGCTGCCACCAAGGTGGACGTCATGTTGGAAGCAGAGTGTCGCGACCTTTGTGCCGACGCCGCGACGCACGTCTTCAGTCATGTGTATCTCAACGACGTCAACTTTGATGCGGTGCTCGGCGCCATTCCTCACGAGTCCCGTGTCGTTGTGGCGGCAGCGGTGAAGACCCACGCGGATAAGCTGGCGAAGAAGTTCGTCTGCTCTGCTGATGCCAAGCCCGTGGTGGTCAAAGCGAGTGGCGGCAACACGAGGGACAAGGCCACGACCACCAAGGCGGCCGGCGGTGACGGTCCTTCCTCCTGATCTTTATCCTGCAACATTGAAACTACCTCGTGGAGGTATGAGACTTTAACTTGAATTTGTGCAACAACTTATGTCTGTAATAACTATTTGAATTTCACGCTTTCCTTTTGTTCTTAGTTTCCTTCCTTGTTGCTTTGTGCTCTGCATCGGTAGGGCCCAGCCCCGCGCATACCTCAACCGCTGTTGCGATGTCTAGAAACCAGGACATGACCAAGGGGCGAGGGGCTACGTGGCTAGTTAGGCCCCTGAGTCGCGGTGCTCAGGGTTCCCCTTGACATGCGAGTAGCTCTCATGAAGGAGACATAAGCGGCGAGAAAGTTGGCCTGGAGCCTTCTGAATTTGGATCACTAATGTGGTGTTTACACTCTGCGTTGTCAGGGCCCGGTCCCGCGCATACCTCGACCGCTGTTGGGGCGTCTGGAAACCAAGACATGACCAAGGGGGAGGGGCTACGTGATTAGTTAGGCCCCTTAGTCACGGTGCTCAGGGGTCCCCTTTGACGTACAAGTAGCCCGGAGTCCTTCGAGTTTTGGTCGTCACGAGGGCGTTGGTAGTCTGCGTCGGCAGGGCCCGGTCCCGCGCATACCTCGACTGCCTTTGGGGCGTCCAGAAACAAGGACATGGCCAAGGGGTGAGGGGCTACGTGACTAGTTAGGCCCCCGAGTCACGATGCTCAGGGGTGCCCCTTGACGTACGAGCCACCCTCATGACCTTCATACCTTTTCCATGTCAACTCTTGCCTGGGAGGGGCACACGAAGACCAGGTACAAGGACCTGGTGAGGTGGCATGCGCCACGCCGTGCCTGAAGCCGTCCTGAGCATATCCCCGTGTCCACTCCCCTCGCACGTTCATCACATGGAAGAGTTGAGTGGTCGGCCGATAGGTCACCCTCAGGTTAGTGCAGCCTGGAGGCGCTCTTAGTTGTTTATCAACCAGCGCGAAGCATGGGGCTACCACTGGGCGTGGGCATAGTCGCTCCTCGACCGTGTTGTCCGCCAGCGCGGAGCATGGGGCTTCCACTCGGTGTGTGGGTGGGATGTCACTCTGGGGGAGTACTCTGGGGCATGTACAACCCCACATGAGGAGGTGTATATGGGCACTCGTGAGCCAGCGCGGGACTCACGAGGCCCTACCTCAAAGGCGGGTTGCAACTGGTCTTCTAGCGCTGGGCACGCTTTGTAAAAACCTGTGTGGCTGTGGTGACCTGCACCGAAACAACCTCGAGAGGTCGTTGCATAAGAAGGCCGAGCACCAAGGACCCTGGGAGGTGAAGTGGACAGGACTGGCCCGCCAGACAGAGCTCAGTCGCTTGGGTTTATCGACACTGCAGGGACGAACCTGAGCACAGGCACCGAGCCCAGTCTTCTTCATGCAACAAACCATGGGAGAGGTCCCTCGGCGTGTGGTTCCCGCGACGAAGGCCCACATCGCAGATGAAAGAACTAGACCATGCTCCCTGACTCGTTCCAGTTAGGGCGCGGTGACACTCACGGTGGCGAAGCACTGAACATGCAAGTTTAAATGCTCAAGGAAATTCATCAAAGGCAAAGCCAGTTCTAGTACTTGCGCAAAGTGATATGGCCGAAGGTATGTGCCCTAACGACCTGAGGATAATGCAGCCCAAGAGGCGCCCTCATCTTGAAAAAAACCAAATGTCACCTGACAATGATGCTGGTGAAGCATTGAGGTAGCTGAAGAGTCGTGCCATAGTTGTCGCTCCTCACGAGCCGGGTGGCTCCTGAGGTGCCAGGAGCTTGCGAGGCCCGGGGGGCTTGCGAAGGTTTGATGACCCACAACTGTAGGGGATCTATCGTAGTCCTTTCGATAAGTAAGAGTGTCGAACCCAACGAGGAGCAGAAGGAAATGATAGGCAATTTTCAGTAAGGTATTTTCTGCAAGCACTGAAATTATAAGTAGCAGATAGTTTTGTGATAAGGTAATTGGTAACAAGTGACAAAAGGTAAAAGTAAATAAGGTGCAGCAAGGTGGCCCAATCCTTTTTGTAGCAAAGGACAAGCCTGAACAAACTCTTATATAAAGGAAAGCACTCCCGAGGACACATGGGAATTATCATCAAGCTAGTTTTCATCACGATCATCTGATTCGCGTTCGGTACTCTAATAATTTGGTATGTGGGTGGGCCGGTGCTTGGGTGCTGTCCTTACTTGGACAAGCCTCCCACTTATGATTAACCTCTAATGCAAGCATCGACAACTATAAAAGAAGTATTAAGGTAAACCTAACCATAGCATGAAACAAGTGGATCCAAATCAGCCCCTTACGAAGCAACGCATAAACTAGGGTTTAAGCTTTTGTCACTCTAGCAACCCATCATCTACTTATTACTTACCAATGCCTTCCTCTAGGCCCAAATAATGGTGAAGTGTCAGGTAGTCGACGTTCACATGACACCACTAGAGTAGAGACAACATACATCTCATCAAAATATTGAACGAACACCAAATTCACATGACTACTAATAGCAAGACTTCTTCCATGTCCTCAGGAACAAAAGTAACTACTCACAAGACATAATATGGTTCATGATCAGAGGGGCATTAATATGCATAATGGATCTGAACATATGATCTTCCACCAAATAAACCAACTAGCATCAACTAGAAGGAGTAATCAACACTACTAGCAACCCACAGGTACCAATCTGAGCTTTGGGTACAAAGATTGGATACAAGAGATGAACTAGGGTTTGAGAGGAGATGGTGCTGGTGAAGATGTTGATGAAGATAACCCTCCCCAAGATGGGAGAGTTGTTGGTGATGACGGCGGTGATGATTTCCCCCTCCCGGAGGGAAGTATCCCCCGCAGAACAGCTCTGCCGGAGCCCTAGATTGGTTTCCGCCTCGAGACGGCGGCGTCTGGTCCCGAAAGCCTCCTTATGATTTTTTCCAGGTCAAACACCTCATATAGGAGAAGATGGGCATCAGGGGGCCGTCGGTGGGCCCACGAGACAGGGGGCGCACTCTGAGAGGGGGGGGGGGGGCGCCCCCACCCTCGTGGACAGCAGGTGGCCCCCCTCGTAAACTTTTTTCGCGAGATATTTTTTATATTTTCTCAAACGGAGTTCTGTGGAGTTTCGGGGCTTTTGGAGTTGTGAAGAATGGGTTTCCAGAGTTTGCTCTTTTTCCAGCCCGGAATTCCAGCTGACGGCATTCTCCCTCTTCATGTAAACCTTGTAAAATAAGAGAGAAAAGGCATAAGTATTGTGACAAAACATATAATAAAAGCCCATAATGCAATAAATATCAACATATAAGCATGATGCAAAATGGACGTATCAACTCCTCCAAGCTTAGACCTCGCTTGTCCTCAAGTGAAAGCCTAAATCGGAAAATATGTCCACATGTTTAGAGATAGAGGTGTCGATAAAAACAAAATACGGACATGAGGGCATCATGATCTTTCTTATAACAGCAACATATATATAATGTCATATGATTCTTATGCTAAAGTAACAATTCATCCACAATATCAAGTATGAATCATAAACTTCATTGAAAACTAATGAACTTTGATCTCGGTCATTGAAGCAATTGCAATTTATCGTAACATCGGAAAGAGTCAATATAAGAGCTTTTCAGCAAGCCTACATACTCAACTATCATATAGTCTTTCACAATTTCTCACACTCACGCAATACTTATGGTTACGGAGTTTTAATCGGACATAGAGGAAGATAGGGGCTTATGGTTTTGCCTCCCAACCTTGTACCTCAAGGGTAATGTCAACAGTAATAGACCATGAAAACTTACATCCAAATGGGTATATATGTCAGGATCTTTCCAACACAATGTGCTTGCCAAAGGATAAAATGTAAAAAGGAAAGGTGAATTTCACCTTGACTCTTATAAGGCAAGAATAATAGATAGGCCCTTCGCAGAGGGAAGCAGCAGTTGTCATGTGTTTTTATGGTTGGATGCACAAAGTCTTAGCACAAAAGAACGTCACTTTATATTGCCACTTGTGATAACGACCTTTATTATGCAGTCCGTCGCTTTTATTACTTCCATATCACAAGATCGTATAAAGCTAATTTCCTCCACACTAATAAATCATACATATTTTAGCGAGTTTGCAACATAACAACTTACTTGGAAGGATCTTTCTCAAACCATAGGTAGGTATGGTGGACTCTCATGGCAAAACTGGGTTTAAGGATATATGGAAGCACAAGTAGTATCTCTACTTAGTGCGAGGAGTTTTGGCTAGCATGAGGGGGAAAGGCAAGATCAACATGTTGGATGATCCATGACAATATACTTTATTTCGGATATAAGAAAACATAACCCATTATGTTGTCTTCCTTGTCCAACATCAACTCTTTGGCATGGCATACTTTAATGAGTGCTCACAATCATAAAAGATGTCCAAGATAGTATATTTGTATGTGAAGCCTCTCTTCTTTTGTTACTTCCCTTAATTGCAACGATGACCAAAACTATGTTTGTCAACTCCCAACAACTTTTATTCATCATACTCTTTATATGTGAAGTCATTACTTCCCATAAGATCAATATGATCTCTTGTATACTCTTTTTGTTTTCTTTATTTTTATCATGACCCAAGTGAGGAAATCAAGCCCTTGAGTCAACACTAATCTTTATTATATAGCTCACGGACTCATTTACAAAGATAAAAATCATAAGGCAAAAGCTCACAACTAGATCATGCTAACTTTATTCTACTAGACCAAGATACTACCAAAAGGATCGAACTAAGAACAACGGTAAAGATAGGAGTGATGGTGATACGATACCGGGGTCACTCCCCCAAGCTTGGCAGTTGCCAAGGGGAGTGCTCATACCCATATGATTATGTCTCCTTCTTTGGGGACGGTGATGATGGAGTTGAAAGTAGTGACGCCGGATCATCATATATCGAACGTAGGAGATCCTCCAGCTTGCGGATAATACCTTTTAGTGTAGCTATGTAATCCTTCAACAAAATATTTTCACTTGCGAGATGCTTGTTTTGAATTCGAGCTAACTCAATCATCCTGGAAGCTTCAATCTCAGTTGAGGTAAAGAGATTGGGAAGAGATTGAGGGGCGTCTTTTTCTCCTGATGCCGGAGCCGGATCTTCCACCTCCTTCTTGATCTTCTTCTCCTTGTGGGTCTCCTCGGGTCCTTCCCTCTTCAGATCTATCTTCATTAGCCAAGCATCGTTGCCTTCATTGTTGGAGGAGGGAGACGACATGGTGCCTGGCTTTGCAAACCCTAGCAGAAAACAGCTCGAAACAATAACAGAGGATTTTTGCGTGATACAGAGGTCAAAACCTTCGGGAGTATATATAATGAATTTTTACCGACCAAAAGGAGTAACCCACAAGAAAACGGAGTCCAGGAGGCACACGGGGTACCCACGAGGCAGGGGGCGCGCCCAGGGAAGGGGGACGCGCCCTCCACCCTCGTGGACGCCTCGTGTCTCTTCCAGACTGCTACTTATTTTTCTATTTTTCTAAATATTCCAAAACGGAGAAACATTGCCTTTAGAGCTGTTTTGGAGTCGGTTTACTTACTGTATCACATACCTCTTCCTTTTCGAAGGCTGAATTGTTCTGGAAAGTGTCCCTTATGTATTCCTCCGGGGTTACGGTTTCAATAACATTGGTTTCAACATTTATAGGGTTACCTGAGATATAATGTTCGATTCTTTGGCCGTTCACCACCTTCGGATTTGTGCCTTCGAAGTTGTTGATTTTTATGGCACCGGAACGATAGACCTCCTTGATAACGTAAGGTCCTTCCCACTTGGAGAGAATTTTTCCTGCAAAAAATCTTAAATGAGAGTTGTATAGCAAGACATAACCACCTACGTTAAACTCACGCTTTTGTATCCTTTTGTCATTCCATCTTTTAACTTTTTCTTTAAACATCTTAGCATTCTCATAGGCCTGGGTTCTCCATTCATCAAGACAACTAATATCAAATAACCTCTTCTCACCGGCAAGTTTGAAATCATAATTGAGCTCTTTAATAGCCCAACATGCCTTATGTTCTAGCTCAAAAGGCAAGTGACAAGCTTTTCCATATACCATCTTATATGGAGACATACCCATGGGATTTTTGTATGCAGTTCTATAGGCCCATAATGCGTCATCAAGTTTCTTGGACCAATTCTTCCTAGACCTATTAACTGTCTTTTGCAAAATTAATTTCAACTCTCTATTACTTAGTTCTACTTGACCACTAGTCTCTGGATGATAGGGGGGTGCAATTCTATGGTTGACATCATATTTAGCACGCATTTTACGGAAAGCACCATGAATAAAGTGTGAACCACCATCAATCATTAAGTATCTAGGGACTCCAAACCTCGGAAAAATAACTTCTTTAAGCATCTTAATAGAGGTGTTATGATCAGCACTAGTAGTTGGAATAGCTTCTACCCACTTAGTAACGTAATCAACAACAACTAAAATATGTGTGTACCCATTAGAGGCAGGAAACGGTCCCATATAATCAAAGCCCCAAACATCAAATGGTTCAATAACAAGTGAATAATTCATAGGCATTTCTTGACGTCTACTGATATTACCAATTCTTTGACATTCATCACAAGATAAGACAAACTTACGGGCATCCTTGAAGAGAGTAGGCCAATAAAAACCGGATAGCAATACCTTATGTGCAGTTCTATCTCCCGCATGGTGTCCTCCATAAGCTTTGGAGTGGCACTTGCATAGGATCTGTTCCTATTCATGCTCAGGTACACAACGTCTAATAATACCATCTACTCCTTCTTTATAAAGATGTGGGTCATCCCAGAAGTAATGTCTCAAATCATAGAAGAACTTTTTCTTTTGCTGGTATGTGAAGCTAGGAGGTATAAACTTAGCAACAATATCATTAGCATAATCAGCATACCATGGAGCAGTACAAGAAGTATTTATGATAGCTAATTGTTCATCAGGAAAGCTATCATCAATAGGTTGTGGGTCATCAAGTATATTCTCTAACCTAGACAAGTTATCTGCAACGGGGTTCTCAGCTCCCTTTCTATCAATAATATGCAAGTCAAATTCTTGCAGCAAGAGAACCCATCTAATAAGTCTAGGTTTAGCGTCTTTCTTTTCCATAAGGTATTTGATAGCAGCATGATCAGTGTGAATAGTTACTTTAGAATCAACGATATAGGGTCTAAACTTATCACAAGCAAATACAACTGCTAAAAATTCTTTCTCAGTAGTAGCATAATTTTTCTGGGCACTATCTAGAGTTTTACTAGCATACTGGATAACATTCAATTTCTTATGAACTCTTTGCCCTAGAACATCACCTACAGCATAATCACTAGCATCACACATAATCTCAAAGGGTAAATTCCAGTCAGGTTGATGGACAATAGGTGCAGAGATCAATGCTTTCTTAAGTATTTCAAATGCTTCTAGACAATCATCATCAAAGACAAAAGGAATATCTTTTTGTAAAAGATTAGTCAGAGGCCTGGAGATTTTGGAGAAGTCCTTTATGAACCTCCTATAAAACCCGGCATGACCAAGGAAACTTCGTATACCTTTGATATCCTTAGGGCATGGCATCTTTTCAATAGCATCAACTTTAGCTTTGTCAACTTCGATACCTCTTTCGGAAATTTTATGACCCAAGACAATGCCTTCATTAACCATAAAGTGGCACTTTTCCCAATTCAAGACAAGATTAGTGTCTTCACATCTCTGCAAAACTCGATCAAGGTTGCTTAAGCAATCATCAAAAGAAGTTCTGTAAACGGAGAAATCATCCATGAAAACCTCAACAATCTTTTCACAAAAATAAGAGAATATAGCCATCATGCATCTTTGAAAGGTAGCAAGTGCATTACATAAACCAAAAGACATACATCTATAAGCAAAGGTACCGAAAGGACAAGTAAAAGTGGTCTTTTCTTGGCCCCCTTTTGACATAGGTATTTGAGAGAAACCAGAATAAACATCTAGAAACCAAAAATGAGTATGTTTGGATAACCTTTCTAGTATTTGATCAATAAATGGCAAGGGGTAATGATCTTTCTTGGTAGCTTTATTTAACTTACGGAAATCAATTACCATCCTATAACCTGTAACTATTCTTTGCGGGATCAATTCATCTTTATCATTAGGAACGACAGTCATACCTCCTTTCTTAGGGACACAATGGACATGACTTACCCACTGGCTATCAGCAACTGGATAGATAATACCTGCCTCTAGAAGCTTTAGTATTTCCTTCCTTAGCACTTCTTTCATCTTAGGACTTAACCGTCGCTCATGATCAATAACCGGTTTAGCATTTTGTTCCAATTTTATCTTGTGTTGGCATATAGTGGGACTTATGCCCTTAAGATCATCCAGAGTATATCCAATAGCAGCACGGTGCTTCTTCAGAGTTTTTAATAGTTTTTCTTCTTCCTGCTCTGAAAGGTTAGCACTAATAATAACAGGATATATCTTCTTTTCATCAAGATAAACATACTTATGATTATCAGGTAAGGGTTTAAGTTCAAACATGGGATCACCCTTGGGTGGAGGAGGATCCCCTAGGATTTCAACAGGCAAGTTGTTTTTCAATATGGGTCCCTGTTTAAATAATATTTCGTCTATTTCCCTTCTCTCATTCATATGCATATCATTTTCATGGTCTAGCAAGTATTGTTCTAAAGGATCATTAGGAGGCACAACAATAGAAGCAAGACCAATAATTTCATCCTTACTAGGTAATTATTTATCAAGGGGTTGTCTATGGAATTTAGCAAAGTTAAAATCACGAGACATATCCCCTAACCCAACAGTGACAATATCTTTCATGCAGTCTATCTTAGCATTAACAGTCTTCAAGAAGGGTCTACCAAATATAATGGGACAAAAATCGTCTTGTGGGAAACTAAGAACAAGAAAATCAGCAGGGTATTTAACCTTCCCACACAAAACTTCAACATCTCTAAAAATCCTAACTGGTGAAATAGTGTCTCTATTAGCTAGCTTAATAGTAACATCAATCCCTTCTAGCTCAACAGGTGCAATGCCATGCATAATTTCTTGATATAAGGTATGAGGGATAACACTCGCACTAGCACCCACATCACATAAACCATGATAGCAATGATCTCCTATCTTAACAGAGATAACAGTCAAGCCTACAACAGGTCTATGTTTATTCCTAGCATTGGGTTTGGCTATTCTAGCAGACTCTTCTTGGAGGTAAATAACATGTCCATCTAAATCTTCTACCAAGAGATCTTTAACCATAGCAACACTAGGTTCAACTTTAATTTGCTCAGAGGGCGTAGGTGTTATAGTATTACTCTTACGAACTACAGTTGAAGCATGAGCATGATCCTTTATCCTAACAGGGAAGGTGGTTTCTCAATGTAAGTAGTAGGAATAATAGGATCAACATTATAAGTGATAGTCTTTTCTTCAACTTTAACACGTTTAACTACTTTTACTTTAATAGGGGGATGGTATTTAAACCACTTCTCCTTGGGGAGATCAACATGAGCAGCAAAAGATTCACAGAAAGAAGCTACTATCTCAGAGTCAAGTCCATATTTAGTGCTAAACGCACGAAAAACATCGGTATCCATAAAAGCTTTAACACAATCAAACTTAGGGGTCATACCTGACTCCTTACCTTCGTTGAGATTCCAATCTTCAGAGTTCCGTTTAATTCTTTCCAATAAATCCCATTTGAATTCAACAGTTTTCATCAGAAAAGAGCCAGAACAAGAATTATCGAGCATGGTGCGGTTATTGAGAGAAAGCCGAGCATAAAAATTTTGAATGATCATTTTTCTTGAGAGCTCATGATTGGGGCATGAATATAACATTGACTTAAGCCTACCCCAAGCTTGAGAGATGCTCTCTCCTTCGTGAGGCTAGAAATTATAAATATAATTACGATCACGATGAACCTGGTGCATAGGGTAGAACTTCTGATGAAATTCCAACTTCAGACGATTATAGTTCCATGATCCAATATCATCACATAGCCTAAACCATGTCAATGCATCTCACTTCAAAGATAAGGGGAAGACCTTCTTCTTGATAACATCCTTGGGCATACCTGCAAGCTTAAATAATCCACAAACTTCATCCACATAGATTAGGTGTAAGTCGGGATGCAGTGTTCCGTCTCATGTGAAAGGATTTTTAAGCAGTTTCTCTATCATACCCGAAGGAATCTCAAAGCAAACATTTTCAGTAGGTGCAGTAGGTTGAGGAGCAACTCTTTGCTCTTCTGGTCGGGGTGAAGATACCCCGAACAAGCCCCTCAAAGGATTTTGAGCCATAGTAACAAGTGACAATAAATTTCAGCACACTATATAAAATTTTCCTTACCAAATTCCACTTACCAAAGGCGCTTCACTCCCCGACAACGGCGCCAGAAAAGAGTCTTGATGACCCACAAGTGTAGGGGATCTATCTTAGTCCTTTAGATGAGTAAGAGTGTCGAACCCAACGAGGAGCAGAAGGAAATGATAGGCAGTTTTCAGTAAGGTATTTTCTGCAAGCACTAAAATTATAAGTAGCAGATAGTTTTGTGATAAGGTAATTAGTAGCAAGTGACAAAAGGTAAAAGTAAATAAGGTGCAGAAAGGTGGCCCAATCCTTTTTGTAGCAAAGGACAAGCCTGAGCAAACTCTTATATAAAGGAAAGCGCTCCTGAGGACACATGGGAATTATCATCAAGCTAGTTTTCATCACGATCATCTGATTCGCGTCGGTACTTTGATAATTTGGTATGTGGGCGGACCGGTGCTTGGGTTCTGTCCTTACTTGGACAAGCCTCCCACTTATGATTAACCTCTAATGCAAGCGTCCGCAACTACAAAAGAAGTATTAAGGTAAACCTAACCATAGCATGAAACAAGTGGATCCAAATCAGCCCCTTACGAAGCAACGCATAAACTAGGGTTTAAGCTTTTGTCACTCTAGCAACCCATCATCTACTTATTGCTTCCCAATGCCTTCCTCTAGGCCCAAATAATGGTGAAGTGTCATGTAGTCGACGTTCACATGACACCACTAGAGGAGAGAGAACATACATCTCATCAAAATATCGAACGAAGACCAAATTCACATGACTACTAATAGCAAGACTTCTTCCATGTCCTCAGGAACAAAAGTAACTACTCACAAGACATAATATGGTTCATGATCAGAGGGGTATTAATATGCATAATGGATCTAAACATATGATCTTCCACCAAATAAACCAACTAGCATCAACTACAAGGAGTAATCAACACTACTGGCAACCCACAGGTACCAATCTGAGGTTTGGGTACAAAGATTGGATACAAGAGATGAACTAGGGTTTGAGAGGAGATGGTGCTGGTGAAGATGTTGATGAAGATAGCCCTCCCCAAGATGGGAGAGTTGTTGGTGGTGATGGCGGTGATGATTTCCCCTTCCCGGAGGGAAGTATCCCCGGCACAACAGCTCTGCCGGAGCCCTAGATTGGTTTCCACCTCGGTTCCGCCCCGAGATGGTGGCATCTGGTCCCGAAAGCCTCCTTATGATTTTTTTCTAGGTCAAAACACCTCATATAGGAGAAGATGGGCATCAGGGGGCCGTCGGTGGGCCCACGAGACAGGGGGCGCGCCCCCACCCTCGTGGACAGTAGGTGGCTCCCCTCGTAAACTTCTTTCACCAGATATTTTTTATATTTTCTGAAACGGAGTTCTGTGGAGTTTTGGGGATTTTGGAGTTGTGCAGAATAGGTTTCCAGAGTTTGCTCCTTTTCCAGCCCGGAATTCCAACTGCCAGCATTCTCCCTCTTCGTGTAAACCTTGTAAAATAAGAGAGAAAATGCATAAGTATTGTGACAAAACATATAATAACAGCCCATAATGCAATAAATATCAACACATAAGCATGATGCAAAATGGTCGTATCAAGGTTCAGGTCCTCCTAAGCCTCCATAGCGAGACACCTTGCTTCCCGAGTCGCCATCGTGCGCTGCATGATCCGCTGAAACATGGCCCCAGCATTCAGCACGCCGAAGGGCATGCGGACATGGTGGCGTGGAAGGCCTCCACTCCATCCGACATTCGAGGTCCGGAAGTGCTCCTGTGAGGCGGCCCTATTGAGGCCCGGAATGTTGTCGCAGACACGAGACGCCCCTCTTCGACCCTAGCGCACTTGTTCGCTAGGTTGAAAAGCTCTAGAGCCGTGCAAATTTCGTCATGGATGGAGAACTCCTCGCTCATCTTGACGTCGGTGATGCCCTCCGTGAACGCAGAGATGATGGCTTCATCAGACGCCTTGGGGACCTTGAGATAGACCTGGTTGAAACGCTGCATGTACTTCCGGAGGGTCTCGCCAGGCTGCTGCTTCACGCGTGGCAGGTCATTGACGGTGAGGGCACGGCCAGAGTCCCTTGGAAGTTGGCGATGAAGCATTCGCGGAGCTCGTCCCATGTGGTGATGGACCCCTCGGGGAGGTTCATAAGACAGGAACGTGCACCATCCTTGAGTGCCATGGGGAACCAGTTTGCCATGACTTTCTCGTTGCCCTTAGCCGCCTCGATACTCAGTGCGTAGAGCTGGAGAAACTCCATTGGATCATGGGTGCCATCATAGCGCGCATGCAGCTCGGGCTTGAACTTGACCAGCCAGACAACATGGCATAGCTCCCGGGAGAAGGCATGACATCCCGCCACACTCACTGGTATAGCTTGCTCGACACCGGGGTCTTCTTGCACGGCCCTGTCCTGACGCTGGCGCGGCTGTGCGAGGAGCATGCAACCGTCGCGCAGTGGCTTCTAGATGCCCTGATAGTTGACCTTGTCACACGCAGGCACCGGGGCCTTGTCCCGTGGATCGTGCCTGGGGTTGCCCCCGACATCGCGTCGGAGTGGTGGCGAGGGTGCACCATGCACCACCTCTCCTACACGCAATGGGGGAGGACGAAGCGAAATTGAAGGCTCCAGAGCCTCGCCCGCGGCGCTGACGAGCTCGGTGATGTGGCCCACCTAGTCATCGTAGGCCTCCTCGGCGGGACGATAGCGCAATATCTCCCGCGCCATGAGCAGCGTGGCCTACATGCTCGCCGGCACGCGGCGAGCCTGAGAAGACGATGCCGCGATGAGGGTGAAGGAAGGCGTGGCGTTGCGGCCATCTCGCAGTATGGAAGGAGGGGGCAAAGAGCCCTACTACTCTTGGAAGACCGGGCCGGTGGTGGCGTTGACCATCGGCGAAGCGGAGCGACAAGGGCTTGGCGGCCCGCTGGGGCCATCTGGACGACCTGGGCGGCTCTGCGCTTGGTGTGGACGCGGCGAGCCTCAGCCATGAGCACATTGGGTCGTGGACAGGGTGGTTGATGAAGAAAGGAGCTTCGACACACCCCTACCTGGTGCGCCAAATGTTGGATTCAAGGGCTCCTTTAGACCCAAAGTGGTTTGAACTCTGGGGCATGAACGAAAGATACCGCTGCACCGGGGAACTAAACCCGCCATTCCCAAAGCTCAAGCTCGCCGATCAAGATGGTCAGCGTGGGGGAAGGGACACAGTGATTTACCCAGGTTCGGGCCAGCTTGCGGTGTAATACCCTACTCCTTCTTTGTGGTGGATTGGCCTCGCGAGGTGGGGCCGTATATGAACTGTTACACTAGACGAGCTACCTTCGGAGGGCTCGAGTGGTGTATGCGGGTTCGATTCCCAGATCCTCTTCTACGATGGATACTGGTCCCTATTTATAGTGGCCTTGGTCCTCTTCCCGCATCATCTGGGCGGGAAGGTATCCCACATCAGCCTTTTGAAGGGAGACATGTACATCTTATGCTGACGAAAGGTGGTCTTCTCCTGCAAAGTCTCTGATCCTGACGCGGGGGTGGGCTCGGCGATGACACCCTGAAAGTGCAACTATCCCTGCGTGGTTTTGGTAATTACTAACAACATATAGCTCATTGAACTAATGCTATTTCAAGATAAATATTTCAGGAAAGTTCAATGATTGGCATGTCATGGATTAGGAATGTGGACCCCTCAAAATGCTAAAGACACATTTTGGATCAAGCTCAAGGCTCTACATTTTCTATTTTAGTGATCCAAGATCACATTGAGTCCATAGGAAAGCCAATACTATTAAAAGGGGATGATGTGTTGCTTAATTGGTTTCTTGCTCAAAATTCTTAGTGATATGCTACAAAACACTCAACCACTTTCTCACATCCACATATGTCCAAAACCAAAAGTCAAACTCGGCCCCACCGAAAAGTTCTATCCGGCGCCACCGAGTTCATTTGACATAGCCACTGCCACTAACCCTAATCATTTCGGTCTCACCGGAAGGGATCTCGGTCTCACCGAGATGGGATTGCAAACTCTCTGTTTCCCTTCGTAACATTTCGGTCTCACCGAGATGAGCGATCGGTCCCACCAAGTTCGCAATGCAAACTCTCTGTTTCCCCTTCGTAACATTTCGGTCCAACTGAAACGAGCGAATCGGTCCCATCGAGTTTGCCTGACCAACTCTTTGGTGTGCTTATTACAAAAATCGGTCCCACCGAGTTTGTGTAATCGGTCTCATCGAGATTACGCTATGCCCTAACCCTAATGAAATCGGTCCTACCGAGTTGATCATATCGGTCCCACCGCACATTATGAACTAAATCGGTCTGACCGAGTTCTCTGAATCGGTCCCACCGAGTTTGGTAAATTGTGTGTAACGGTTAGATTGTGTGTGGAGGCTATATATACCTCTCCACCCACTCTTCATTCGTGGAGAGAGCCATCAGAACATACCTACACTTCCAACATACATGTTCTGAGAGAGAACCACCTACTCAACTGTTGAGATCAAGATATTACATTCCTACCATATGAATCTTGTTCTCTAGCCTTCCCCAAATTGCTTTCCACTCAAATCATTCTTCCACCATATCCAAATATGTGAGGAACTGTTTGAGTGTTGGGGAGACTATCATTTGAAGCATTTGAGCAAGGAGTTCATCATTGGCACGCCGTCTATTACCTTTTGGAGAGTGGTGTCTTCTAGATTGGTTAGGTGTCACTTGGGAGCCTCTGACAAGATTGTGGAGTTGAACCAAGGAGTTTGTACGGGCAAGGAGATCGCCTACTTCGTGAAGATCTACCCTAGTGAGGCAGGTCCTTCGTGGGCGATAGCCATGGTGGGACAGACAAGGTTGCTCCTTCGTGGACCTTTCGTGGGTGGAGCCCTCCGTGGACTCACGCAGCCGTTACCCTTCGTGGGTTGAAGTCTCCATCAACGTGGATGTACGATAGCACCACCTATCGGAACCATGACAAAAACATCCGTGTCTACACTTGCATTTTCTCCTCCAAACTCCTCCCTTTACCTTCATATGCAATTGTTTTACATTCCGCTGCTATACTCTTAGAATTGCATGTGTTGGTTGATTGGTTGACTTGTGTTAAGTTGCTAAAATCTGCCAAAAATTAAAATTGGGAAAAGGCTAGATTTTTATTTTGTCAAGTAGTCTAATCACCCCCCTCTAGACATACTTTCAATCCTACAAGTGGTATCAGAGCTTGGGTCTCCATTTGCCGTGATTTCCATAGCTTTGGTGATCATAGCCTTGGTTTCACAACCTAGGAGAATATGGCATCTAGCGAGGTAAGTCACCACCATAGAGGTCCTTACTTTGATGGTACAAATTTTGCTAGTTGGAAGCATAAGATGAAAATGCATATTCTTGGACATAACCCCACCGTTTGGGCTATTGTGGGTATTGGTTTGGAAGGTGAAATCTTTGATGGGAAGGAACCGAATTGTGAAGCATCCGTGGAAGAGTTGAAGATGCTGCAATCCAATGCTCAAGCTTGTGATATCCTCTTCAATGGATTGTGCCCCAAAGAATTCAACAAAATCAGCCATCGAGAATGCAAAGGAAATTTGGGACAGTTTGATTGATATGCACAAAGGTACCGATACCGTCAAGGAATCCAAGTTGGATGTGCTTCAAAGTCAACTTGACAAGTTCAAAATGAAGGATGGTGAAGGTGTCGCTGAAATGTACTCCAGGCTTGCTCTCATCACAAATGAGATTGCCGGCTTAGGAAGTGAAGAGATGACCAACAGATTCATCATCAAGAAGATCCTAAGAGCCTTGAAAGGAATATGATACTGTGTGCACATTGGTCCAAATGATGCCCAATTACAAAGATCTCAAGCCTACAGAAGTCATTGGAAGAATTGTTGCTCATGAGATGTCACTCAAAGATAAAGAAGAGCTTCACAACAAGTCTAGTGGTGCTTACAAAGCCTCATGTGACGCTCCTACATCATCAAGTGAGAAACAAGTCCTCAATGAAGAATTGAGCTTAATGGTGAAGAACTTCAACAAGTTCTACAAGAATAGAGGCAAAGAGAGAAGTTCCAAGTCATGGTCCTACAATGACAAGAGATCTTCAAGTCGTCATCAGAATTGCTACAATTGTGGAAGACCCGGACACTACTCCAATGAGTGTGCGGCTCCCCACAAGAGAAGAGAAGACTCACCTAAAAGTAGAAGTAGAAGAGAAGATTCACCACCAAGAGAGAGAAGGAGTAAAGATGATCGTTATGAACGAAGACCCTCTCGTAGAAGCAAGGATTCGAAAAGGAAGGACAAATCATCAAGGAGCTATACACGACGAAGACATCAAGCTCATGTTGGTGAATGGGTATCCAGTTCTGACTCCGATGACCACTCCGAGAGAAGCTTCCGATGACGACTCCGAGAGAAGCTATTACTCCGACTCCGAAGATACTCAGGATGAAGGTGTTGCCAAAATTGCTCTTGTGTCATCCAACTCCTATGACATATTTGACTCACCAGATGAGGGAATTGGAAGATGCTTCATGGCTAAAGGCCCTAAGGTATCACACCCCGAGTATCTTGATTTCAATAGTGATGAAGATGACTTGCTAGGAGATGATGATTTACTTGTTGGTAGCAATAGTGACGAAACCTATGATGAATTTGCTATTAATCATGCTAATCAAGATAAAACAAATGACAATGATAAGGAGAAGATTGAGCGTCTAACTAAAGAATTAAACACTCTTAAGTTAGCTCATGAAACTACCTTGGAAGATCATCGAGAACTTTTAAAGACTCATGAGAAGTTACGCTTTGAAAAGCTCAACCTTGAGCAAGAGCATGAGTTCTTAAAAGAAATCAATGATGATCTTCGCAAGAAAAGTTCTTACATTGCCAAGCGTTTACTCTTGTCTACTTACATGCCACAAGTAAAATCTAGCAACAAGAACAAGAAAGATTCTTCCTCTAGTAGTAACAACAATCATACTAAATCCAATATTGTTGCTTCTAGTAGTTCTCTTGATTCCACTAATAAGTCTCTTAGACAAGTTACACTTGAGCAAGAAAATAGCTTATTGAAGAGAATTATAGAGAAAGGTGTATACAAGAGCCTTGCCGGAAGTAAGCAATTTGAGGAAATTGTATGCAAGCAAGGAAGACATCAGAAGAATCAAGGTGTTGGTTTTGAACGAAAGTTCAATGCCAATGGAGTTGTGTGGGAAGAAGATCAACACCCCAAGACGAAGTTTGTTCCTCAACAAGAGAAGCATCATCCTACTTCTTTTCAAGGGACACAAGCACAAGATGATCTTCCACCACAAGACCAAAAGCTAAAGGGCAAGGACAAGCTTCAAGAAGAGATTGATGCATTTGAAGAAGTTTCTAAGGCCTTAGTCAAGTGGGTTCCCAAAACTACTTAAAGTTCTACTTCATCAAGTATGACTACAACTCCAAGGATTCCCATCAAGAAGGTGTGGATCCCGAATAAGTAGAACTACAAGTTCTTGAGGGTGAATCCACCAACATACTTCACTCATATCATTTTGTCGAGGACAAGTGCAAACAACTTCCGTATCTTGCACTAGTTCAAGGAGTCACAAACCCTCTTGTTGGTAAGATAAGGGACAAGGTAACCAAATGCTTTCATGGACATCATCTTGTGTGCAATTCACTCTATGTCTACGGATATCCTTGTTTGTTCCTTGTGGGACTAACCCGTGTAGGTATTGAAAGTGCAACTCACTCCAATGGATTGCTCCAAATGATCTACATCAACATTGAGCATCTACATCTTCAACACCTACATGAAGTTATCATCGACAAAACCAAAGGTTAGTTCATCCCTCTTAGGGGGGATATCACATCTAGGGGGAGCTTTACTCTAATCAACTAAGCTAAAGCAACTCTAATGATGTGAACACAACAATGCTTTATGTAAAAGTGGTAACCCCACTTGTGCTTAAACGATGAGTATGACCTATGATCAAATGTTCTCATTTGACTCCTAAGTCAATATACTCATATATAGATGACCTAGTCATCGCCAATTGCTTGATAGATGCTAGAATGGTTGTGCATGCTTTGCCACATGTTTCATTTGCTATCTTATTGTGTGAGCATGTTGACTGCATATTTTTCTTATTTGAGGTCATCCATTTGTTGCTTTGATTGTTTGGCTCTTTTTCTTTTGCCAAATGGATGGACAAGAATGCCTAAGAACACCCTCTAGCTATCTATGCTTTTCTCATCTCAAACTCTATTCATGCTACATCACAAAGTTTGATCAAGTCAGTTTCGAACCACTCTATGTGAGGAGCACTTGGAGTCCCCGATTCGTCATAAACTTAAACTTCCAAAACCTCTTTGTGCAATTTGGTATGACCGAGTAATCCACTTCAGTCACACCGAGTTCACTAAGTTGATCTAGGTTTTCAATATCGGTGCAACCGATTTGAAATTTTTGGTCAGGCCGAGTTGGAGTAACTGCTAGCAGTTTTGCATCTCGGCGCCACCGAGTTGTTCCACTTGGTCACACCAATAGGGTCAGGTTATATATATCGACGGGTTGAATTTTGGAGAACTTTCCGAAACACTTCGCTCGCGCGTGACCTGCGCTGCCTCCTCGGGTCTCCGGATCATCTTCTCGCTGCCAGCGACCTCACGCCACTGGTCTCCGCCGCCGTTGCCGCCATAGCAAGTTCACCACCGAGTTAGGGTATGAACTTGTTCCTTTGTGCTATTCTTTAACACTGATTCATAGCACATTGCTTTGCCATGATTCTTGCCACGATTGAAATCATCCTATCCAGCAGAAACTCCGTAGAAATTAGTTTTGATTCAAAAATTTAGGGTTAGGTCTCCGCTGACCTCATCTCGGACCGACCGAGTTGTAGAAATCGGCCTTACCGATTTGGCTTAGGCCATTGCACTTGCACTTTTCGATATGACCGAAAATTGCAAATTGGTGTGACCGAGTTCAACTCTCTGTGAAACCCTAGCAATATCAGTGCCACCGAACTGTGACTCGGTTTGACCGATTTCACTAGTTCAGGCTCCAGAATTGCTTTGGTATCACCGACTTTAACAAATCGGTAGCTCCGAAATGCTTTCTGTAGAGAACTAAAACTAAGTTTCTGAGTCATCTATTTTGCAAATAGTCTGCACTTTGTGATGCTCATCCACTCTACCTCATCTACATCTATTCACAGGGTCGGTTTTCAGTTTGCAGTACCAAGATGTCTGACCAGAGTGATAGCCAGAATTTGTCTGAGGAGCAAGTCAACTTGAGTGAGGGCACTAGTCCCTCTAGCAGCTCTGATGAGGGTAGCAGGAGCACACCTAGCAACTTTCCCAAGGCAGCTACCAAGACCAGGAAGAAGAAAATCTTAGATACTGAGGATGAGGATTTTTTTACTGATGAGGCCACTTCAAAGAAGAAGGTGCTCAGGAAGGAGTATGACACAGCTGCTGCAACAAAGCCAGGTCTGAAAAAGAAGGCACCTGCCAAGAGGGTTCCTATGTCAAAGGCCAGATCAACTACTCAAGAGACTATGGTGTTCACACTTGAATCCAGAGAGGATGAGCCAGCAGGTACAAAGAAGAGAGCTAGAAAGACAACAGCCAGAGTGATTGGCAAGCCATGTATGAGAGAGGATGATGATGATGAAGCTGCTGAAGAAGAAGAAGAGGTTGCTGCACCATCACCTAAAGCTCAGAAGCTCATGGGAGATGCTATCAAGTCTGGGGCTGCTCCTTCAAAGCCCAAGACTGCTCCCAAAGCTGCTCAAGCCACCAAGTATGCACCCAAGAGAAGCACAAGAAACATTCCAGCTTTAGAGAAGAACAAGGCCCTAGTGCCTGAGGTTGATGAAGATGCTGAGGTCCAAGTGCTTAGGAAGCTCAAGCCCAAGATCCCTGATCATGATAATACTCATATTGTTGCTGAGGACATGAAGTTGAGGAAAGATGCAGGTCTCAGAAGATGGAGACAGACTGACCCATATGCTGTGAGGAGAAGGACTCCTGTGGACAACAGATTCCTTACCAAAGAACAACAAGACTTCTATGAGACAGTTCTGCTTGACAAGAAGCCCATAGTGTGTGATATGAGATGGGTTGATTGGGACTACATCAAGGACAATGAAGATCACTTTCCAAATGTGATTGAAAGCTTCAAAGCATGTGGTGTTGACGATTTTGTAGGTCAGCAGCTGACCAAATGGAATGATGAACTCATCATGCAATTCTACTACACAGCTCACTTTTATCCTGATGATAGAATTGTATGGATGTCTGAAGGTACAAGGTACCAGTCGACTGTTGATGAGTGGGCCAAGATGATCAAAGCCCCTGAAGAGCATGAGGATGATTTGGATGTGTATGCCAAGAAGAAGCAAGACCACAACTCTATGGATAATATGTACAAGGAGATCCCTGACGATGCATTGGAAACACATCAGTTTGGATCTGTGCATTTCTTGTTGTCTGGTCTAGCCACCATCAACACTATCTTGAGGCATACATTGTTGCCCAAATCTGGAGATCACAAGATGATCAGAGGGCATTCAATCAACTTGCTGCATATTTTTGATGTGCCTCAGAAATTCAAAGTCATGAGTCTCATTGTTGAAACAATCAAGAGGACTGCTGCAGATCAGAAGAGATCATGTGGGTATGCTCCACACATTCAGGAGCTCATCAACTCCAAGATGGGCACATGCATATACTTGTTGGACAAGAAACATCTGCCCTTATATCCAGACTTTGAGGACACAACGGTTGTCATGGATGAGAATGAGCCAACTTCAATGCAAGCACATGAGAAGAGAGAGAAAGCCACAACTGAGAAAGCTGCTAAGATTCCAAGTGTTGCAGAGGCATCTCAAATGTCCCTCGAGTCCAAACAAGATCAAATGGTATATCTGATTCAAGAAACCATGAGGATTGAGAAGGGCTTGGCCACCCTGACTCAGAATCAGGAGATCTTGGAGAGGATCATTGAAACTAAGTTCTATGATCTTGATCTGAAAGTGACAGAGATACAGTCTACAGTTGAGCAGCTCCAGAAGGAAGCGGAGGAGAGGAGAGGGCAGGCTATCACAGATGCATTTCAGCGAGTGCCTGGAGGTCAGAGATCTACCATAGTGCCAGTACTTGATACTAGAGCTACAACATCAGCACCAGCAGCCACAACTTTAGTGCCGCCTCCAGCAACCACTCCACCAGCTCCAACTACATCATCTGAAGCCTTTGTCCTTGGAGTTCTCTCTACACCGCCTCCCGAAGACCAAGCCAGAGAGACGCATAGCACTATGCATTTTCAAACTTTTTGGTAACTTGTTGCCAAAGGGGAAGAAATATGTATAGATCATAGGCTTCGAGAGAGAGTGTTTTGCCTCTTTGTCTCTTTTGCTATTTGGTTGAACTTCATTTTATGTTTGCTTGATACTCTATGTTATGTGTGTGAGATACTTGTTTGATCATGTGATTGATCAAATGCTACCTTAATGCTTGCTTGGATGATATTACCTCTTATATCCCTATATGATCATTCACTTTGCTTAGTGATGAGTGCATGTTTTAGTTTATATCATTCTGAGCGCTCCACCAAGATGTATGTGACATGGAAGAGTAACCCATGATCCTAATCGATTGTGCATTTGCATTCAAACGCAAATATTAAATAATGCACAAATTTAGGGGGAGCTCTTGCTTATCACATACTTCTCAAAGTGACGATATATTTAAATCTTATTATCATTTGTCGAAGCTTTGATCTATATGTTGTCATCAATTACCAAAAAGGGGGAGATTGAAAGTGCAACTATCCCTGGGTGGTTTTGGTAATTACTAACAACATATAGCTCATTGAACTAATGCTATTTCAAGACAAATATTTCAGGAAATTTCAATGACTGGCATGGCATGTATTAGGAATGTGGACCCCTCAAAATGCTAAAGACACATATTGGCTCAAGCTCAGGACTCTACATTTTCTAGTTTAGTGATCCAAGATCACATTGAGTCCATAGGAAAGCCAATACTATTAAAAGGGGATGAGGTGTTGCTTAATGGGTTTATTGGTTAAAATGCTTAGTGATATGCACCAAAACCCTCTACCACTTTCTCATATCCATAGATGTCCCAAACCAAAAGTCAAACTCGGCCCCATCAAAAAGTTCTATCCGGCGCCACCGAGTTCATTTGACATAGCCACTGCCACTAAACCCTAATCATTTCAGTCTCACCGAAAGGGATCTCGGTCTCATCGAGATGGGATTGCAAACTCTTTGTTTCCCTTCGTAACATTTCGGTCTCACCGATATGAGCGATCGGTCCAACTGAGTGTGCAATGCAAACTCTCTGTTTCCCCTTCGTAACGTTTCGGTCCAATCGAAACGAGCGAATCGGTCCCATCTAGTTTGCCTGACCAACTCTCTGGTGTGCTTATTACCAAAATCGGTCCCACTGAGTTTGTGTAATCGATGTCATCAAGATTACGTTATACCCTAACCCTAATGAAATCGGTCCTACCAAGTTGATCATATCGGTCCCACCAAAATGCCTAACGATCACATTATGAACTAAATCAGTCTGATTGAGTTCTCTGAATAAGTCCCATCGAGTTGGGTAAATTGTGTGTAACGGTTAGATTTTGTGTGGAGGCTATATATACCCCTCCACCCACTCTTCATTTGTGGAGAGAGCCATCAGAACATACCTACACTTCCAACATACATGTTCTGAGAGAGAACCACCTACTCAAGTGTTGAGATCAAGATATTCCATTCCTACCATATGAATCTTGTTCTCTAGCCTTCCTAAGTTGCTTTCCACTCAAATCATTCTTCCACCATATCCAAATATGTGAGGAACTGTTTGAGTGTTGGGGAGACTATCATTTGAAGCATTTGAGCAAGGAGTTCATCATCGACACACCATCTATTACCTTTTGGAGAGTGGTGTCTTCTAGATTGGTTAGGTGTCACTTGGGAGCCTCCGACAAGATTGTGGAGTTGAACCAAGGAGTTTGTACGGGCAAGGAGATCGCCTACTTCGTGAAGATCTACCCTAGTGAGGCAAGTCCTTCGTGGGCGATGGCCATGGTGGGATAGACAAGGTTGCGTCTTCATGGACCCTTCATGGGTGGAGCCCTCCGTGGACTCGCGCAGACGTTACCCTTCGTGGGTTGAAGTCTCCATCAATGTGGATGTACGATAGCACCACCTATCGGAACCACGACAAAAACATTCGTGTCTACACTTGCTTTTGCTCCTCCAAACTCCTCCCTTTACCTTCATATGCATTTGTTTTACATTCCGCTGCTATAATCTTAGAACTACATGTGTTGGTTGATTGCTTGACTTGTGCTAAGTTTCTAAAATCTGCCAAGAATTAAAATTGGGAAAAAGGCTAGATTTTTATTTGGTCAAGTAGTCTAATCACCCCCCTCTAGAAATACTTTCGATCCTACAAGTGGTATCAGAGCTTTGGTCTCCATTTGCCGTCATTTCCATAGCTTTGGTGATCATAGCCTTGGTTTCACAACCTAGGAGAGTATGGCGTCTAGTGAGGGAAGTTACCACCGTATAGGTCCTTAATTGATGGTACAAATTTTTCTATTTGGAAGCATAAGATGAAAATGCATATTCTTAGACATAACCCCGCCGTTTGGGCTATTGTGTGTATTGGTTTGCAAGGTGAATTCTTCGATGGGAAGGAACTGAATCGTGAAGCATCTACGGAAGAGTTCAAGATGCTGCAATACAATGCTAAAGCTTGCGATATCCTCTTCAACGGATTGTGCCCCGGAGAATTCAACAAAATCAGTCGTCTTGAGAATGCAAAGGAAATTTGGGACACTTTGATTGATATGCACGAAGGTACCGACTCCGTCAAGGAATCCAAGTTGGATGTGCTTCAAAGTCAACTTGACAAGTTTGAAATGAAGGATGGTGAAGGTGTCGCCGAAATGTACTCTAGGCTTGCTCTCATCACAAATGATATTGCCGTCTTAGGAAGTGAGGAGATGACCGACATATTCATCATCAAGAAGATCCTAAGAGCCTTGGATGGAAAATATGATACCGTGTGCACATTGATCCAAATGATGCCTACAGAAGTCATTGGAAGAATTGTTGCTCATGAGATGTCACTCAAAGATAAAGAAGAGCTTCACAATAAGTCTAGTGGTGCTTACAACAAGACTTGTTCCTCGGGAGGGGGAGCACTTCCCTTGGAATCTCCGCCCCTCGGGAGGCAGCTTGCGGAGCCGCTCCCTAAGAGGTCTTAGCACACCTTGACTCGTGAGGGCTCTTCTTCAGTAATCTTGAAACCAGGCCCAGCTGGCAGTTGTAAGGCCAAGCATTGGTTCGCAGGCAGGCAATTATGGATAGCTTGGTTCCCCGAACGCTGACAGGGCCCGCTCCCCAGCGCCGCCTGCGGCTGCCTGATCACCAGGGCATGCCTGCCCCTTGCCGACTCCTCCGCGGCCGGCGTTGTCTCCGGCGCTCCGGTCGGGGTATCCTGCGGGGCCCCTCCCCCTGCTCGGCCACTTCGGCCTGGGGCGGGGTGTCCGCGATGACCTTTGCGACACCGCCGGTGTCGCTACCGTCCTAATCCTCCTGTTTATCCCGGACGCGCCCCTCGTCCGTCTGGGGCCTGACGATGGCCGCGGCTGGCTCTAGGCCCGCCGGCATCTCCAGCAAAGCCGGCTCCTTGGCGGCCTGCCCCCTCGCCTCTGTGGCCCTCGCCCATGCTTGGGACGAGGCCACCTCCATCTCCTCCAGGGCCCAGTTCCGGTCCCACCAAGGCACGCGCTCAACATCCGCCGGGTCCAGGCCATAGTTCTCCTCTACCGAGCCCTTGGGCAGGTCGATGACGCTGCTCCGAGTTCGCCGGAGCGAGAAGCCACTCCCGGACGCACCACCAACAACAATTCCAGCGGCGCCCTGAATGTCACCAAGGAAGGCATAAGGAAGAAACGACCTGGCACCGCCGAAATCAACAAGGAAATTTACCCGATCACTGTCGGGGTGTCCTGTCTCAGCGGCATTGCCAGGATGGTGCGGATCCTCTTCTTGGCGGTGGGCTTGCCGCCCGTGGCTGGGCCCTCCGCCACGCACTTCGTGCCGGCTTTGTCAGCACTTCGTCCTTCCTGTGCGGTCGACTTGCCATTGCCGACGCGCGGGACGACCCGGCGTCTATCATCTTCGCCGTCCGTCTTGACGGGACGATGGCGCCGCTCCCTCCCGTCAGTGGTGCTGCACCGCTGATGTCCGTCAGGATCTTCACGTCATCGTCCGACCAATCTTGCAAGAGGTCTGGGTGTGGAGACTTACCCAAACGATACGCCTCGCCGGCTCCAGCGCCAGCCTGCCCCGGGTTCTCGGCGAAGGATTCCGCCCCCTCCGAGCGGGCCTGCTCGACGACCGATACCTGCGTCTACGTCCAGTCACGCGTCTGCCGGGTTGCATTCAGCAGCACCTCCTGTGTCGCATCAGGACGAAGGAAGAGCCGGGACATTGCGAAGAAGGGACACTAAAGACTCACCGCATGCACCGGATGCTCGGCGTTATATGGTGCCTTGCCAAAGCGTTAGTCGGAGGCCAACCCGGCCTTGGAGATGGCATTCACTCGGCCAGCCACCTGCTCCAGGCTCAGCCTCCCGGATGACGTCCGGGGTGGATCCTAACAGTCGTCCATCTGTCCGATGATGTGCGCCCAGTGCTGCAACGGCATCACCCAGCGCGCGATGAAGGTGGTGACGAGATCCGTCCCCTTGAGACCCTCTCGTACCGTCATCTCTTGGATCGGGCCGCTCAGGTTTTGCATCCACTACGGTGGGTTCTGGGGCATGTGGCCCCAGTCCTTCTTGGCAAGCGGCCGCTCGTTGAGGAACGGGGGCAAGTTGATGGTGTCGGCTCTCCCGCCGATGTTGCACACGTAGAAGAAGGTATTCTACCATTTCTTGGCAGAATCCTTGAGGGGTATATTGGGGAGCACCTCATTTGGCTGAACCAAAACAACGGCGGCCCCGCAGTCCAATATGGCCCCGGCCCCTGCTGCTTCAGGAAGAAGAGGCGGCTCCAGAACTCCATGTATGGCTCCACCCCCAGGTAGCCCTCGTAGAGGGTGATGAGTCCCGAGAGGTACGGCACGGCATACACACAAAGGTGGTGCGGCTCCAGCCCGGATAAAGAGAGGATGGCGCGGAATAACGCACTTGCGGGGAGGCCGAGCTCGTGCTGGAAGTGGCTATAGAAGACCACACACTCGCCTTTTCGCGGCTCCGGCTCCACCTCCCCTTCGGGCGCGCATGCAGCCACATCTGCCGCCAACGGCAGTCGCCGAGTCTCGCAGAGGCGCTGGATGTCGGCGTCAGTGACGATGGATCCCTCCCACAAGCCCTTCGGTGGCGCCATCTGTGGGGCTCGGCGAAGGAGCGGCCGGCGGGTGATTCGGGCAGCGCTTGGCTCTCTGGTGGGTGATGAGCTCTAGAACTGGGCGGAAAGGAGAAGGACGGAGCGATGGATGTGTGCATGAGCTTTTCCGCCACCCCTCCCTCCAGTTTTATAACCACGGCCGGACATGGGGAAGTGGGATCGGTTGTGCCTGATTTTTCGCTTCCCCCCGTTGTGTGGTCATGCACCCCATGAATTAACTGCGTCGAGAAGTGCAACCGTCCGCGGAGGCCACAATAAATCTCCGCGTGGGGGTCAAGGGCGCAGCGTGCCGGGCCCTAGCCCGTCATTACGCCCCGTCGTGTGCGTGGCCTAGCAAGGCCTCTTCGGCTACAGTTTGCCATGTGGCGCCTGCATCGGGCCGCGGGAGGCATGTCCCTTCCCCTTAAAGATTCAGTGGGCTCTTCTGGAAGCTGGCACGCCACTGGTGTTGCCGGACCCGGCGGTCGTGAGGCCCATCTAAGTCAGCCGCCGCCTCAGAGGGTGAAACGGTGAAGACCCCCCGCTTGAAGCCGGCGAGCCTTCATAGCTTCGGGGACTACTGTCGAGGGGATGGACCCCGGGCAGGCCGCAGAGCACATAACTCTTTCAAAAACATCGGGGCCAGCAATACCTGTCAGGACCCCGATCCTAAGTCACACAGGTCTAGCCTGTAACACATCATATCACTTTGCGGCCTCACGCACGGTATCCCCACGGGTGCCACCTTACCTAGCCCGGGACCGTTTGCGCATTTTGGCACACGTATATGATAGTGCCGCTAGCATCCATATGACAGAGAACCCGGGCCGACATTACTAGTTATAAACCAAAAGTGGCACTAAATTACAGAGACAGGCATACATGACCCAACAACGAACGTGTCGGTCATCAACGTATGAACCCAAGTCATAGCAAGCTACAAGGACTTAAAGGAACAACGCGTGACATTTCCCCTAAGGGACAGACACATGAACGAAGAAGGACACATGCCGGCCAGCCTAAGTGTTCCGGAGCAGTAGCAAGCTACCAAGGCTCAGTGGAAGCACTAGGAGGCATTTCCCTGTAAGATAGGCTACCAAGGGTAAACAACTAGGTGTCGGATCCCACACATAGCAATACACATTACACGTACGCATAACATGCAAGTATGTGTTGCACAACATGGCATCACAACATGACTCAACAACTCATATAGATAAAGGCCCAGAAGAGCCATCATAACATTATTACAAACAAAGGTCACATGACCCAACATACAGAGCATACATGCAACGGAAGCATAACATGTTTGAGTACAGACAACTACAAAAGAAAAAGGCCGAGAAGCCTGACTATCTACAAGACCCTCCCAAGGGTACAAGATCGTAGCTGAGGTAACAAGCTAAACGTCGAAGTCCACGCGGAATCACCAGCGAGACTATAGTCTCTCTACAAAAACATAAATTAAGCAAACGTGAGTACAAAGGTACTCAGCAAGACTTACATCAGAACTAGCTACATATGCATCAGTATCAACAAAGGGGTGGTGGAGTTTGACAGCAGCAAGCCAGCTTTGACTCGGTGGCTATCCTGAACTACGACTGCAAGTAACTCTTTTGAGGTGGCGCACACGAGTCCACATATTCACCAATCAATACACCACTATGGATCCGCTCCCGTCTCCCTACGAGAAGGCCATCCATAGCACTCACGCTTATCTTGTGCGTTTTAGAGTATCCACTTTCACTTGTCTATGAACTGTACAGGTAACCCAGAAGTCCATTTCCGCGGACACGGCTATTCGAATAGATCATATATAACCCTGCAGGGGTGTACTTCTTCACACACGCTCTCACCACTTATCGCCGTTTACACGACATGTACTCGGCAACCTTCAAGCGGAAGCCCAGCGAGGGTGTCGGCCACGACCTGACTAACCACACAAGTCTCTAGTCCAGGTTTATCGCCTATTTGGGTTCCATCCGTGGGGAGATCCGGCCGGGGTGTCGCTCACGGCCCCAAATGATGTGTACAAGGTTCTCGCATCACCAAACGGGCGACCGGTACACCGTGCCACGTACCTGCCGAATCACAGCCCACCCCAAGGGTCAGCGCTGCGCACGACCTCCTCCAGTAAACTACAAACACCAGAAACTAGTTGCAACTCCTGGACAGAGGACAAGGGCAGTTAATAAGTCGAGAGGGTCCATTGGTTTCGGGCCCAATGCATGGTAGTAACTGGTCACGGATCACAAACACAGAACTCAGTTCCTGAGGACGGCTGCAATGAGACAACCCACCATGTACTCCTACACGGCCTCTCCTCGCCACCTTTACCAAATCGTGTTCACACACTTAGCTCTCAATAGTAGGACATGTTCACCACATTCCAATTCATCCCCGAGCTATTGTTTGGAATATTTCCAACAGTAAGCATTTTAGTTCATGAATATTTGGACATCTAACATAAAATATAATATTTAAATACCCAAATGCAAATAAGGTGTGATTTAATTCAGTGCCCAAAATATTCCACAAAAATGTTCACTAATTTTGGTTTGGTCTCAAAGCCTTGCCAAAATTATCAAACATTGATGAAGGCATTTTGGTCATTGGAAATGATTTTATTCTTGGCCCTAGTTGAAAACATTTGGTGCTAGGGTTTGAACATCCCCATTTCCAGTTTCCTGAGAAGAATAAACATGATGACATGAAGACCAAGCAAAAACAAGCAGGGACTGATCTAGGGCTGTGACAACTCACCCCCACTAAACAAGAATCTCGTCCCGAGATTCAGGACGTGAGATAAGAAGACAGAGGGAACACAAGCTAACACAATCTTCATGATCCAACTGTCCTTCATATGAATGTTGATTTCTTGCATCATGTTGATCCTGACATCCTTGCTTTCGAGGTCTTTGTCCAACATGGTGACGACGTAAGAAACTCTACAAAATTTGATCTTCTGAAGATAGAGCAACTCAAGATCAATTCATGGAGTGAGACGTTGAAACATCTCTTGAGCTGAAACTTCATCCAGAGGAATGGAGTGAACCAATGATGAAGATTCACTTGGCAGGCAATAATTCCACACCTAAGAAGATGGTGATCGATGTCACCAGACGGGGCACCTTGGAGAAGGTGACTCGTAGAGTTATTCCCTTAAGTGGCAAAAATAATTACTTTTGATATAGAGATCATTGAAATTCTCTATACCAGCCTTAGGCAATCACAAATGATCGTTTGACGGAATTCGGAAGAACAACATATTTCGACTAGCATGGATGATGTGGACTACCTTGTTGAAGACAACACAAGGGATGATTTTGCTTATCATCGGAAATGGATGGGACCCATGGGTAAATGGCACATTGGCGGTGCAGGCGGGGAACAAAATGCAAATGCTGGGAATGATTCTAGTAACTGGGAAGAAACCCAACAGTAGAGAGTGAATCTACTCTTTCAGAGGTTCTAGCAAAACCAAGAACACTCGAAGCAATCCCGGTTAGAGCCAGAGATAACACCTAGTACTTGTGCGTGCTCTCAAGAACTTGAGCATTTCCATCATCATCAAGGTTTTACCATTAACCGTGCCAATGGTGCTGACAACACAACATACGACCATGATGAATAACGATGGACGATGCAGATGCAAAGGAAGATAACAGTTTCTCAGATTTCACCTTAGCGGAGTCAAGGGGCAAAATCTGGATGATCGACCGAGAGACATTTAGCACTCCACTTCTAATGTTCTCCTTGATGTGCTAGCGCAACCCATTTATTAAAATGGTTTGGTACCTAGAACGTCAAGTAAAAGGTCGGACTTCAGGAGAACAAGAATCCACAAGGAACAACTAGGGAGCAATTCCTACGAAATCCTTATGGGGAGGGGGCCAACTTCTTCAATCAAGATACTACAACAATAGGTCTTCCGGCTGGGTGTGTTGGCCACGACATCCACTTTACCGGTTATCGAGAGACCAATATTATAGTTCTTGGAAAATGCTCCAACCATCATATCTGCCTGAGATTCAGTTCTGGTTGGTGTCAGGATATTCCAGACTCATCGAGTCTAGAAAGAAAAATGAAAGTTTGCAACACAAATCGACGAGATGACGTTGCGAGATTCTCGGGAAATGGACTACGATAGTAAGCTCCAAAACATGAGCTGGTTCTGCTACAAACCTGTGAACACGTTGTACAAGACAAACATGACCACATGGTAGTCTTACAAAGAAACACTACCGAGTTCAGGTTGGGAACCATCATTGAAGATAGCGAAGTCATGTGCATGACCTAGGATTAGCACAACAGACTTCTTTTCTTGAACAAATCAATCAGTGGCTTGGTGTGCTAGGGATACATATAGAGTGAAGGTTGCAAGTCTCCAAACCAGAGAATACTTCGCACGTATGCATGACTGACTTGGGATGATTCCATAGGAAGCAAAACAACTTTCTCGAACTCATGGTGGCAACTTACATCAATTACACATGAATTAGGGAAAGTCTCTTCTCTCATCCAACATATACCTCATGAACAGGACATGAAGGCAATGCTTACAAAGTTTCCAATACTAGCTTAATGTCCTACAAGATTATGGAGAAGATAAGGATGTTTGTTGATGGGCTCAACAATAATTCATCCCGGTTTCCATATAGATGGAATTCCATAACTATGTGAACAAGGTGATAGGTCAGACCAATAGATGTAACGGTGTATGCTCGAGGGATCAACCACGAGTAAGACAACATTACGACTATCATTGGTTCTGATTTGACTTAACGATAGCCCACACTCAAATTAAAGTTTTGATAAGACGATGGATCCAACAAGTGACCATGATTATCAATCGAGGAAGATATCATCTTTCCTCAACAAACACACAAACACAAGGATATCCCTTTGGCGATGAACTAGGTGGGCAAGCTTTCATCTTCCAACTCTCCAAGTTGTCGTTTAGCTTAACCAACTAGCTCAGGGTATCCAACACAGATTCTTGGAGAAAGGGTGGTTTAGAGAGAAACCCGCTTGATCACGAGCTCAACATAACGGTCAGGGAGCAACCTGGTAATACTTCCGAGAAGATATTCGGAAAATCACGGACCACCGCTATGTTACTAAGCTCGAGATCAATCTTGCTTTTCAGGGCAAGACTATATGATCAAGTGAGCGAGGGATTGACACGATCCTAACTCATTGATCGAAAAGTGCACCAGAGATAAGGACTAGGTAGCACGATCATTCTTAGGATGATGATTCGTATCCCACATACCAAGAATGAGATTATCGACCATTAACTACCCAGCAACAGAGTTGCTAGGAGTATTGATTACACACATCACGATTCACTTGTCAGTATTCCGGTTACAACATCACAGAGACCGAGGAATGAACGATGATGGTGAGAAGTATCACTGTATCAAGAGTTCATAGGATGTGGTGCAACTCCCATGACATTCTTGACATAAGGATGGTAATACTCCAAGATAGAACAGATTAGAAGCTGGATTAGCATGCTTCATGTGCAAAGTACAACTTCCTTGACCCCTTCTTGGATATGGACGAGGTATTGGAGTTTGTTTCTCCTAGTCATTCCAGAATAGACTGGCTTGACGGACCACAAGAGTAAAAGGCATCGATGAACACGAGTGCACAACTACTCCTGACTATCAACTGATAGACGAGGTCATAATATAACTAAAAGGGACAACTCAAAGGAACATATAACTTTCCGAGTTGTGGATGCATAGACTAGCATGTCGAACTTTCAACATAATCCTTCCGGATAACCCATGCAGAAAGATAGAATTGGCAGAGCCACAATGTGGAATGGAGAACTCATCAAGAGCACTCTCGTTGTGACCTTTTGGTTCAGAAGAACTTCTGCCATAACGGTTCATGGTATTGGAAGAATGATTCACCACGGACCTTGAAGACTATCACAAGGTTACTAATATCCTAAAGGTACGAGCAAACACTATCAACACGAAGAAAGTAGAATGAATCTTGGGTCCAAGAACCCAGGAATAGAATACCTACCAACTAAATGGCATCACGGGATGCTTTCGAGAATGATGGCCAGAATCATCATACTGGGAATACAGAGTATTGCTAGATTACTGGGTGATTCTCTAGGACACCTAGGGTCATATTAATAACTCCAACATAGATGTCGAGGTAACAGAGTACCTCAACACACTGGTTAGTGTGGTTAATCTGGCCCAAAGGAGCATCGAGAACATGAAGAAAGGATTTGCAATGCATCAGATTATTTAGAAACCTGGAATGACTCGGACAGCATAACGGCTGTAAATGCTCGAAAATACTTTTGATATCCAAGCAAAAAGGGTAGCATATCCACTTAACATCATAATGTCAAGGTTCTGAGACCAACAGTTGAACAAACGGAAGTAATAGCAACTGAACTGAGGGTTGAATCCACCATTAACGTGATCCTGATAAATAGAATGAGAATCCTAGTTCTTAATCCCCGTAGAAAGAAGAAGGTGACTCAGATCAGAAGGTCATAGGGTAAAGGAGTAAAAAGAGCCTTACGTTCGCTTCCACAAACAATTCCCTTACATAACTAAAGAATTTCTAGACACAACTTCGACCAGTTTGGCTTGCTAATCCTACACGCAGTCAGGCTCTGATACCAAAGCTGTCAGGACCCCGATCCTAAGTCACACAGGTCTAGCCTGTAACACATCATATCACTTTGCGGCCTCACGCACGGTATCCCCACGGGTGCCACCTTACCTGGCCCGGGACCGTTTGCGCATTTTGGCACACGTATATGATAGTGCCGCTAGCATCCATATGACAGAGAACCCGGGACGACATGACTAGTTATAAACCAAAAGTGGCACTAAATTACAGAGACAAGCATACATGACCCAGCAACAAACGTGTCGGTCATCAACGTATGAACCCAAGTTGTAGCAAGCTACAAGGACTCAAAGGAACAACGCGTGACATTTCCCCTAAGGGACAGACATAGGAACAAAGAAGGACACATGCCGGCCAGCCTAAGTGTTCCGGAACAGTAGCAAGCTACCAAGGCTCAGTGGAAGCACTAGGAGGCATTTCCCTGTAAGATAGGCTACCAAGGGTAAACAACTAGGTGTCGGATCCCACACATAGCAATACACATTACACGTACCCATAACATGCAAGTATGTGCTGTACAACATGGCATCACAACGTGACTCAACAACTCATATAGATAAAGGCCCAGAAGAGCCATCATAACATTATTACCAACAAAGGTCACATGACCCAACAAACAGAGCATACAGGCAATGGAAGCATAACATGTCTGAGTACAGACAACTACAAAATAAAAAGGCTGAGAAGCCTGACTATCTACAAGACCCTCCCAAGGGTACAAGATCGTAGCTGAGGTAACAAGCTAAACGTCGAAGTTCACGCGGAATCACTAGCGAGACTGAAGTCTCTCTGCAAAAACATAAATTAAGCAAACGTGAGTACAAAGGTACTCAGCAAGACTTACATCAGAACTAGCTACATATGCATCAGTATCAACAAAGGGGTGGTGGAGTTTGACAGCAGCAAGCCAGCTTTAAGTCGGTGGCTATCTTGAACTATGACTGCAAGTAACTCTTTTGAGGTGGCGCACACGAGTCCACATATTCACCAATCAATACACCACTATGGATCCGCTCCCGTCTCCCTACGAGAAGGCCAACCATAGAACTCACGCTTATCTTGCGTGTTTTAGAGTATCCACTTTCACTTGTCGATGAACTGTACAGGTAACCCAGAAATCCATTTCCACGGACATGGCTATTCGAATAGATCATATATAACCCTGCATGGGTGTACTTCTTCACACACGCTCTCACCACTTATCGCCGTTTACACGACATGTGCTCGGCAACCTTCAAGCGGAAGCCCAGCGAGGGTGTCGGCCACGACTTGACTAACCACACAAGTCTCTAGTCCATGTTTATCGCCTATTTGGGTTCCATCCGTGGGGAGATCCGGCCGGGGTGTCGCTCACGGCCCCAAATGATGTGTACAGGGTTCTCGCATCACCAAACGGGCGACCGGTACACCGTGCCACGTACCTGCCGCGTCACAGCCCACCCCGAGGGTCAGCGCTGCGCACGACCTCCAGTAAACTACAAACACCAGAAACTAGTTGCAACTCCTGGACAGAGGACAAGGGCAGTTAATAAGTCGAGAGGGTCCATTGGTTTCGGGCCCAATGCATGGTAGTAACTGGTCATGGATCACAAACACAGAACTCAGTTCCTAAGGACGGCTGCAATGAGACAACCCACCATGTACTCCTACATGGCCTCTCATCGCTACCTTTACCAAATCGTGTTCACACACTTAGCTCTCAACAGTAGGACATGTTCACCACTTTCCAATTCATCCCCGATGAATCAGACCTGACACAACTCTAAGCAGTAGCAGGCATAACGAGAAAGCATGAATGAGTAGGCACAACATGGCTCAAACAACTCCTACTCATGCTAGTGGGTTTCAACTATTTACTGTGGCAATGACGGGTCATGCAGAGGAAAGGGGTTCAACTACCGCAGCAGGTAAAAGTTATGGTGTTGTTGTCCTAATGCAGTATAATAGAGCAAGAGCGAGAAAGTGGGATTGTATCAGAATGCTCAATGGGGTTTTGCTTGCCTGGCACTTTTGAAGATGGTACTGTGTCTTCATTAGTGTCATCGGTCACATCATCGGAACACGTCTACTGAGAGGGGACAAACACCGACAAACAAGAGAGAACACAATCAATGCAATGCGACAATAGGATGCATGATCATGACATGGCAATATGCTGTTGATTGAGCTAATGCAACTTGCAACCATATAAAATGAAGTTGGTTTGAACCAAAGGTTCAAATTCAAACTCCATATGTGATTATTTAATTGTCATTTAATTGATTTGACCTGATCAGCAGGTTTAACTTGTTCAAACATGAATGAAAATGCAATAAACAGATTCCTTGAATTTTTCTGATCATTTTTCATATATAAATTATTTTCACTGGAGTTATAGATTATTTTCTGTGATTTTTAGAAGTTTTGGCTATTTTCTGAAATAAATAAATAATTTAAGATTTATTTTAAATTCCAGAAAATATTACTGCATCAGCATGACGTCTGTGTGACGTCAGCAAGTCAACAGGGGCTAGTCCAGGTCAAACCTGACCAGTGGGCCCCACTTGTCAGTGTCTCAACTAAATAACTAAGTTAATTAACACTAATTTAAACCTAACACTAAATAGTCAGGGCCTGGGCCCACACGTCAGCGAGCCAGGGGCTAATCCTACTTTAATTAAACCTAAACTAGGCAATTAGCAGGGGCTGGTCCCACCTGTCAAAGACCCAGGGGAGTCAAACCCCTGGTCAGGTGGGTCGAACTTGCCGGCGGCTCGCCGCCGGCGAGTGCCGAGACGGCGGGGCACATCGGAAATCGCCCACATGGCACCATTCGAGGCGTGGTTTGTTGCTACGACTTGCTGGCGCTCTCGCGCATCCAATGATGGTGGTCGCCGGGCCAGGGGCGGCCGGAAACAACGACGGCGAGCAGCGCGGCGGCGGCCGGAGTACGGTGGTGACACGCGCGACCAATAGGGGGCATGGGAAGGCGAGGTGAGGTGCGCTACGTGTTCGTGAGGCCATTTGGAGCACGGTGGTGCACTCAGGTGGAAGCTCCAGTGGCTATAGCCACGGCGGTGACATGGCCGGCGGCGATGAGCTCTCGGGTCCGGCGGGCAGCTAGCTAGGGGGAGAAATCGAGGGCAAGGAGTGAGGGGAAGAGAAGAGGAGCTCACGTCTGGTGCAGCGGTGGCCTTGGTGAGCTCGGGGAGGGGTTGGTGAGGACGTGCAGTCGCCGGCGATCTCGGTCGGCCGTGGTTGAAGAAGACGGCGAGGAGAGCGCTCGGGGCGTCCAGCGGCACGTGGGTCAGCGGGGAGATGTAGGAGACAATGGCGGAGCTTCATGACGCTCCGGCGAGGCGTGTGGTGGCCGGTGGCCATGGTGGTTCAAGGCGCCGCTGCCGTGGCCGCGTCGGCCATCATGGGAGAGAGCGAGGGAGAGAGCAGGAGGGGGAGAAAGGGCGTCCAGGGGATCAGGGCGGCGCCGAGGAAGTGTTTCGAGGCGTCGCCGCGCTCTCCAGGCGACGCAGGCGAGCAGAGAGCTGCGCGGCGAGCTCGGGCGCGCCGGCGCTCACCTGCCTGCCTGCCTGGCGGGAGGAAGCAACTGACTGGCAGTTGGGCCAGTTGGGCCAGCCCAGCCAGGTAAGTGCCCAAGTAGGTGCTCTCTCTCTCTTTTTCTTTCTGTTATTTGTTTTCTATTTTCTGCATTTGTTTTGGCTTTATCTAAAATACTATAACAGGCTCAAAATTCATGAAACTGCTCACGGCCACTGTTTGGAATATTTCCAACAGTAAGCATTTTAGTTCATGAATATTTGGACATCTAACACAAAATATAATATTTAAATGCCCAAATGCAAATAAGGTATGATTTAATTCAGTGCCCAAAATATTCCACAAAAATGTTCACTAATTTTGGTTTGGTCTCAAAGCCTTGCCAAAATTATCAAACATTGATGAAGGCATTTTGGTCATTGAAAATGATTTTATTCTTGACCCTAGTTGAAAACATTTGGTGCTAGGGTTTGAACATCCCCATTTCCAGTTTCCTGAGAAGAATAAACATGATGACAAGAAGACCAAGCAAAAACAAGCAGGGACTGATCTAGGGCTATGACAATACCCCTCAACCCGGCTCAATCTAGCCAGCTTCCCAGCGCAACCCTGCCAGGCGTGGCAACTCGGCCAACCGGCAAGTGCATGCTGGCTGTTCCCAAGAGGACGAACCCCAAGAAGACAAACAAGCCTGATCACGGCGTAATCCTCAACCGGGCGTCGGGTGAGCGCCCGTCCCCTCCAGGCGTACGACAATACATGCCCCCACGAGGGGACGAGCGTGGCTACAGTGGCCCACCTACCCCGCTGGCCAATGCGGGGATGGCTACAATGCGCTTCCATGTGGGCAGACAAGGCCTGATGGTGACTAGACATCCCGGCACTTTAGCTGACCTGACTCAACCACTCTATGACGTACGGCAAACCGAGGCACAGTGCTCTCCGGAGAACCCAGCGGGTCCCTACGCCGGCTTCTAGTCGCCGACATCCGGGACTCCCGCCCATGCAATATGACCGTTGTAACCCCGGGGGCTAGCCTGTAAGACGCCCCGGTGCTCCCCCATGCAGAGGGGTACATGTTCATCTAGCTC
>LR738712.1:141850889-141884714 GCA_902687465.1 Secale cereale | reverse complement strand
ACACACACACACACACACACACACACACACACACACACCGAGGAGAAGGAACAACCTATGCTTTGGCATGTCTTCCTCTCTCCTCAGAATAGCTGTAGGAGCAAGTTTGTATCATCTTCATATAAACCACGCTCGGCATGACTAGGGGTGTTATCTCTCCGGAGAGCCCCAAACCTGGGTACGTCTCGTATCTCACACTTGCGTGCCAACCTCGCCTCTCGAACACGCAGGTGCCCTTGTGTCTGTCCCACTCTTTAGCCATCCTATGGCATCGGCCATGAGACCACCACGATAGATTACTTACGTAATGCACGCGTTTTGTTGTTCCATTTGCGTATTGGGGTGAACCCCGCAACCGGTTTATCCCACACCTTCTTGACCATGTCATAGAATCCATCCCAATGCAACCAACCTAGTTCGAACTTGAACTTGCGCCTATGCTGCTGGTGTTTGTATGTTCTAGCAACCAAAATGACTGGTCAGTGGAAACAATGTCAATCACCATTTAATTTTGCAACTAGCCTCAAGTATGGTCATCAATCAATGCATGATTAGCACATGATTTATAAAATGAAACTCAAGCTCAACCGGTATGTATGTCAAAGTGTTCTGTTCCATCTCTCCCTCATCTCCTTCTCCCCCGATCAAAGAAACCTACCGCCACCGCTGCCAGGCCCCCGCTCCCTTGCTTCGCTGCCACTGGAGGGGCTACCGGCGAAGTCCGCTCATGGCGGCGGGGCTGTTTCTCACCACTCCACGGTGTTGCATGCGCGCTGTGTGCATCACCATGAGCGCGGGCGAGATGCAGGGCTGCGGGAGCGCTGTGAGCGCGGGGAGAGGCCGGATCCTGGTCGGGCTTGGCCAGATCTAGCTTCTCCACCCTCGTTGGCCCTCAATGTGGCGCGCACTGCGTCGAAGAGCAGTGCTCGGCGGCTCCATGGTGGAGTCGCGGATGTTGGTTTGCGGCGGGCGGCGTGCGACAGTGAGGTGGGGCTCAGTCGCTCCGTGGTGGGGTTGCGAGCTTCAGCGGGCAGCGAGGGCTGGATACCGAGGTGGTGGGCCTGGAAGGTGGTGGCAGGTGAAGCTCGGGCTTCCGGCGGCGGCATGGCATGGTATAGTCCCTGTCCAAGGCGGATCTGTGTCGGCGATCTCGTGGTTTTTGCTACATATTGGTTCAGATCAGAGACGGTGACGAGCGTGCGGGATCCATCTCGGCGGCTCTCGCGGTTTGCGAGGTGGGATGGGAGCCCTCCTCCCACGCTCCAGTGGTGGCACACTTAGGCAGTGGCCGGTGCGCCAGGGCTCCTATGGTGGCACTGATATTGCGGTTGGTCGCCAGATCTAGGTGGCAAGATCTGGAGCTTTGAAGGCGGTTGAGACAGTGCACATGTTGTTGGGTGGATTTCTTAGGATGGATCTGGGGTGAGAACTTGGTCTTCGGTCATTGGCCGGCCGGTGATGATGATGCCCTTATTATCGTATCCTTCATGAAGGCATCATCGAGGTGAAGCTCCCAACCCCACCCAATACCTCCGGGGGGAAACCTAGATCAGTTGATCGGATGACGGCGGGAATCATGTGTCGTTACCCCCTTGACGTTGGCATTCTTGGAGATGCACTCAAGCTCGAGGGACCAGCGGACGGCTTCTTCAGTGGAGTGGTGTTTATTTCTACATATTCATGGCGGCGATTCTCGGCGGCATGGAGTAGTGGAGGCCTGGCATCAGATGTGTGGCGATGGACACGCGCAGCAGGTCGACATTGTCTGGTGTCGTGGTGGCGTCGATGGCAGAGAGGCCTAACAAGGTCAATGCGTCCATATATGCTTTGAGGATGGATCGATGGAAGACAGAGGTGACGGCCCTTTGCAGCGTGTGCGTGTGGTACTCACTGAGAGTGCGCCGGTCTGGAGTGTTACCCAGTCCCGCCTATGTGGCTTGGATGGGGCATCCGGCGTTAGATGTTAGGCTTTCGTGCAATGTCTGTTTGGTATTTGGCCCGGACATTCGACACCCCTTCATCAAAAGGATAGGAGTAGCGACATGTGTCGTATAGATGGCGGCCTCGGGCTTACTTTTGTACTACTTAGTAAGGTCTTTGTGAATAATAAATAAAATGGCCGCATCCATCACCCAGATGCATAGGCCGGGGATGCTTCCTACTTTTCAAAAAAGGTCAACTAGTATGGGTGACCCTACATAGATTTTTTTTAATATTGGTACTCCACCGGAATAAAACAAGAACAATATTAAGTAATCACATCAAACACAACTACGCTTCAGAGCCTGCTCTAAAATAAGAACATGGGAGTACTCTTACAGTTAAGACGATACATGCTGTAAAAAGTACTCCCTCCGTTTCTAAATATAAGTCTTTTTAGAGATTTCATTACAAACTACATATAGATGTATGTAGACATATTTAGAGTGTAGATTCACTCATTTTGCTCTGTATGTAGTCCACAGTGAATTCTAAAAAAGGCATATATTTAGGAATAGAGGGAGTAAGATCATTGAGAACAATGCCAAAATTCTCAAAGTTCTCTAACATTATAACATGGACAGATTTCCGTAAAAAAAGCTACAATGATCTCCATTTTCTTCCTCCCCACTACCGCTTGCAAAACAGGAAAAGAACATGATAATGACGGTTGCAGTCTAACATGTGTCATCAAGATGTAAGCAGCTCATCTGCCACGCCATGCGTGTCTAATGGCTTTGTGCGATTAATTAACGCTGCAACACCGTTCCCTGTATTTGGCCGATTGGCAGAATGTGCAGAGCTACTAAACTTCATCATTTTACATACAAACTATCATAACCAAATTTGTGGCAAGTGAACCTATTGATTCGGTACCCCAACAAAATAGGTGTACCAAATTCTTACACATTGCATCCATCGTCTACAAGCTAAACTGCACACTTGACCACACATTTTTTTTGCAAAAAGAATCTGATTACCATTTAGTCCATCCCGTGGCTTGTGGATCCATCTCGTGACTGTGCTGAGACTGCATCGCCAGTGTTAGTATGCTCTTCAATTACAGTATCCTGGTCTGCAACTGGCGGCCCTTTAACACAGCCATGGTCAATGACATCCACCACTAGCAACACTAGTTTCCTCGCTGCCTGGGCCATTGCTACTAATCCCAAATCCACCAAGAACAACAACAAGCGATCCACTAGCTGAACAATCTTCCTCATGATGGCCACCCCTAACTAGCTCCATTAGCGCCGCCGTCCTATCCACTTCTTCCGAGAAAATTGGCAGCCTACAACCAAATCAGTTGAAACCCATAAGGTTGCTTCTCTTCCGCGAGCGGCGATAATGCAGAATTTTTTTGTCAGCAGCCCTGACATGCCGGCCCCATGTAACACCTACGATGGGCCAAGCAAGGGACGACTTCTACGACATGCCAAGATCAACAGAAGAGTGGCTGGGCCGGAATGGGTCCTCTAGGCCCAGTTGCTACTTAACATCTCCTCACCCTCCTAAGCGACGCATCCAGTGTATCACCAAATGAACCAGCGGTTGCTACCTACTTTCCCCTTCCCTCTTCAACCCTAGTTCTTCCACTACAATTCGTGTAATCGAACCAGACCCATATTCGAGGGAAAGAATTGCTGCTGATAAATATAAGAGTTAGAGAGAGCCTATCATTTAGTATCAGAGCCCATCCACCTCTATCGGTGTCAAAACCGGCCGATCTCGGGTAGGGGGTGCCGAACTATGCGTCTGAGGATCGATGGTAATAGGAGGCTGGGGACTCGATGTTTACCCAGGTTCAGGCTCCGGGGTCTAAAGACAAAACCCCCAAGGCGGGGGAGGATACTACGGCGCCCGAAGTCAGTCCGGAGGCACCGGACCCTATGGAGGGAGCACTACGAAGTGCTTCCGTCATGGAGGAGCACCACACCGTGATGGGTGGGGTGATGAAGAAGATTTAGTCCGTCAAAGGCGGACTGAATGAAGCCTTCAATAGCCTGTTAACAGGCTTTGAGGTAAGCAATGTAATGTTTTTTATGGAACTTTTATTTGTTTTATATGCACATACATAGCCAGTAGCCCGTGATGCTTTGTGTGATTCTAAACAGAATCGGATGAAGTATCCATACTATAGCATGCTTATAGAGCTGAACTGTTATGCTTCTGTTATTTGAACATGCTTCACTAGTTACGGCAACTGCACGAGATGCAGAGGTTGCCGAACTAAATCGGAAGCTCTTGTTGGCCAACGCGGACCTCGACAGCGTCAACCAGCGTTTAGATGAAACACAAGTTATGCGGATTTAAAAAATTAAGATGTCAAGATGACTAATAATGTTAATTAAGTATGGGTATAAACTCTTTTATGATATTCTGTATTACACAGTAGGCGCCACTGAGCTTGAGGCCCTCAAGGGCGAGCTCGCGAAGGCTAAGGAGGAGGCCTAAGCGAGCAAGGTGATCGCTGACAATGTGGTTGCCGAACTAGAGGCCGAAAAGTCCTTGTGCGAGAAGCACCAGGCTCGGGTGTCCAAAGTCGAGGTTGAGCTCAAAGATGCCATTCGCAAATGCGAGGTATTGGAAGAGAAGACTTCGGAACAAGCATCCGAGCTTGCTTCAGCAGTTAAGGCTGCCCAGGATGCGCGAAGGGAGTCGCGCATCGCGTGTAAAGAAATCAAGCAGGCGCGGCAGATAGCATCTGGTAAGACCTTGCTCTTATAGAGCATCTTCGGATGGCAGAAGTATCCTGGGCTGACACGGTCATGTAGTTCTCCAGGTGTGTTTGTTGATCTTCCGAGGAGCAGTGATGACGCCGCTCAGTACTTACGAGCCCAGGAGAGGAATGACACGGAGAAGTTGTTTTGGTCGCAGTTCTATGCGCCAAAAAATCCGGTGCCCCTCAACGACCAGATGAAGCAGCTGGTCAAGCTCCACAATATGGCGGGTTCGTCCATGAAGGACTTGATAGTCCGGCTATGGCCCGCTGATCCAATCCCAAGTAGCTACTTCGGATTGGTGAAGCGGCTCGTCGTGGCGAGTCTGCGGGTCGACACATTGAAGCGTTCGGCCTGCATAGAACGTGCTCGAATGGCCTTCGCTCGTGTAAAAGTGCACTAGGCAAAGATGAAGGCGCATGATATAGCTACTCATGGCCCGCTCGCGGGCAAGGAGCACCACAAGCTGGAGAAATACTTTGAGGATGTCATAGAAGGCGCCCGCCTTGTAGAAGGCCAGGGCTCAAAAGATGTTATCTTTGAGTAATTGTATCCGGCTGTAAAGACTTAAGCTTATGAACCGATGTATATAACTTTTGCGCTATTATAATGTGAGCGACTTTTGCCTCCTGTGTGGCTGTTTATATAAATCTGAAAGCTTCCAGTCGTCGGCTTTAGCCCCCACGTACATAGTACTTGGTTGTTCGGTCATATGCATATACACTCTTAATCCAACGTCTTGGTCCATGTAGGAGGTGTACGCGAAGCGAAGCAGGCAATCAGACTATGTGGCGTTATTGCTTTCACTTAGCTATAGGAGTTTGACAAGTTGGGCTAGGTACTAGCCCCTGGTGCGGATATGATATTTCCGAATTAAGGTATCCAATTGCACCCGGTTGGGCGAAAAGACCAACCCTTTATATAACACAGGGTAGATCTCTATCGATCATAGTATAAAACTAAGTCACCGGATTGCGGACCAGGTTCTCACACATCATGGCAGTCAGTTTTCGCCTTTTTCTACTGAGGTACTTGACCGGACGAGCCAGAAGTACAATCGCAGTAGTTCTCCCTTTACACCCTAGCCGAACAATCGGGAACGTAGGGGTAAGCACAGGAGCCGGGCAACCCAACTATTGACCCAAGACATGATACGGAACTGATGCATATAGGGCAAACATCCAGGACGCTGAACACTCCTTGTAGGTGTTCGGACTTTTCAACATATATCGGGCTGAATACAGCTCCTGGTAATGGACACCGTTGACAAGGCACATTTGGCAATCTGACGTGGGGAGAGAACATAGATGGTGAGTGAATAAAACTCCAAACATAATATGAACCAAGCTGTTCTTATAATATCCCGTTATAGTACGGCAAGCCATAGGATTACAGATAATGTCGATGACTTTCTTGGACATTTTACATGCCAGAAAGGTATAAAACAAGAAAGAGAAAAAATGTTTACACAGGTTCTTAATCTAAAAAGAAACCTTAGCACGGGTCCCTGCTGCACGTCTGCGCAGTTTGCTCCTCTGTATTGTGTCCTTGAAGGGGGAGTGTGATGGCCATCTGTAAAAAAGAAAAGGAAAAAAAGAAACCTGGAAAAGAAAAGCGATCCAGTGTGGCTATAAACAAGACTGGTTTGTTTAGTGAACCTTAAAAGATAATTTTAGAGTCCGAATAGGGCGAGCCGAACTATGGACTATATGTATGAAGTGTGCCCACAGCGTCACCCAAGGGATTTTGAGGGCATAATTATGTACATGAGGTACATATGCTATTACCTTATGGGGCAGTCGATGGGGGCGTAGCTGCTAATCTAGCTCAGGTTCATCTGAGCTGCCGCACTGAGGCGTATGCCGGACACGTTTAGCTATGTCCGTGACCGATAGGTTGTCCGGCTTGAATAGGCCGTTTTGGACTTTGGCTGCTAAGGCCGCAGTGTCCTCCTCCGTACGGAGAGAGCGCTCCATATTTCCATTGACCGTGATGACGCCACGTGGTCCAGGCATTTTAAGCTTTAGATAAGCATAATGCGGGACTATATTCAAGCAGGCGAATGCTGTTCTTCCAAGTAGTGCATGATAGCCACTTCGGAATGGAGCTATGTCCAAGATTAACTCTTCGTTTTGAATGTTATCAGAAGATCCGAATACAACCTCCAATGTTAAAGAGCCCGTGCAGCGGGCTTCTACGCCCGGTATCACTCCTTTAAAGGTCGTGCTGCTTGGCTTTATTCTTGACGGGTCGATCCCCATCTTGCGAACAGTGTCCTGATATATCAGATTGAGACTGCTGCCGCCGTCCATAAGGACTCGGGTGAGATGGTATCCGTCAATTATTGGATCGAGCACTAGGGCAACCGAACCCCCATGACGAATACTAGTCGGATGATCCCTGTGATCAAAGGTGATCGGACATCCCGACCATGGGTTGAATTCGGGGGCAACAGGCTCAACGGCGTAGACGTCTCGGAGTGCACGCTTGCGCTCCCTCTTTGTGATATGAGTGGCATATATCATGTTCACTGTTTTGATCTCCGGCGGAAATTTCTTTTGTCCCCCTGTGTTCGGCTGGCGAGGTTCATCCTCGTCTTCGCTCTAAGGTCCCTTTGGCTTGTGTTCGGCGTTGAGCTTGCCGGCCTGCTTGAAGACCCAACAATTACGATTGGTATGGTTTGCAGGTTTTTCTGGGGTACCATGGATTTGGCAGGGCCTATCTAATATTTTGTCCAGGCTAGATGGACCATATTTGCTGCCTTTAAATGGCTTCTTCTGTTGACCGGGTCTGGAGCCGCTGAATTCGGTGTTTACCGTTGTATCATCTGGGCTTCCAGCATTATTTCGATGTTTGTTCTTGTTACGTCGTGGCTTTCCATTGCCGTCCCTGACTTCAGATGTTCCAGGGTCGCTGGTGCTGCTACGAGCTAACCAGCTATCCTTGCCCACACAAAAGAGGGTCATGAGTGTAGTTAGGGCTGCCATTGTCCTCGGCTTTTTATGTCTGAGATTTTTGGCTAGCCATTTGTCCCAGACATTGTGCTTGAAGGCCGCTAAGGCTTCAACGTCCGGATAGTCGATCATTTGGTTCTCTTAGTGAGAAATTGATTCCAAAGTTTGCGGGCTGACTCCCCGGGTTGTTGGATGATGTGACTTAGATCGTCAGCATCCGGGGGCCGGACATAGGTCCCTTGAAAAATTGCCGAAAAGCATCCTCAAGTTCTTGCCAACTCCCAATGGAGTTCTCTGGGAGGCTGTTTAGCTAGTGCCGAGCTAGTCCTTTCAGCTTGAGGGGTAGGTATTTAATGGCGTGGAGATCATCTCCGCGAGCCATGTGGATGCGAAGGATGAAGTCTTCTATCCACACGGCAAGATCCGTCGTTCCATCGTACGCCTCGATGTTCACGGGTTTAAACCCTTCTGGAAAATCATGATCCAGTACCTCATCGATGAAGCACAGAGGGTGTGCGGCGCATCTGTATTTTGCTATATCATGGCGTATGTCCGATGGTTGTGATGTTCGGTATTGACCCCAGACTGGTATATGACCGGCGTGATTGGCTTGATAGCCGTCGTCCCATGCGGGAGCACGGTCCCTAGATCCGTAGATGGATCTGGTCTTGCCGGCCTTGTTGTTCATGTCCTCACACAAATCATGTTTTTAGACTTGAGTTGCACCTCCTTTCCTTTGTGGGGTGGGGGTGCGGGCTTGTGCACGCCGTTGCTAGCCACTTTGTCCCGTCCGTGAGGTGGTCGGTCAGGCTTATCGGCGGTGTTATTCTTTGGCGGTATAGGCGCTGTGGCCTCATCGTCGAATTCGGGCAGTAGTTTACGCTTAGGATAGCCTTTGGTTTGGCGATTGTAGCCATGTTTTTGCTTAGTGTCTAGCACTTCGTTCCATCTATCATTGAGCGTGTCATGTGTGGCTCGAAGCCCTCTCTGCTGCCTTTTCAAGCTCCTTGCGGCGGCGATAAGCCACCGATGGAAGCGATTTTGTTCTAAGGGTTCTTCTCGAACAATGTATTCGTCGTCGCCCAGGCTAACATCCTCTTTGGAGACAGGTTCATAATTACTGTCTTCGGCATTGCTGTCATCGGACAGCGGTTTCAGACTATGTTTGCCGTCCTCTCGCTCGTCCTGCTCCATCGCTGGGTCTGCGAGGTCTTCGGCTTGCTCCGGACTGTCACCGTCGTTAGTTACAGTGTTGCTGTATTTCCCTTTGTGGGATTTAGTTCGGCACTTCGGACGCCGACGTTTGGGAGGTTCATCGACGAGCTTGTCCTTTGCAGGATTGTTTTCGCCGTCGCCCTCCTTCTCCTTAGGTGTATCCACCATATACACATCGTATGAGGACGTAGCTGTCCATCACCCGATTACGGGCCGGTTTTGGTCTGGATCTGCTTCGGCTTCGAGGTCCATCCCTTCGAAGTCTTCGGAAGCGTGGTCAAGTAGATCGGTTAGATCTTCGACCATGGCTACCAAGTGGGTGGTGGGTGGGAAGGAAAATTCTCCATCAGCCTCCAGTTCGAACCGGATATAATTCGGCTGTGTGTCCCTAGCTAAGGAGAGGGATTTTAACGATTTTAACATGTCGCCAAAGGGTGAGTGCTGGAAGATATCTGCAACACTGAATTCGGCGATAGACGCCTGATCAAGCTTGAAGGGCGCAGATGCGCATGATTCGGAACCTAAGGCGGAAGACGAGTCTGTAGTTCCGGTAACACATATCCTGCTCGTAGTTGGGTCCGTGTGTGGCTCCAACGCCGTTGAGTCTGCGGCTTCCCCGGCGGGGTTGATCTTCCCATCCTCGGGTGACGCGATATGTTCCGGATCTAGGGCCAGAACTGTTGCAGGTGCTATTTCCTGGTCCGACGACAGAGTTAGGTCATGTTCATCATGGTGGCGGCCAGAGATCATCGTGGGCTCGAATCCGTCGAAGATCAAGTCTCCGCGGATGTCAGCAACGTAATTTAAGCTTCCAAACCTGACTTTATGGTCAAGGGCGTAGCTCTCCACCTGCTCGAGGTGGCCTTCAGTGTTGGCACAAAGCATGAAGCCGTCGAACACAAAAAGCTGTCCGGGAGGGAAAATTCCCTCGATGTTGCCGTCGTGGTTGATGATGCGATCCATCGCTCCTTTGGTCGACTACATAGTGGAACTCTCAATGAAAGCACCAATGTCGGTGTCAAAACCGGTGGATCTCGGGTAGGGGGTCCCGAATTATGCGTCTGAGGATCGATGGTAACAGGAGGCTGGGGACATGATGTTTACCCAGGTTCAGGCCCTCTCGATCGAGGTAATACCCTACTTCATGCTATATTAATATGGATGAATAAGATTACGAGAGTTGATCTACCTCGAGATCGTAATGGCTAAACCCTAAAGTCTAGGCTATGAGGATGTTATGATTCTCTATTAGCCTCTACGGACTAAACTCTCCAGTTTATATATGCACCGGAGGAGCCTAGGGTTCGTACATAACCATTTTGCAGAGGAAGGAAATATTACACCCGAACCTGAAACTTGCCATTATACGAATACATGAGTCCTATCTGGATACGAGAGACGATCTTCAACAATGATCTTCACGGCCCACTAGTCCGGCCCACCACGAGTTATCCGGCCACATGAGGACCCCCCAATCCAGGACTCCATCAACCTCCCTTCCGCCTCCACCCTAGCCCAATTCATTGAGACGCGTTGGTTTCGTAAAGCTCGATCCGACCTCATAGCCATGGATACATTGATCCAAGCCTTCCTCAACCGGCTGGACTCCATGCTGCTCGCCCACTCTGCATCAACCGCCGCGATCCAAGCCCAGACAGCCAATATCGATGATTTGGCTGCCTGGCGACCCGATCCGGAGAAACTCGTCGCCAATCTCGGCGCCGCCGTCACGGCTCTTCTGCAAGAGCACGCTCCATCGTCTTCAACACCTACGGTGGTGCTCCTCATGGAGACGGACCCTCCTCTACTCCCAGCGATGCTCGGTGCTCCCATTGGGCCCAAGCTAGGCGCGGGTGATAACCCACAAGTATAGGGGATCGCAACAGTTTTCGAGGGTAGAATATTCAACCCAAATTTATTGATTCGACACAAGGGGAGCCAAAGAATATTGTAAAGTATTAGCAGTTGAGTTGTCAATTCAACCACACCTAGAAGACTTAATATCTGCAGCAATTATTTAGTAGCAAAGTAGTATGGAAGTAACGGTAACAGTGGAAAAAGTAACGGTAGTAGTTTTATAGTGATAGTAACAATAGGAGCGGAAAAGTAACTAAGCAAGGATCAATATGTGAAAAGATCGTAGGCATTGGATCAGTGATGGATAATTATGTCGGATGTGATTCCTCATGTAATAGTTATAACATAGGGTGACACAGAACTAGCTCCAGTTCATCAATGTAACGTAGGCATGTATTCCAAATATAGTCATAAATGCTTATGCGAAAGAACTTGCATGCCATCTTTTGTCCTACCCTCCCGTGGCAGCGGGGTACTGATGGAAACTAAGGGATATTAAGGCCTCCATTTAATAGAGTACCGGACCAAAGCATTAACACTTAGTGAATACATGAACTCCTCAAACTACGGTCATCACCGGGAGCGGTCCCGATTGTTGCCACTTCGGGGTTGCCGGATCATAACACATAGTAGTTAACTATTGACTTGCAAGATAGGATCAAGAACTCACATATATTCATGAAAACATAATAGGTCCAGACCTGAAATCATGGCACTCGGGCCCTAGTGGCAAGCATTAAGCATGGCAAAGTCATAGCAACAACAATCTTAGACATAATTGATACTAGGGATCAAAGCCTAACAAAACTAACTCGATTACATGGTAAATCTTATCCAACCCATCACCTCCAGCAAGCCTACGATGGAATTACTCATGCACGGCGGTGAGCATCATGAAATTGGTGATGGAGGAAGGTTGATGATGATGACATCGACGATCTCCATTCTTCGGAGCCCCGAACGGACTCCAGATCAGCCCTCCTGAGAGAGATTAGGGCTTGGCGGCGGCTCTGTATCGTAAAACACGATGAATCATTCTCTCTAATTTTTTCCCCGAAAGTGAATATATGGAGTTCGAGTTGGGGTCGGTGGAGCCTCAGGGGGCCCATGAGACATGGGGCGCGCCCAGGGGGGTGGGCGCGCCCCCCACCCTCGTGGACAGGGTGTGGGCCCCCTGGTCTTGATTCTTTCGCCGGTATTTTTTATATATTGCAAAAATATTCTCTGTTGATTTTCAGGTCATTCCGAGAACTTTTATTTCTTCACAAAAATAACACCATGGCAATTTTGCTGAAAACAGCGCCAGTCCGGGTTAGTTCCATTCAAATCATGCAAGTTAGAGTCCAAAACAAGGGCAAAAGTGTTTGGAAAAGTAGATATGTTGGAGACGTATCAACTCCCCCAAGCATAAACCTTTGTTTGTCCTCAAGCAATTCAGTTGACAAACTGAAAGTGATAAAGAAAAACTTTTACATACTCTATTTGCTCTTGTTGTTGCAAATATGTAAAGCCAGCATTCAAGTTTTCAGCAAAGATTATGAACTAACCGCATTCACAATAACTTTCAGGTCTCATGTTTACTCATATCAATGGCATAATCAACTAGGGAGCAATAATAATAAACCTCGAATGACAACACTTTCTCAAAACAATCATAATATGATATAACAAGCTGGTATCTCGCTAGCCCTTTCTGAGACCGCAAAACATAAATGCATAGCACCTCTGAAGATCAAGGATTGACTAGACATTGTAATTCATGGTAAAAGAGATCCAGTCATAGTTATACTCGATGTAAATTAATAGCAATGCATGCAAATGACAGCGATGCTCTCCAGCAGGTGCTTTTTAATAAGAGGATGATGACTCAACATAAAAGTAAACATATAGGCCCTTCGCAGAGGGAAGCAGGGATTTGCAGAGGTGCTAGAGCTCGAGTTTTGAAACAGAGATAAATAATATTTCGAGTGGCATACTTTCATTGTCAACATAACAACCAAGAGATCTCAATATCTTCCATGCTACACACATTATAGGCGGTTCCCAAACTGAATGGTAAAGTTTATACTCCCCCACCACCAACAAGCACACTCCACGGCTGGCCCAAAACAACATGTACCGTCCATACCAACAACAGACCTGGGGGAGTTTTGTTTAATTATTTTGATTTGATTTGAGCATGGGACTGGGCATCCCGGTTACCGGCCATTTTCTCGTGAATAATGAGCGGAGTCCACTCATCATGAGAATAACCCACCTAGCATGGAAGATATAGACAACCCTGGTTGATACATGAGCTGTTCGAGCATACAAAACAGAATTTCATTTGAAGGTTTGGAGTTTGGCACATACAAATTTACTTGGAACGGCAGGTAAATGCCGCATATAGGAAGGTATGGTGGACTCATATGGAATAACTTTGGGGTTTATGGAATGGATGCACAAGCAGTATTCCCGCTTAGTACAAGTGAAGGCTAGAAATAGACTGGGAAGCGACCAGCTAGAGACCAACAACAGGCATGAACATGCATTAAAATTAAACAATAATGAGTGCAAGCATGAGTAGGATATAAATCACCATGAACATAAATATCGTGGAGGCTATGTTGATTTTGTTTCAACTACATACGTGAACAAGTGCCAAGTCAAACCACTTGAATCGTTCAAAGGAGGATACCACCCTATCATACCACATCACAACCATTTTAATAGCGTGTTGTCACGCAAGGTAAACCATTATAAAATCCTAGCTAATTAAACATGTCATAAGCAACTATAATCTCTAATTGTCATTGCAAGCATGTTTCATTCATAATAGGCTGAATCAGGAACGATGAACTAATCATATTTACAAAGACAAGATAGGTCGAGTTCATACCAGCTTCTCCCATCTCAATCAGTCCATCATATATCATCATTATTGCCTTTCACTCACACGACCGAATGGTGTGAATAATAATAATGGTGCACGTGCATTGGACTAAGCTGGAATCTGCAAGCATTTAATACAAGGGAGAAGACAAGGTAATATGGCTCTTGATTAAATGAACAGTAATGCATATGACAGCCACTAAACATTTCCATCATGGTCTTTTCCTCTTGACCCCAAAGGAAAGAAAAGAAATAAAACTATTTACACGGTAAAGTTCCCAACAAGCAAAAGAAGAACAAGAAATCTTTGTAGGTTTTCTTTTAATTACTACTACTACAAGCATGGAAAGTAAGCTAGCTAAAAGCTACAACTAATTTTTTTTTGGTTTTCTCTTAAGGTTTTTTCTAACACACGGGAAAAAGACATAGAAAAGAAAGTAAACTAGCATGGATAATACAATGAAAAAGTATGAGCACCGACAACTAGAATGAGTGTGTGAACACGAATGTAATGTCAGTGAGAAATACGTACTCCCCCAAGCTTAGGCTTTTGGCCTAAGTTGGTCTATGGCCACGGATCAAAGCTACTCTCTTTGGTGTACGGAGGAGTGTCCTCTGGGTGCCACTGGCTGGCGATCTCCTTCTGATGCCACTAATAAACAGACTGCCGATAAGGGTCAAGTGGTGGCTCCGGCTTGGGTTCTGAAACTTGTGCCAGGCTCCAGTACGCATGAATGGCATCTGGCAAGACGAGATACGTGCCTGAAAGTATGTCAAACAAAGAGGGTGCAGGCAAGGTAATAATCTCATAGTACTTTTTATCAAATATCAATTTATACTTAAGCAACTTCTTCTTATCTTTAACAATAAAATCATGTGTTATCATACTCTTATAATTTAGAAAAGCAGTGGCCAGCAACTTATCCTCCTCATAATGCCTAATAGGTATCCTAAAGTGTTCAGCAAGGCGCGAAGCAAAAATGCCTCCAAAGATAGGGCCCTTTGTACGATTCAGACTTAATCGTTTAGTAATAACAGCGCCTAAGCTAAAGGTGGTATCGTGAAACAAAGCATGGCGCAAAATAACAATATCTGGGGCACTAAGATTCCCACTGTTCCCGCGACCAATTAAGCATCTACTAGCAAATATCGCAAAGTAGCGTAGAATAGGAAAATGTATACTAGTAATTCTTGCCTCTGAAATTTTCCTCGTTTCCCCTACAGCGATCATATTAATAAACCCCTCCACATCTTTACAATGTGGTTACTCTAGGCTACCCGCAAAGGCTATCTTACAGACTTGACAAAATTCATAAAGTGACATCTCCTTAACCTCATCGTATAAGTGAAGCTCCACTGAAGGTGGTGATTTCTTAGCGTGGAATTAAATTATTTGCACGAAAATATTAGTGAGTAAGAGATACTATTCGTGCTGGTCGTGGAGGAAGCTGGTGAGGCCTGCATTCTCAGCCAAGTAATAAAAGTCTTTATAAATCCCAGCGGCTCTCAAGAACTCGTCACAAGGCCATTCACACGGCCGAACTTCCGCAGTGTGAGGAAGATTGAATTTGGGCTTTTTATTATCCTCCTTCTGCTTATCCTCTGAGCTTTGGCTAGAAGAGCCTCTTAACAATCTCCTCATCATTTTCGTCCTCTGAAAATTTCTGAAATTTTTAGTGACTCAAAATAAAAGTGAACCAAACTCAACAAGATTGATAGCAACTACTCCCACAAGTTCCTAGAGACTATATCATGCATTAGAACTACTTGGGACCACATAAATTTGACATGCAAGCTCAAGAACACGGTCACCTAAGCAGCAAAAAATTGCAATAAATAAAGCACTAGAACAAAAACTAATGGGACCATTGGAGGAGTCACATACCGAAGAACAATCTCCCCATACAATTTTGTGAATGGAGCTTTGAGCAAGGAGATCGAAAATGGCAGCAAGATGAGCTAGAACACGAGTTTGAGCTATGGGAGGATTTTTTCTGGAGGAAGATGAAGTGTGTGGGTGCTGGAATAAGTGGAGGGGGGCCACGTGGGGCCCACAAGGCAGGGGGCACGCCCAGGGGGTGGGCGCGCCCTGTACCCTCATGGCCAGGTGGTGGCTCCCCCTGGTGTGTTCTCAGTGCCAGATATTCTTAAATATTCTAGAAAAAATCATATTTCATTTTCGGGACATTTGGAGAACTTTTATTTTTGGGGTATTTTTTTTATTGCAAGGATAACTTAGAAAACAGACACAAAATACTATTTTTGCATTATTTATTCTATATAACAGAAAGTAAAAAGAGGGTACAGAGAGTTGTGCTTTCTAACTTCATCCATCTCATGCCCATCAAAAGGAATCCATTAACAAGGTTGATCAAGCCTTGTTAACAAACTCTTTCTGAATAACATGAAACCGGAGAATTTTCTAATAACACTAGGTTACCTCAACGGGGATATGCATGTCCCCAACAATAAGGATATCATATTTCTTTTGATAGTAGGAAGAGGGAATTCAAAACCTCCAATAATAATCGTTGAATTTTTTTCAATAGAATTGATACCGTGGACTTGAGGTTGTTTCCTCGGAAAGTGTACCGTATGCTCATTACCAGTGACATTGCCTTTGTTGCAATCAATAACAGCCCCTTCAGTATTCAAAAAGGGTCTACCAAGGATAATCGACATACTATCGTCCTTGGGAATATCAAGAATAACAAAGTTTGTTAAAATAGTAACGTTTGCAACCACAATAGGCACATCCTCACAAATACCGATAGGTATAGCAGTTGATTTATCGGCCATTTGCAAAGATATTTCAGTAGGTGTCAACTTATTCAAATCAAGTCTACGATATAAAGAGAAAGGCATAACACCAACACCGCTCCAAGATCACATAAAGCAGTTTTAACATAGTTTTTTAATGGAGCATGGTATAGTTGGTACTCGAGGATCTCCTAGTTTCTTTGGTATTCCACCTTTAAAAGTGTAATTGGCAAGCATGGTGGAAATTTCAACTTCCGGTATCTTTTTTTTTATTTGTGATAATATCTTTCATATATTTAGCATAAGGATTTGTTTTAAGCACATCAGTCAAACGCATACGCAAAAAGATAGGTCTAATCATTTCAGCAAAGCGCTCAAAATCATCATCATCTTTTTTCTTGGATGGTTTAGGAGGAAAAGGCATGGGTTTCTGAACCCATGGTTCTCTTTCTTTACCATGCTTCCTAGCAACAAAGTCTCTCTTATCATAACGTTGATTCTTTGATTGTGGGTTATCAAGATCAACAGCAGGTTCAATCTCTACATCATCATTATTGCTAGGTTGAGAATCATCATGAATGTCATCTTTAACATTATCACTAGGTTCATGTTCATTACCAGATTGTGTTTCAGAATCAGAGATAGAAATATCATTGGGCTTCTCAGGTGTGTCAACAACAGGTTCACTAGAAGCATGCAAAGTCCTATCATTTTTCTTTTTGTTCTTCTTAGAAGAACTAGGTGCATCAACATTAGTTCTCCGAGAATCTTCCTCAGCTCTCTTAGGGTGGCCCTCAGGATACAAAGGTTCCTGAGTCATTCTACCCCCTCTAGTCACAACTCTAACAACATTATCATTTTTCTTACTATTTAATTCATTGAGCAAATCATTTTTGTTCTTATTTGTTTGTGCAGGTGTGAGGGACTGGCGTGTGGTCTCCTACTGGATTGATACCTTGGTTCTCAAAAACTGAGGGAAATACTTACGCTACTGTGCTGCATCTCCCTTTCCTCTTCGAGGGAATACAACGCAAGCTCAAGAGGTAGCAAGAAGAATTTCTGGCGCCGTTGCCGGGGAGGCTTACGCAAAAGTCATATACCAAGTACCTATCACAAACCCTTATCCTTCGCATTACATTTATTTGCCTCTCGTTTTCCTCTCCCCCACTTCACCCTTGCCGTTTTATTCGCCCTCCTTCTGCCGTGTGTTTACCGTTCGCCTTTCTGTTTGCTTGTGTGCTATGTGCCCTCTATTAGCTTGCATCTTTGCTTGCTAAATTATCGATCCTAATCCACTTGCTAATCTCTTTAAGAGATCCAATTATGTTGAACCTATTGCTAGTGAGCTGCGTGCACTAGATTATCTTTATGGGGTTTTGCTTAAAATTTATGAATCTGGAAATTGTGAGGAATTGTTAAAAGAAAAAGTGATTCATGCTAGCTCCCTAAATAAAAAGCATGATTGCAATGATGTTACTATATATTCTATTGATGTTAATTGTGCTAATAATATGCAAAACCCTAAGCTTGGGGATGGTAGTATTGCTATGTCCACTACTTGTTGCAATGATCATGATTGGGGTGACTCTTCTTATGATCTTGGTAATTTATTTAAGCCCCATGATGAATATGAGATTGACAATTTTTGTAATAATATTGAAAGTGGGTTTGGAAGAGTGTCGACTTTAGATCCCACTACTTTGGATATTGATCAATCTTATGATTTTTTTTGATAAAAGTGGGTTTGGAAAGGTCATGACTTTAGTTAATGTTGATCCCATTATTTTGGAAGAGTGTCAACTTCGTATGCATGTGGATTGTGTTGAGAATATGTTATGTGATAGCTATTTTGTTGAATTTGCTTATGATCCTACATGCAACTATTTTGAGAGAGGAAAATATGGTTGTAGAAATTTTCATGTTACCAAATTACCTCTCGTTATGTTGAGATTGCTATTGTTTCTCTCTTCTTCCTTGCATATGCTAGATCTTGTTTATTTTGCTAATTTGTTTGCCTATAAAATGCCTATGCATAGGAAGTATGTTAGACTTATATGTGTTTGCCACATGTTTTATGATGCTCTCTTTGTGCTTCAATTCTTATCTTTCATGTGAGCATCATTGAATTCTCAAGCCTATCTTAATGGCTATAAAGAAAGAGCTTGTTGGGAGGCAACCCAATTTTATGTTTTTTGCTTTTATTGCTGTTAGGGAATAAATATTGCATCTAGTCTCTTATTATATGTGTTTTCATGTTTTGTTTAGTGTTTGTGCCAAGTAGAACCTTTGATAAGACTTGTGTGAAGTTTATTTGATCTTGCTGTGAAAAACAGAATCGTTAGCGCTAGCTAAAGTAGTCCTCAGATTTTACTGGAGCGTGCTTTTTAGTTGATTCTTTTTTGTGCTGATTGGTAGAGAAAATGCGGAAATTTACCAATTTAGTTTGAAGTTTTTGGAGTTCCAGAAGTAGGCGAACCCAGCAGATTACTACAGACTATTCTGTTTTTGACAGATTCTGTTTTTCATGTGTTGTTTGCTTATTCCGATGCATCTATGAGTAATATTGGAGGATATGAACCATAGAGAACTTGAATTACAGTAGGTTTAACACCAATATAAACAACGAATGAGTTCCTTGTTGTACCTTCGAGTTGTGGTTTGCTTTCTCTCACTAACGGAGCTCACGAGAACTTTCGTCTAAGTTTTGTGTTGTGAAGTTTTCAAGTTTTGAGTATTGCTTTGATGGACTATGGAACAAGGAGTAGCAAAGGCCTAAGCTTGGGGATGCCCATGGCACCCCAAGTAAATTCAAGATAATCAAAAGCCTAAGCTTGGGGATGCCCCGGGAAGGCATCCCCTCTTTCGTCTTCATCCATCGGTAACTATACTTGGAGCTATATTTTTATTCACAACATGCTATGTGTTTTGCTTGGAGCGTCTTGTATAATTTGAGTCTTTGCTTGTTAGTTTGCCACAATCATCCTTGCTGGACACACCTATTTCAGAGAGTTAAATATGCCCTAGAAATTATTAGAACACTCTATGTGCTTCACTTATATCTTTTGAGTTGAATAGTTTTTGCTCTAGTGCTTCACTTATATCTTTTAGAGCACGGTGGTGATAATATTTTGTAGAAATTATTGAACTCTCATGCTTCACTTAGATCTATTTGAGAGTCTATTAAAACAGCATGGTAAAGTTCTTAGGCTAAAGAAACTAGTCTTCACATGATAAACATCCAATGTCAATGTAGTTAAAAAAATCACACCAAGTGCATTGAGTAGAAAGAGATGTTGGATGCTTGATAATTGTTTTGAGGCATGAGGATAGTGATATTAGAGTCATGCTAGTGGAGTAATTATGAAATTGAGAAATATTTGTGTTAAGGTTGGTGATTCCCGTAGCATGCACGTATGCTGAACCGTTGTGTGACTAAGTTAAAGCATGAGGTATTTGTAGAGTGTCAACCTTCGTGTGGAGGTCGGGGGTGCACGATGGTTAACTCCTACCAACCTCCCCCCTAGGGGCATGCGTTGATTGCTTTGTTTTGATGACTCGTAGATTTTTGCATTAAGTATATGAGTTATTATGACTAATGTTGAGTCCATGGATTATACGCACTCTCACCCTTCCACCATTGCTAGCCTCTCTTGTACCGCGCAACTTTCGCCGGTGCCATAATCCCACTATATATCCTTCCTGAAAACAGCCACCATATTGTTCCTCAAAACAGCCACCATACCTACCTATCATGGCATTTCCATATCAATTCCGAGATATATTGCCATGCAACTTTCCACCGTTTCGTTTATATGACACGCATCATATTGTCATATTGCCATTGCATGATCATGTAGTTGACATCGTATTTGTGGCAAGGCCACCATGCATAATTTTTATACATGTCACTTTTGTTTCATTGCACATACCGGTACACCGCCGGTGGCATTCATATAGAGTCATACTTTGTTGTTGTAGTATCGAGTTGCAATCTTGTGTTGTAATGAAAGTGTGATGATCATCACTTATAGAGCATTGTCCCATGGGAGGAAAGGCTGAATCTATAAAGCCCCTCCGCAAAAAAAAGAAAAAAAAAGAAAGGCCAAAGAAAAAAAAGGCCCCAAAAAAGAAAAAAAAAGAAAAAAAGGGAAAGAAAAAAGGGGACAATTGCTACTATCTTTTTCCACACTTGTGCTTCAAAGTAGCACCATGTTCTTTATTGTAGAGAGTCTCATGCTTAGTCACTTTCATATACTAATGGGAATTTTCGTTATAGAACTTGGCTTGTATATTCCAACGATGGGCTTCCTCAAATGCCCTAGGTCTTCGTGAGCAAGCAAGTTGGATGCACACCCACTTAGTTTCTTTTGTTAAGCTTTCATTCATATTTAGCTCTAGTGCATCCGTTGCATGGCAATCCCTACTCACTCACATTGATATCTATTGATGGGCATCTCCATAGCCCGTTGATACACCTAGTCGATGTGAGACTATCTCCCTCTTTTTGTCTTCTCCACAACCACCTCTATTCCAGCCATAGTGCTATATCCATGGCTCGCGCTCATGTATTGCGTGAAAGTTGAAAGGTTTGAAAAGATAGAGCATGAAAACAAATGCTTGGCCGAAATCGGGGTTGTGCATAATATGAATATTTTGTGTGATAATAAGGGAGCATAGCCAACACTATATGATTTTGTAGGGATAACTTTCTTTAGCCATAGTATTTTGAGAAGACGTGATTGCTTTGTTAGTATTGCTTCAAGTATTGTTATTTCTTATGTCAATATAGACTTTTATCTTGAATCTTTCAGATCTGAACATTCATGCCACAATTAAGAGAATTACATTGAAAAACTATATTGGTTAGCATTCCACATCAAAAATTCTTTCTGTATCATTTACCTACTCGAGGACGAGCAGGAATTAAGCTTGGGGATGCTTGATACGTCTCCAACGTATCTATAATTTTTGACTGTTCCATGCTATTATTTATGAAGTCTTGGATGTTTAATGGGCTTTATCATTCACTTTTATATCATTTTTGGAACTAACCTACTAACCCAAAGGCCCAGTAAAGATTGCTGTTTTTGCCTATTTCAGGGTTTTGCAGAAAAGGAATATCAAACAGAGTCCAAACGGAATGAAACCTTCGCAGGAGATATTTTTGGAGGAAATCACGCATGATAGACTTCGGGGCCAAGCAAGGAGACAGAAGGGCCACCCTCGAGGGTGGGGGCACGCCCCCCTTCCCAGGGCGCGCCCTCCTGCCTCGAGGGCAGCCCCTGTGGCCCCTGGTGCCCCTCTTCTTCCTATATATACCTACGTACCCCAGAAACTCCATACGTAGAGAGAAAACCCTAATTCCACCGCCATAGTTGTTGTTCCCGTGGAGATCCCATCTTGGAGCTTTTTCCGGGAGGGGGATCCATCACGGAGGCCTTCATCATCATCATCATCATCGCCCTCACCATGAGTTGTGAGCAGTTTACCACAGACCTTCGGGTCCATAGCTAGTATTTGGATGGCTTCTTCTCTCTCTCAGCATCTCAATACAAAGTTCTCCTCGGTCTTCGAGGAGATCTATTTTATGTAATCTCTTTTTGCGGTGTGTTTGTCGAGATCCGATGAATTGTGAGTTTATGATCAAGGTTATCTATGAAAGATATTTGGTTCTTATCTGAACTTTTTATGTGTGCTCATAAGATCCTTGCAAGTCTTTTCGAATTATTGGCTTGGTTTGGCCCACTAGATCTATAGTTCTTGCAATGGGAGAAGTGCTTGGCTTTGGGTTCAATCTTGCGGTGTCCTTTCCCAGTGACAGTAGGGGTAGCAAGGCACATATTGTATTGTTGCCATCGAGGATAAAAAGATGGGGTTTTCATCATATTGCTTGAGTTTATCCCTCTACATCATGTCATCTTGCTTAAGGCGTTACTCTGTTCGTATGAACTCAATACACTAGATGCATGCTGGATAGCGGTCGATGTGTGGAGTAATAGTAGTAGATGCAGGCAGGAGTCGGTCTACTTGTCTCGGACGTGATGCCTATATACAATGATCATGCCTAGATAGTCTCATAATTATTCGCTTTTCTATCAATTGCTCGACAATAATTTGTTTACCCGCCATAGAATATCGCTATCATGAGAGAAGCCACTAGAGAAAACTATGGCCCCCGGGTCTATCTCTATCATATTACTTTCCCGTCAAGTAGCCAATTTCTGTTGCCGTTGTTTATTTTCTTTCTTTACTTTGTGTTTCTATACCAAAAATACCAAAAATATAATTATCATATCTATCAGATCTCACTATCGTAAGTGACCGTAAAGGGATTGACAACCCCTTATCGCGTTGGCTATGAAGTTCTTATTTGTTTGTGCAGGTGCGAGGGACTGGCGCGTGGTCTCCTACTGGATTGATACCTTGGTTCTCAAAAACCGACAGAGATACTTGCGCTACTATGATGTATCTCCCTTTCCTCTTCGAGGGAATACAACGCAAGCTCAAGAGGTAGCAGATATCAATAGAATCAAAGAGAGGGATGAAGTGTATTGGTGCACGAACGATAAAGAAAGCCAGCGAGATTGTGTGTGCCCATGTCAAAGATATAGGGCGACTAGCCTATTGGATCATTAGAGGGGAGAGCTACAGTTTGTCTATGTGTCATGGATACCTACCTACAATGTTCGACGGTCGTTGTGTGTGTGAGAGAGAGAAGGGTGGGGGCAGAGACCTGACTATATAGAGGTAGATCGACCGGTATATGTGCGGAGAAGGAGAGAGACCCGGCTATGTATTGAGGGAGATCAATCGACATCCATGCATATATGTAGGAGAGGAACATGGTTGGGAGAGAGATAGAGCTAGTGCAGGAGAGTTGGTGGTGGAGTTGCTTCTCGATGAGGGTGGGAGAGGCCTACTAGACAAACCGAGGGGACAACTACAATAACAATAAGATAGGGGATGTGTCTCTGTGTGTGCACATGCGTGTGAGAGACGGGTTGGGAGGCATGCATAGATGATGATGGCGGATGATATGTGTGTGGTAAGCATACCTAGCTAGATAGGTAAATCAATCGATGTGTGTCGGAGAAAGTGAGAGACATAACTAGTGAGGAGTGAGGTACATCGGCCGGTGCGTGGGAAAAAAGAGTTATAGCCGACCTAGCTATATGTAGGGAGATCAATCGGCATACATGCATGTGTTAGAGGCAAATAAGGCCCAAAGAGATGGACACAGAGAGAGGCATGCGGCTAGAAGGTGTCCGGTGTGAGAGACCTATGATGTCGAGAGGGGAAGGAGTGTGCGAGTGTGAGATCAATGAAAAGAGGGGCGAGAGTGTGCATTTGTGTGGGACCATATTAAACACATGGAGGCATGGACACTAGGAAGAGAAGAGGGAAAACATGTGTTTGTGGTACCCAGACCTAACTAGAGAGGTATAACGATCGGTGTGTGTGCCGAAAAGAAGGGAATGGGGAGACCTGCAGACACCATGGGAGAACAACTTAAGAAAAATAACGAATGCACACAACGGAGAGGATGCTGAGGGAGGATTCGAATATTTGAATAAGAGATTGTAGTGTTTTAAACCCACGCATGCATGAATATAATGGTGATACGCACGGTGTGGTTATGAGCATGTTATACTACATAAACATTTTTTTGAATTTGTGACTATGTGTGGCTTTTGCAGCTTAGGGATAAATACTTGTCATAATGTAGGGGGCGGGGCACTATACTTTGTGTGATAAACGCAGTGTACGTATGAAACATGGTTTAGATTATGAAGATCTAGTTTGTACATCAAATGTACTATTACTTGGAATGGACATCAAGTGTATTCAAATATTTGAATTCGAGTTCATATAGGGAACATAGTTCATATCTATCTCTATAGCAATCATGTGTTGTGTTGTGAAGATACTATATGAATGATGTTTAACTTGGCAACAATCATGATTGTAGATTCTTATTCAAATAGATAATAAACTAATTCAAATTTAGTTCGAATTGCAGCGGTAGTATAGACATTTGGAATGCACTAAAATGTTCGTATGAGTAGGTTACATGCCTTATATAGCCAGCGAAAAAATTAATTGGACATAACATAGATTCAAAGTTTTGAATAGCATTTGTAACAATCCATACAATGAAATGGGACAAGACTCTCTCTTTGTGTGGTGCGAATTATTTGTTTTTTTTGTTTTTCTCGTTGAGGGAAGTGTGATTGGATTTGGTACTCTCTGAAAACCCGCTCCTCGCGTCGTGCTATCCCAAAATTACAACACACACGAAAACTTCCTCCTACTACCAAATCCCAACATGCGAAATCCCCACTCTAACCCTGAGCCGAAAGGGCCACTAGTTCAAATCTATGGGGGTACTTTTGTAATACACCCTACATTTCGGACAAGCACGTCCCTAAGTCATGGTTCCCCCTCCCGTCACCTCCTTTTCGCCATTCGAAAACCCAGGCCGCCATAACATCTCTGCTCCAGCCGCAAAATCCCACCCTCTGCCATCCGCCACCCCATCGCTTCCCTGCCGGAGCCTCATCCCTGACGACGTCATCCACAGCAACAGCTCGACATCCCTCATCCACCTCCACGGATGAGGATCCGTCGTCGATCTTGTCGTCCCGCCGGTTCAGCCGCCCCATCCTCCACCTCCAAGGAGCTGCTCCGACGATCGCCTCGTCTATCACAGCTGATCCATTCCCACAGCGCCGCCTTAACCTACTCCACCAGAACCACAACTTCCTCATCGACTCCTCGGACGAAGCTGAGGCCTACTCGGCGCCACCAAAGAGGTTGTACACTCATCACATCACACCTTCTCTTTAACTCGACTTCCCGGCGCCGATGGTGCTCGATCCCGCACCCCCATGGCGCGGCTACCTTAAAGCCAGAGCCGTCGACGGCATCTCCACGGCGGCTCTCCCCAATGTGAGGCTCCCTCGGCAGCGGCGTCCATACCAGTCGAATCTACTGTTGCTCCGGCTGTCGCTCGCTCGCTCACGCTGCTGCTGATGCTTCGGCTCTCGCTCGCTCGCACCGTTGTTGCTGCTCTGGCTCTCGCTAGCTCGCGCTGCTGCTGCTGCTCTGCTCTTCCCTTCACTTGTGCTGCTGCTATGCTCTTGCTCTCACTCGTGCTGCTGATGCTCGTACATGGGCTGTTGTAGCTACATGAGTTGCTGCTCTGGCTCTAGTTCGCGCTGCTCCTCCAGGCGCTGCTGATCCAGCTGCTATCTGCTAGTGTATTCCCTATCAATCGCTTGCTGATTTAGATCACTATTTCTCTACTACTAGTGCTCTAGCGGCCTAAACTACATGTGAAGTGCCTCTGTGCTACCAGTGCGTTCAGTTTCTACAGTAACATTCAGATACCACAGTAAATTTCAGTTTGGATAGTTAAGTTCAGAGTCAAAAAAATCACCTCATCTGTTGTAGTCAGGTGTTTTTAGGTGATGTAAATTTTACATCTATCTCTTTTTGGTAATGTATTGTACATCATCTCTTGGAGATGCTATTAGAATCCCACTTGAGAATAACAATGTATGTCTTGTACTACTTCAGCCTCGACGTCTTACGGCTTGCTGGAGCTGCTCCAATGACGGAACCATCCATCACAACAGAGCAGTACCCTGGACGCCGTCTACAGATACCTCAGATCTTCCTCCACACCTCTGACAGTCACCTCTGCTGCAACTTCTTCAGCGACCAACCCAATGACGCTGAGGTCGACACGGCTACGCCAAAGAGGTTGTACACTCACTGGTATGCGTCGGTGCTATACAAATGGTTTTTAACCCCTTTCCGCGTCGGCATTTGGAACCATCGCCTAGTGAATGTGGGTGTCCTTCCCACACGACCCAGAAACCGTCGGGGATAGGGAGCCTTGATGCATACAGTTGTCCCTATATAACTGTTTCTGATATCTCGAATATCCCAAATGCTTCATCCTTGCTACTCATTTGTGCTCACATTTCCATCGCAGTCGGAGTTTTGTGGTTTTACCTAAATCTAGGCAGATTCCAGGCATGACAGTTTTCCAGGAAGATTCCAGGCACAGGAGTTTTACGATGCCTGGCACGTCACAAACAGTTCATGATTATAAACCGTGTACGATAGGTAGACAATCTCACACATTTAGTTTTCCCGCACCGTATGCGATAGTGTCCGATATCACACACGCTTTGCAAACAGCAACTATGTGCATTGTTACACACGTTTCCTCTTTGTGAACCGTGTCAGATTATGACGTACATCACACATGATGTGCTTTATTAACCGTGTGCGTCGTAATGACCTGCACACCATAATTTTGCCCTAATTGAATTGCTGTTATTTAAAATTGTACCTAATTTAAACTTGAAAGTAGGCTTTAGCTTTATTCATATCCATCAAGTTCAAACAACCAATGCATTATTCGATTCACAGGTACATATGTTTAAGAATTACATAAGCACCAAATAAAGAATGATGAACCAGGGTTCTATACTTGTAGTATTACGGGTGGTAAAGAAAGAGGCGATAGCACTCCAGTTGTTGAATAGGGTGAAGTAGAATGGCCCTATTGTGCTCTCCTGGATGGAGAAGGCATGCAAGACTCTAGTCCAACCCGTTGTGATGGTCGGCCGCCAATCATCTAGTTTCAGCGCTAATCTTGAATAAACTGCTTCAGGATCCACTGCAAAGGAAAAAAGATTCAGACATTGTCATCTAACACAACTCATTACAGGCAGTAAAAAGAAGGCTACGGGGTTCTTACTTACCATCCTACAGTTCACTGTTGTCTTGCATAAAGTGTAAACAAATAATTCGGTTGATGTCTTTGGACCCATTTTAATGACAATCTTTATCAGTTTCCTCACTTGATGCTGGTTCATGAAAATATCATTGCCCTAGAAAGGGTCAAAATGTGGAACTTTGGCAATGATATACTCCCTCTGTTCCTCAATATAAGGTGTATTATTTTTTCTAAAAGTCAAACTTCTCTAATTTTGACCAAGTTTATAGAGAAAACTATCAATATCTAGACTACCAAATCATTTTCACTAGATTCACCATGAAATAGAATTATATATTTTATATATTTGGTGTTGTAAATATTTATATATTTCATTGTAAAGTTGGTAAAACATAGAGAAAAGTTAACTTTTTGAAAAACTAATACACCTTATATTTAGGAACGGAGGGAGTATGTACCTAAAAGCACCAAGTTAATATTAGAAGCTAAACAACAATTAAAAAATGATATAGTACAACACTCCCTCCATCCCATTATATAAGATTTTATTGCATGTACATCTAGACATCATCAGAACATTAAGGTAACACTCTTCCTTCTTGCTATGTAGCCTGGGATTGCGTATTTAGTCATACGGTAAAATGTATGTTGCTATGTAGCCGCAGATATCTTAAATATGGCCCTAGTTAACCTACTACTAATTGGGTTACATATATATTCAGTGAAATGTCCGACTCGATGATTAATCCCTTATCAGCCCCAGGTTATATGGTACCAGCTATCGATATCCTGAACATTGAGTACATATAAGCAATGCAATGAAAATAACCTCGACGGAAAACAACACTGTTCTCAATATTGTCCTGCATTAGTACATAAAAAGGAATGTTAAGGACAATAGGCTAAACATCAACCAAATATATCGATGGTAGACAACATAATCTACAAATGATAGCTTCAGTGTGTAGGCTTAAGCATGCTAGTTAAGCAAAACAAGAAGTGGAAATGTGTGCAACCGCATCATGCATAACATTTAAAAACAAGCAAATAGTCATTCAAACTAGTATTGTGCAGGTCTAAAGTACATTAGTTGTTGTTAAAAATACGAAAAGGCATGTTAACTGCAATATCCTTAACAACAACCAAATATCATAATTCATAGTGGTATTGTTGAAACTGTTATTGATGAAATTGAACTGCACGGCAAATAGTTGCACATATAGAGTATCACATTGTGACTGAAATAAACAAGTCATAAGGCCATCTCTAGCCGATCCTTTAAAAGTTAAAGGACAAAAACTCTTAGTGGGTATGTATATATATATATATATATATGGTGGGTCTATTCTCATAACACCCCTTAAGACCTTATTCTCCTAACAAAAAGCTTATTCTCCTAACAACCCTCATCGTCCACTCCCCGCCTCCTAGCGCCCGACGCCCGCATCCTCCCCAACCCCTCCCCGCCTCCTAGCGCGGGAGCGCCCAGGCGGCCGGCGGGCAGCGTCCTCCCCAACCCCTCCCCCGCCTTCTAGCGCGGGAGCGCACGGCGGTCGGCGGGCAGCGTCCTCCCCCACCCCTCCCCCGCCTCCTAGCGCGGGGGCGCACGGCGGCCGGCGGCTGGCGTCCTCCCCCACCCCTCCCCCCGCCTCCTAGCGCGGGAGCGCACGGCGGCCGGCGGCCGGCGTCCTGCACCTCACCTCCACCCCTCCCCCCGCCTCCCCCGCCTCGTAGCGGGAGCGGAGCGCGCGCCAAAGCGACCGGCGATGCAGTCCGTCGGGGACGAAATTTCCGCGGCGCCGTTTAGGAAGCGACGCCGCACCTCACCTTCGCCCCAACAACACCTGGAGGATCCGCCCCTGAAGCATCCAGCCTCAGCCATGCATGACAGGGGGAAGCGAACTGCAAGGTTGACTACTACATCGCATTCGTCGTGGATGCGAACTGCAATGGTGCACGTCCAGCCTTCTCCCGCAACAATGGCGAAGGTGGAAAAAGCGCATGAGTTCCTGCAGCGGAGGTGGACTGCACGACAACAGCAGCAAGAGCTGCATCTGCAGAAAGAGGGAACTGCATATAAGGTAAGAAAATCAACATACCAAAGCCCCCACATCCAGTTTGCAGTGCCGTTTTTATACCCATGCAGTCCCCCATCTTGCGTCGACTACAGTCACATGTGTCTCCAAAGTAGAAAAACAGAAAAGGATAGTTCGAAAAATAAAAACGTTGTATTGATCAAAATTGCAGTCCACATTGACTTAAATATGTAGAGCGATGTTCCTAGAGCTGAAGTGCATTGTTTCTTCACGTTAACTAACGGTGCCCCTGCTGTAGAATGACAAATTGAGGTCAATTTCTTACCGTTGCAAGAATATAATGATATATAGTACGAAAGATGCAGTTTATTTCATTGTTGACGTGCATAAAAAAAAGCTTTGGCTTAATAACCTGCATGAATTTACTATACCTCAAAAACAAAAGATGCCTCGAATCATTTACGACCCCGAGCCCCTGAACTGCATTGGAAGAGAAGAGTGGGAGATGCCTGGATGGATAACACCTGAATTACCTAGGGGTTTCTTTAACACAACAAACAGAACTGCCTACTCCGTGGAGGAAGATGTAGAGGATAAAGATGAAAACAGTGAACCAAACATCATTCGAGATGGAGAAGGCAGTGAAACAAAAAAACCGCAGGATGACGAGGAGGACGACGACGGCCTGGTCTTCATGGGGGAACACACGCAGAAAAATGATGATGAGGAGGATGATGACGAAGAGCAAATCATAACAGTTATGCAGCCAAGGTACACGCGTGTCTTTGAAACATTTGGTTAGCAGATCAGAACGGATGATATAGCACCTCCAGAAGCCGATGTTGAAACCCAGCAAGTTCGGAAGGTCCATGTGCAAACGATTCGTCGACAAAGGGACAATGGAATTCCACCAAGGCCGCCTACTGCCCAACAAAAGAATCGGAAACAGAATCAAGGAGGGCCGCAAGCAACCAAAAAAGTAAAGTTCTCCACACTCCTGCCTCCTCGCGATCCTCAATTACACAGGTCTGTTGTCACCCCTCCATGCCCAATAAACATCGGTGAGCTGCAAACACCGTTAGAAGAAAAACAGTACACGCACGTAAGCATCCTTGCCTGACTACTGTAGTTCAGTTATTACGCATAGCTTCAGCTTGTGCATTCTCATTAACAAAAAAAGAAACATTCCATGTTGTATGTGTGCAGGATGAGAACATGCTCCAAGAACTTGTGCCTGTGAAAGGTATGCAGTTCACATCAGAAGATGCGGCGCGAGAATTCTACAACACGTATGCGAGGCATGTAGGCTTCGGCACACGCAAAAACGGCGGATACAGAACAAACAGATACATCGTGTGCTCAAAGGAAGGCAGAAGCAAACAAACTGTCACTGATTATGACAGAAAGCGAGAAAAAACATCAAAGAGGACTGGCTGCAAGGCGGGGATGAGATTGAAAAAAATAAAGGATGTGTTTGTGATAGCAGAGATTGAGCTCAATCACAACCACAGGATGATTGACAGCCCGACTATGCTTCTGCACATGCACTCGCATAAGACGGATGACCCGTTACTCGATAAACTAGTGAAGGACATGCAGAGCGACAACCTCACGCACACGCAGATGATGTAAACACTGTCTAGGATGTCAGGAGGACTGCACTTTATGGGGCGCACCAGCCGTGACTGGGTGAACAGGTACGTTCACTAAAACAAAAAAACGATATATCGTCTATTTCATGCAGTACGCTTTGTGCATTTTCTGTATGTCCATAATACTGAAAGTATATTGTTAATTCGAACTGCAGGAAGCATCAATTCGCGAGGGAGGAAACAGAGGACGATGTGAAGAAACTCCTGGCTTTCTTTGAAAAGATGCAGCAAATAAACCCGGAGTTCTTCCATGATTACGACAAAGATGTCGATAACCGTGTGTGCAACATATTCTGGGCGAACGCCAGCTGCAGGGGATCGTACGAAGATTTTGGAGATTGTGTCACATTTGACACGACCTACAAGACCAACAAGTTCCACATGCCTCTAGGCGTCTTCGTTGGAGTCAACCACCACCTCCAAAGTACAATATTTGCTGTGGCTCTCATCAGTGACGAAACAATACCGACTTTCGAGTGGGTGTTCCGGACGTTCTTGCGTTGCATGAACAACAAGCGGCCAATCTGCATACTCACAGGTATGCTGAAAAAAAAAGAGTGAAATTAAATAACAATGCAGTTCACTGCCAAGTTTTGTAGTCCATTTCTTACATCCAATGAAAAAAAAGAAAAAAAAGCAGAAAAAGGATATGCAGTTCTCTCAATAACTCGATGCTTGTTTTTTTTTCAAAAACATGCAGATCAATGCCCCTCCATGGATGCCGCGATAAAAAGTACGCTCGTAGGCACGCTGCACAAGTTATGCCGTTGGCATATACTGAAAAAAATACAAGGATCACCTGTCCTTGCTGTACAAAGCCTATGAGAAATTCAAGGATGAGCTGACCTCCGTTCTCAACCACCCACTGATGCCATCAGAGTTTGAACGCGCTTGGCATGAGCTCATGGAAAAGTATAACCTGCAAAATGATGAGATTATGAAGGCGCTGTGGATAGACAGAAAAGAATGGATATCGGCTTACTACAAGGAGGTGTTCTGTGAACGGATGACGTCGACACAGAGAAGTGAAAGCATGAACTGGATCTTGAAGAGAAACTTTGTCAAGGAAAGACACGACCTGCACATCTTTGCGTCCCAGGTGGACAGGTGCATCCAGACAAGGAAGGGCGTCGAGCACGCGGAGACCATAGCTAACGAGGTATATAAATAGAGCAAATTTTTTAGAGATGGATGAGCAATTAATAAAAACAATACTTGCTTTCTTGATTTTTGCTGCGAAAAAGACAACTACTTAACTGGTTTTCTTTGTTTCACAGACGGAAATAAAGACTACTACTCAGTTTGGATTCGAGGTTCAGCTCTCCAAGATTTACACCAGGGCGGTCTTTGCTGACTTCAAGCAAACGCACTACCGCAGCACTGCCTTCAGATCAGAGCAGTCCACTGACAACCCAACGAAATATTTGGTGCGCCACTACAACCGGTCTGATGATTTTGATTGGGAAAGACACGAGTTCCAGGTGGTTGCTGATGTGACGAACGGTATCTACGAATGCGAATGCAAGCTGTGGACACACACAGGTAAGTGAGACAGGAAAACAAAAAAAATAAGCACACGTAAAACAAAATGAAGTTCACTTATTGCTGGTAGCAAAAAAAAGAGATTAAAAACAAAAAAATATATAGTGAGGTTCATTATAGCAGCAGACCCAGGACCTATTTATAATGCAGTTCACAAAACCAAAAAAATTAAAACATGTTGCCTATTTATGTGAAGTTTGCTGGCACGAGTAACCCAAAAATTTTCTTTTGCTGCAGGCCTGTTCTGCGTGCACATCATTTGCATGTTGGATCAGCTGCGGGTGGACAAGATACCTGAACAGTACATATTGAAGAGATACACACGGAACGCATGCCAAAATCCAACTTTTGACCGCAGAGACTATGAGCAAACTGCTCCGGATGGGAGTTCGATGTTCTGCCGTAGGAGACTACTTGCAGAAACTGCAATGGACCTGGCGAACAGAGGTGTCAAATCGGATAGAGGGTACAACAGAGCTTTAGCTGGGATGAGAAAACTCATACAAGAAGTGAACGTAATAAACGAAGAAGAAGAGGCAGAGAAGATAATGGATGCGCGGGGTGAAGAACAAGGAAAGGAGCACGACCATGCTGCTGATGATGCAGTTCATAATATGGATGACACAATTCTTCCCCCACCTGTTTCAAACACAAAAGGGAGAAAGAAAGAGAGCAAGTCAGCCAATAAAAAAGCTGCAGCAAATGAAAAAAGCCCTAAAAAAATAGCAGGCCTGAGCCAGAACTGGACAGCGAAGGAAGACCACTGGGGGTAAGGATGTGTAAATCATGCAATAAGATTGCGGGACACAACTCAAGAACATGTGAGGAGAGGCTGAAACAAATCCAGGCTGAAAATGCCACCACAAATCACCAAGCTGACCAACAAGATGATACGCCAAAGAGAAGACTATGTAGCGTCTGCAACAAGAGAGAGAAGCATAACGCGAGAACTTGTCCAAATAGAACAGAGGAAAAAGATGAAGAAGATGATGAAGAAGATGCTGACAGAGAAGAGAGTGAGGAAGCGAGCGAAGCTGATGAAACTGAGGAGGAAGATGAGGAATAAGAAGAAGAAGACGAGGAAGAAGATGAAGCAGAAGAAGAAATCGAAGAACCATCATCAAAAACGAGGGGGAGAGACAGAACGCAGAATCCAGCGCGTAGGCAAGCATCGCGGTCGCACGGTCCCGTTACGAGGGGTAATGCGAACAACAAGAGCAAGACAGAACCAGCAACAACCGTTGAAACAAATGCAGTGCACAATCTGCGAAGAAGCACCAGGAAAAGGACGTAGATCAAACACATATGCAGTTTTGCATTTTAAAAAACATATTAACTTCATCATTTATATATATCGTATCGTATATAATATATATAGCTTGTGTTCAGTGGACTGCAAAAAAAAAAATCAACATGCAATACTCAAGTTCAAAAATGAATAGATACAACATATGCCATACATGCTTTGTGACCAAATGTGCTGCG
>LR738712.1:141840597-141850770 GCA_902687465.1 Secale cereale | reverse complement strand
GGGAGGGATGCTTCATAAAATGCAGTTCTCTTCTATATGAAAAAAGAAAATAAGATGAGAATGCCACTCTCAGAATGCGGTTCTCTTCTGTATGAAAAACCTGACATCAGAATGTCATTTTGAGAATGCAGTTCTCTTGCTCATATAGAATCTGACATGAACGTGAATCAATACAGAAAAGCTGTTAGAAAAGAAAAAAATGTAGAGTCAGACTAGGATTCACATACACTGCAGTGCGTGCGTGATGCGTTTAAAGTTTGCAGTGCATTAACCTTCGAGTACACAGTGCAGTGCGCTTAGTGCAAAAAATGTAAACAAAAACGATTCCGCTTCTGAAGCGATGCAGTTCGCTTACGGCGGACGATTCGGTTCGCCTGCCCTAAAATAAATGTGCCCACTATCGCCCGAAGCGCCGCGCCCCGCCCTTCCTCTATCCCAACGGTTGCACGCCGCACGAACGCCACGATCATCACGAACCCACGATCGCCAACACGGTTGGGAGAAGAGATCGTGTCCTCGGCAGAAGTTGCTGCTGCTCACATTTAAATCCCGCGCTTCATCCACCAGACCGTCCGCACAAAACACACGACACTGCGCCTTCCTCCTCCTCTACCTCCTCTTTGCAGCAATGGGGTTCAGCAGGACCTACGACGCCGTGCATGCGCACGGGAACACGAAGCTGAAGGTGATCTACACCACCGACGTCGCCGCCATGGCGACGTACGTCGAAGAGTTCAAGACACTTCTCCAGCGGCGCCGCCAGAAGATCGTCGGCATCGACGTGGAGTACACACCCGACCATAGCAGAGCGGCCCTGGTTCAACTATCCATCGGCAAGTACCACCCAGTGCTTCTTTTCCAGGTATGTGGTACATTGGGCAAGAGATGCATCCCCTTCGACAGGTTCCTCGGCGACCCAAGGTAAGCAATTCTCTCTGCCGAGTACGCGTTGCAGTTCTATATGCCCGTGTATGCAGTTCCGAAAGGTATAACTTGCGGTTCACTTTCCTTAGGTTCGAGTTCGCTGCCTTCGCCATCGAGCAGGACAAGCAGAAGCTCGCAGCCTGCAACCTCCACGTCACCAACTTTGTCGACATCCAGACGAACTGGAGGGTGCCTGATGGAACGAAGCCACTGGACTCGCTGGGCGATATAGCTGCTGCCATCATCGACGACGAGTACGCAGACATGAAGATGAAGATGACAGACCACGACCACAACCTGTGGACTTCCATTCTCAGCACCAAGCACGTCAAGTATGCTGCCAAGGACGCCTACGCTGCGTTCGAGATATGGAACCGAATCAGCACCATGAAGAAAGGCCTCGCGCGCGCTGAAACAGAGAAGACAAGGAAGCGCCCGAGGTCCTCCAGGAGGGGGTGGGGCAAGGGGGGATCAACTTCCACCTCCAACTCCAACGGGTGGAACTGGTGAAGCAGGACAGATGCTGAAACCAAAGGATTCCTGTCGCAGGTGCTCGATTTAGTTTCCATATGCGTATGTAGATTAGTTTGCTTTCGTTCTAGTTTGCTTTGGGACAATGTTTGCTTATGTTGCGTTAGTTTGCTTGATGATGTACTATGTTAATTATGACCGCAGAACCGTCGTTACTATCTATCAAATATATGCAGTTCTCCGTAGTCTGTTTTCAGTATGTATATTGCTTCAAAAACTGCTGCTGTAGCTAGGATACACATAAAAAACAAAACTATCAGAGCAGTTCACATAGAGAATTCTTTCACAAAACTGCTCCTGTTAAGAAGGTTGATGCAGTCCTCTTTTATTAAAAAAAATCTAGTTCCGTATGTGGGTTAAAAAAAGGAAAAGCTCGGTGGGGGTTTCCAGAATGCATGTTCTTCAACTGCGGCTGCTGATAGGATGCACATGAAAGACTATATGTAAAAAAGCAGTTCACTTATACTCAGAATTCTCATAAGAAAAATACACTAGAACCCACGCAAAAAATGTCAGATTATTACAACAAAAATGTCTCATGCTGCTGCTGCTCAAGCGAGACTGATCTAAAGCAAATTTAACTTGATTTCCAAACACTTTGCATGCCTATAAAACATAGCCATGACAACATCCCCTGCCTGAAGACCAGCTTCCTCCACAAATTCCTTCCAGCCATCTTTGAGAACCAAACAATCATCAGATCCAACAGAATACATAACGTCAACATCATGATATCCATTCTTGCTGACCAACACCAAATTAACACAGCTTTCTGTTACCCTGACTAGACCAGAAGGGAATTTCTGCAAAGAAAAACAACAAGAACAGAAAAAATAAGAACAACTAAGAAAAAGATTACAATCTTTCAGAAACTAAATTGCTGCTACAATCTTCATAAAAAAATATTGATGTCAACACATAATAATATTGACTAGACAAAATTGCTGCTGCTCCTACAATGTTCATAAAAAACTACTATGGGAAAAGCAGTTCACTTATACTTGGTAGCAAAAAAATTTCTTCCGAAAACTAATACTCCTACAAAAATTCAGGTAGCGTTAACTACAAACAACACATGAAAAAGAATATCCGAGAAATACATACCCATGAAACACTGACATCATCGTCAGTCAACTGATGGGCGAATGGAGCCCGAAATCCAATACCTGAAGAATATAGAATAGAACAGAGAGCGCTGTGCCGCTGCCTCTGGTTCAGAACCAAACCTTCAGAAAAAACGCATGTCTCCAGCATCGGCTCCAACCTTGCCAGGCAGCCGCACGCGCAATCCATTGCCAGGCGAAAAACAGATCTGGTTGGGAGAAAAAACAGATCGAGCAGGAGTGGCGCCGCCACGGATAAGGTGAGATGGGAGCCGCCAGGGATAAGGTGGGAGGGGAGCCAATTGACCCACCAGTATATATATATGTAAAACAAACAACATAAAAAAACGACAAATAAAGCAGTGCGGTTACATAACAAAGTGCATTCCGCATTGCATATTACTGCAGTCCACCGCGCTTGACCAAAGCAAAAAAACTTAACAAACTAGTCCCCCCGACACCCCCGTGGCTGTAATGCAGTTCATACAGGCTCGCATTGCATATTAATGCAGTTCGCCGCACTACAAAAAATTCAACGCGCATTTGCATATTACTGCAGTCCACCGCTCTTGACCGCGATTCACATACGAAAAACACAGCCTGCAATGCAGTTCTAACAACTATATAATGCAAAAAAACTCAAAGAACATCTTTGAGAAACGACCAGAGCCAGTCTCGCCGCAAAAAACATGGACAAAAAACTTAAAATTCTTCCAAATTAACAAATTAATCCGCTCCAATTCATACGGATAGATCAAAAGCAGCCCGTAATTGCCGAAAACAACAGAATATTACACACAAAACGCAACAATTTCGATCCGCACGGGGAAGAACAGAGAACAGAGAACAGAGAAAAGCGGAAGAACGGACGCAGATCCGCCAAATCCAAGGATTTCCGTCGTTTTCTCGCAGAATTCAGTGCTTAACCACATATTAAATCAGCGCACGCACGAATAAACCAGTAGAAATCAGTCAAACTAGCCAGAAACGCTGCTAAATGAATGTTTCCTGCTGCACCTCTATGTGGTTCGCAGTAGAAGAAGGAAGCAGTGCGCATAGCTTTCCAATGCAATTTTGCAATGCAGTTCGGAAGTGTTATGAGAATATTATTCTCATAATGTTATGAGAATAGACCGGCTGTATATATTATTCTCATAATTTTATGAAAATATATATATATACTCTAGCAATTTTTGGCCTTTTCTAGTCGATCCCCTAAACTTAACGTTGTAAGCTTCAATTTGATCAAGTTCAAAGCAGGTTCAACCGAAAGTAGCATGCATTCAAACATAAACATATATAGTTTTGCATAACCGAATATAAAACATAAATTTAAACTAAGCTAAACTACTTTAGGTCGAAGTAGAGGTCGGGCCAATCCTTCCTCGTCATGTACGGTGTGCCGCGAGCCTGGTCCGGGCCGGTGCCGTCGTCGGGGTCATTGGGAAAGGCACTCCTCCACTCGTCAACGTCGATCTCCTCGTCCTCTGGGCCCACCTCGACGGCCTCTGCGCCGCCGTCGCCGCCGCCTTCGACCTCGTCATCGGAGGAGAGCGCGATAACCTCGCCACCCTCCGCGCTGCCATCCTTGCCGCCTTCGGCCTCGTCACTGGAGGAGAGCACGATAACCTCGCCGCCTTCCGCGCCGGCAAACATCACCCGCTCCGCCTCCATGAGCTCCGGATGCTGCCGACGGAGCTATTGCATGTAGGCCTCGGCGGCGGCCTCGGCCTCGAGGCGCTCCCACGCCTCGCGGTCCTCCCGCGCCATAGCCGAGCGCACCACCCCTGGATCCAGCGGAGCGAGGTCAACTGGATGCGTGCCGAAGGGGAAATTGAGCCTAGCCGCCGCACCGTGGTAGTGGACCTGCCAGCGATCAAACTCCATGGCCGCGAGCTCGGCTGTGTGGAAGCTACTGAGCCACTGGCGGGTGTGGGTCTCCCGATCTGTAACCTCGGCGACCCACGTCCCGCACTGCCACTGCCGGACCCCCTACCTCGTCGGCTGCCGGGTCCGAGGGAGGGCGGGGAAGTCCTCGAACCGGTGTAGGGGCGCGGCGGCGGGCGGATTGGGGGACCGGCGACGGCGGATCGAGCCCGCGGAGGACGACGGGGACACCTTGGCGGCCACCTTGCCGGTGTCGGGCGAAAAGGCCGTGATAAACCTCCTTTTGGACATTGGCTCCTCGAGCTCGCCAGCACACAGGCAGAGGTTGAGGATGGAGGCGCCGGCGAGGGCGGCGACCTACTAGTGGTTTCGAGGGCTGTGTGTGTCTGTGTGAGCGGAGGTTTTGGGGAGTGTGTGGTGTGTGTGGAGGGGGGCGGGGGGCAAGGTGGTGTTTGAGGAAAGATTGTGGAAACTGAAAATTTTACTAGGCGGGAGTAACAAGGCGGGACTACAGAAAATTTGGATCAAGGGCGAGTAGATATTTTTGAGATTGCGAGGGATGCAGAGGCGGGAGTAAAATTCCGGGGCTACTGAAAATTTGAATCAAGGGACTGAAGCAGAGGGGGAGTAACATACATCGCACATGCTCCTCACATACTAATCGTGTGCTATCAAACATTAAAACCTTCCAGACGGTAGATATTTTCGAGATTACGAGGCAGTAATATTTTCGAGATTGTGAGGGATGCAGAGGCGGGAGTATTTGGGGAGTGAGCTAGTGTGCTTGAGATGCCGGCTGTGGATTGTACGACGCACCTTCTCGCGTAAGCCATAAGCCGATGGTGCTCCAGGATATTTTGTGCTGCATCTCACACGGTTGGTCATAATAAACTGTGAGTGGTCAACTTGATTTTTCATCTTGATTTGAATTACATAATGGGGTCACAGCGGAAATGGACGTTGTTTGAATTGCTAGACCTTTTATCTGCAGTGAACATGCAACTATATGTGTGTCGTAAAAGAATTGGAATTATTCAGGGTTCGTTTGGACATTTTATACATTAAACTGGTTTTCTAGCCATTTCAGGTGCACAATTCAAAATTAAACTACATGCACATGCTCCGGTGCATATAAGTTGGTTGAAAAAAATCAAATATGTGTCCTTGGGTGCATGCTTAGGTCCCATGCAAGAAATGGGAATGAAATTCAAACACCGGGGCACCGTTGATTGCCGGCAAAACATTGCGATACCTGGTTTTTAAATTCTAGTAAATCCAAAACTCGACTGAAATTCATGAAACTTGGCATGCTATCATGGAGCAGCATCAACATGCCGTGGTAAAAAAATTGTCCCATTTGGGGAAGGTTTGGGTGTAAGCTTCTCACAAACCACAGCTTCTCACAACAAGCGTGATGGTTTCGGTAGGGAACGTGCCACCTTTGGGGACGGAACGATATCCGTTGCCTCTTATTGCTTTCAAAAAATTCTAGTGTCAACATAGAATAACAGGAGTGTTGTGTTTAATGTTGGATTTTTTTCGTGGTTCGTATGGCCTTTTTTATACGTTAATTGGGTTTTCTAGGCATTTTATGTGCATAATTCAAACTTGAACTACAAGCACATGCTCCAGTGCACCAAAGTTGGTTGAAAAATCACATGTGTGTCCTTGGGTGAATTTCTAGGTCCCATGCAAGAGACGGGAATGAAATTCAAACACTACGGCACTTTTGATTGCCGGTAAAACGTTGAGATGTCTGGTTTCTAAATTCTAGTAAATCCAAAACTCGTCTGAAATTCATGGAACTTGGCATACTATCATGGAGCGGCATCAACATGCCGTGGTAAATATTTTGTCCCATTTGGGGCAGGTTTGGGTATAAGCTCTCACAAACCAGAGCTTCTCACAACAAGCGTGATGGTTTCGGTAGGGAACGTGCCACCTTTGGGGACGAAACAATATACGTTGACTCTTATTGCTTTGAAAAAACCTCTAGTGTCAACATAGAACAACATGAGTGCTGTGTCTAATTTTGCAAATTTTCGAGGTTCGTTTGGACATTTTTATACATTAAGTGGGTTTTGTAGGCAGTTTATGTGCATAATTCAAATTTGAGCTGCATGCACAAGCTCCATTGCATATAAACGGGTTGAAAAATCAAATGTGTGTCCTTCCGTGCATGCTTAGGTCCCATGCAAGAAATGGGAATGAATTTCAAACACCCTACCACCGTCACTCGACCGGAAACATTGAGATACCTGGTTTTTAAATTCCAGTAAATCCAAAACTCGTCTGAAATTCATGAAACTTGGCATGCTATCATGGAGCGGCACCAACATGTCGTGGTAAATTTTTTATCTCATTTGGGGCAAGTTTGGTATAAGCTTCTCAGAAACCAGAGCTTCTCACAACAAGCGTGATGGTTTCGGTAGGGAACGTGCCACCTTTGGGGACGAAACGATATCCGTTGCCTCTTATTGCTTTCAAAACAATTCTAGTTTCAACATAGAACAACAGGAGTGTTGTGTCTAATTTGGGAATTTTTCGGGGTTCATTAGGACATTTTTATACCTTGAGTGGGTTTTCTAGGCATTTATGTGCATAATTAAAATTTGAACTACATGCACATGCTCCAGTGCATATAAATAGGTTGAAAAATCAAATATGTGTCCTTCGGTGCATGCTTAGGTCCCATGCAAGAAATGGGAATGAATTTCAAACAGCCTGCCACCGTCACTCGGCCGGAAACATTGAGATACCTGGTTTTTAAATTCTAGTAAATCCAAAACTCGTTTAAAATTCATGAAACTTGGCATGCTATCATGGAGCAGCATCAATATGCCGTGGTAAATTTTTTGTCCCATTTGGGGCAGGTTTGGGTATAAGCTTCTCACAGACCAGAGCTTCTCACAACAAGCGTGATGGTTTCGGTAGGGAATGTGCCAAGTTTGGGGAAGAAACGATATCCATTGCCTCTTATTGCTTTCAAAAAAATTCTAGTTTCAAGATAGAACAACAGGAGTGTTGTGTCTAATTTTGGAATTTTTTGGGGTTCGTTTGGACATTTTTATTAAGTGGGTTTTCTAGGCATTTTATGTGCATAATTCAAATTTGAACTACATGCACATGCTCTAGTGCATATAATTTGGTTGGAAAATCAAATTTGTGTCCTTCGGTGCATGCTTAGGTCCCATGCAAGAAATGGGAATGAATTTCAAACAGCCTGCCACCGTCACTCGGCCGGAAACATTGAGATACCTGGTTTTTAAATTCTAGTAAATCCAAAACTCGTCTGAAATTCATGAAACTTGGCATGATATCATGGAGCGGCATCAATATGTCGTGGTAATTTTTTTGTCCCATTTGGGGCAGGTTAGGGTATAAGCTTCTCACATACCAGAGCGTCTCACAACAAGCGTGATGGTTTCGGTATGGAACGAGCCACCTTTGGGGACGAAACGATATCCATTGCCTCTTATAGCTTTAAAAAAAAATCTAGTTTCAACATAGAACAACAGGAGTGTTGTGTCTAATTTTGGAATTTTTTGGGGTTCGTTTGGACATTTTTATACATTAAGTGGGTTTTCTAGGCATTTTATGTGCATAATTCAAATTTGAACTACATGCACATGCTCCAGTGCATATAAATTGGTTGGAAAATCAAATCTGTGTCCTTTGATACATGCTTAGGTCCCATGCAAGAAATAGGAATGAATTTCAAACACCAGGCCACTGTTGATTGCCGGCAAAACATTGAGATACTTTGTTTTCAAATTATAGTAAATCCAATACTCATCTCCAATGCAGGATTCGTGCTGCTCTTGATCGCAAACGTTTTAGTTAGAACACCCGTACGCAAACCGGCAGCTTCCCCGGGAAGCCACGAGAAAATGTGTCGAGCAGGATTTGTGCAGCTCTTGATCGCAAATGTTTTAGTTAGAACACCCGTATGCAAACCGACAGCTTCCCCAAGAAGCCAAGAGAAAATGTGCCAAGCAGGATTTCTGCAGCTCTTGATCGCAAATGTTTTGGGTAGAACACCCGTATGCAAAGTGAGAGCTAAGGTCTTCCCCCTTAAGTCGAGGGAAAATTTGCAGCGCAGGATTTATGCATGTAGTCAACGCAAATGGTTGTTTTGGATGACCCGTGTGCAACCATGTACAAACAATTTGGTAAGATTTGCATCTGCCATATTGGGTATGTTGCCATTTGTCAAACTAGAAAGATTGACATATATTGATCTACTAACATTGCCATTTGTCAACCTTGTAACACTGCGATTTGTCAAAATATGAAGCTAAAAATCACTAGCAGTATCTAATTTTTGCAACTAAAATTCAGTAATTAAGCATAGATGGAGGCGAGAGGTGTGTTCAGCCAGGTTTACAGTGGGCGGCGCAGTTCCTGATACAGCTTTAATGCAGACGAGGGGGAGGGTAGAGATTCCCGAAATGTTGAACGACCAATGATGCATCCTCCTTCAATTAGCATCGTGAATGAGGGAAGTAATGGGAGGAGGACCAGCAAAATATGTAGCACGATGTGAATGCAACGCAATTTGCACTCATATAAAGGCGCCCCTCCATTCCAATGCATCTACCACATCGTACGCACCTAAGAATTTGCCTAAGCACCTACACGAAGCGCAAAAGTGCTCACTCACGACCCATGGCGGCGATGCGCGCGAGCGGCCAGCGGCTATGCCAAGTGGTCCACGAGGCCGGCCTGCGGCATGGCACCGAGGGTCGTCTCTAGACGGTGTTGGCGACCGGCTGGTGGATGGCCGCCGCCGCCGCCAGCTACGACTCACAGTTGGACCAGATGATCGTTGCACCACCAATAAGTTCACCATCGTCAAGAAGCTCGTGGACGACATTGCCGTACTCCTCCAGCCCGCGTGGCCGGGCTCCTCATTGCATGCCACCCTAATTGGCCTCCATGGTCGGAACCTCTTTCAAGCACTGGTGGCCCTGCGACTGCCCGCAGACGCCACGAAGAATGTCCACCTGGAGGTCACGCTCGCTGCAAGGCGCCTTGCCTTAAACGAATTCATCGACCTACACATCCACGTGTACGAGCAAATCATGTACATAGATATCTACAAGGCCAGTGAGGATGCTACGACATTGGACTTCTTAAAACAGCTGGAAGCCTTGGATGCCTTTGCTGAGAAGCACCTTGACCTTGCCAAAAAAAGCCGCCGCTCCTTAGATGCCGGTCGGTGGCCCGACGTACTAAGTTGAGGAGGAGGAGGTCGTACATTGATGGATGCATCTTTCTTCTTGCCTTCTGTAACCACCACTGTGATCACATCATCATGGCCTTAATTCTTATTGTGCTATTGCATTCTCGTCCCAGTCAACACAGACATGTGCGATCCCTTTGCTTAATTATATGCATACCTGTAACTAGTACTCCATCCGTCAATTTATAAGTTGTGCTGCCAGTGTTTGGGGCCGGCGCATGATCACGCATGTTCGTGTGCATGCGATTGCGTCGGGCGCGGCGCGACGATGCAGTTACCCGCTATGTCGGCCTCTGCTCGCGTCCCTCGGCAAGCTCTACTCGCCTTTAGGTGACGTAGCGTGGTGTGCTCGCCGTTAGACGCCACGGCACGCTCTACTCCCGTCCGTCGGCGCGCTTGGCTTGTGGACAACTTTTCCTTGCATGTTCAACTGCTATATATATATATATATATATATATATATATATATATATATATATATAT